>JAOWCC010000577.1:29858947-30458947 GCA_030867875.1 Actinernus sp. WN-2022
CCAGTCAGTTTTCTTGTTCGAGTTGATACAGTCTAGATATGTGTCGCGTGATAAGGTACTCACTTCTGGATTAAGTAATTTAAACCAGTATTTAATGGATCTTACTTTTGTCTCTACTTTTAATGGAATCTACCCAATTCGGCTCTACAGGCAATTTTAGTAGCGGTTTTATTCACTCCGAATAACAGCTTACAGAATTTATTGTGTACGACTTCTTGGGTATTTTTCTATTGATTTGACTGGCTCAGCTCCCCGGCAGACTTCGCTGCCGTAGAGCAGAATTGGTTTGATAAGACAGTCAAAAAGTAAGGTTAACGGCACTACATTAGTTCTGAAGTTTTCTCCCCGCATACTATTTTTCATTTTAAATAGTGCCTTGAGCGCTATCTTTTTTAGTTCTATACTTTGGCTAGAGCATTATCTTACTGAGCATTATCTTATGCACTTATCAATTGAAACCCCGAGGTAGGTGGAGATTTGATTTCAAATAGTCCCCCCCCCCCCGGCAACACCGAATCTGAAAAGAGTTATAATGAAGCACTGGTATGTCATCAAAAGTCAAACCCAGGCTTGCTAACATATTTAAAGATGAACCTCTAATCTCCTATCGAAAAGGAAAATCACTCAAGGACACACTAGTCCGCGCCAAAATCCTAAATGTTAGAGATTATGAATCGGTTTACAAAACAATATCGATAAGTAGACGGTGAGGACTTCGCAACTTTATTAAACCTAGTTTGGAAATCGTGACGTCACAAGCCTACCGCAAGAATAGATTGGAAACAATTATGGACCATGCATAACTTAAGTAATATATACGAAAAGTAACGGGGAAAGAAACCTTTTCTGTTGTCGTTCTTGATTGCAGCAAACATTCGTTCTAAAAACTTGACCGGACGTTGACGTAACTGGCAGCCAATGCCCTGCTTGCAGGCATAGCAATGAGGAACTATTTTCATTACCGGAAAAAGTCAAAACCGATACAACTTTGGACGCAAATTTAAAGACGATTCTCAAGTTTTTACTGAATATAGAGAAACAACTTCTATTTGCAGCTGGCAATTTTAATTTATTTTTATTTCAGACTGAGAAATAACATCCCAAACTTTGGCTTCAGTCAAAATTTAGTCAAATTTAGCCAATATTTGACGTAAAACCGATACTATATAGCGTGCTTTAACCGCCGTAATAAATTTTAACATGCTTCTTTGATTCCCTATCTCACTTTTGCCGATGGCAATTCTAATACCTAAATTCACATAAGCCCTTAATGGTTTCTTTTTAGGCTTCCTCGCCATTAACCTTTATATATATTTACTTTGTATTATCTACTTTGTAACTTCTATTAGTGGCGAATAAAATACAATACAATACAATACAATACTTTTTAAATTTGAGTGCCGAAAAAAAGTGGCCACATGAGGGATACATCGCTCTAATTTCGTCCATTCTTCTGTAAATCTGATCTAATGTTTGAATTACCCGCGCGCTTGGGTGATCACTTTCGTATGCAAATTAGCCCTTGGTGATCACATATGTCCATTCATTTTGTGCGATGTTTCAAATAGTCCCCCTCATACACCCCCCCCCCCCCCCCCCCCCCCACCCCCGGGCACTTTATGCAGTCAAATCCCAAATCTTATGTATTTTTATAGCACTAAAACTAACGTGAATATGCTATCTGAGGCCTGATTGTTGAAAGTTCTCGTGTTTAATGAAACTTCAGTTATAACACAAAATACTGGTATGGATGTACATGTATTCTGCGACAGGCCTGTTCGCAGGCTAGCGGTGGATGGAGATTTGAAACTACTGTTCAACTAGTTTGCTTGCAGGTGGAAGTATCCGGAACCATTATATTTTGCATCCTGGATTGTACAAGCAATCAGTGCATACAGCTGGAATTTTTGAGCAAGCCACGCTGGAACTTTGAAGGTCCAGTTGCTGAAAAAAAGCCTGATATGGCATTTTTGTATAGAAACAGGAAAAAAAACGGCTAAAATCTTACATGACGATCGCCACCACAGATGACTGACTGGGCTCCAGTCAAATCCCCATCCCTCCCATGAACTTTAAAAGTACATGTACCTTGAAGCAAATCTCAGTAGTAAAATCCCCAACCCCCTGAGGCCACAAAAACTGCCGGGTCGATCACCATCAAACCCCCCACATATCTCCACCTACCCTACCTCCCTCCGGTCGGGGTTTCAATCGATGTGCCTTACGACACAACAGAACACACGTGCGGCGGCCTATACGACTGAAACCAAGACATTTCCGACTGTCTCCAATTATGCGATATTTTGGGGCAACTGGCTTCCCTACCAAAATTCTTTTCGCGCGGTAATGAGGTATGAATAAGGCGAATATATACTAATTCGCGGTAAATATCCCACCACGTCACCTCTACTATTTCCAATGAACGCTTACATTTCTGTTTTTAAATAAGCATCATATAAGTTAATGTTTTGAAAAGGAAAGTTAGGTAAGCCAATTTACTCCGTACAAGCAACTATTAAGATACAAAGTTTAGCGAGAAGGTAAATGAAATTTTATCGTTTGCGAAAGGATACGAATTTGGTAACGGAAGTTGATTTAGTTGTAGTCAGACCGTAGTCCGAGACCCCCTCCTCTCCCCCTGAGAAATGGCCCTTACTACTGCAAGAGTGGTACTTCACATGACATACGTCACTTCTCCTCAAACTGATCGCTCTATATACATCGTATTCGGCCATTGTAATCATCCGCAACAGTTTAGGTTGGCTTTATAACTTAGAACAGAGTAGATTTTTTCATCGTTGCTTGTATGTTATTAGGCACCAAAGGCTTCGCTACCACGAAATGGAGCTGATAACTTAAGCAACAAAGATATTCGTAATCATAATACTTGCACAAAAGACAATTTAAGATTACCTCGTGTGCATGGTTAGAAACTGGGGTTTTCAGAGACTACAGTACCATGCTTTGAAACACTGCAATAGTCACGGTGAAAATATCAGGAATTCAGATAAATATTTGACTAATAGGCACTATCACACCCTAATTATTGGGTTGCAATCAATCCCCAGAGATTCAAACAACAAGGCCGTGGCGGCCATGTTGGTGGAACTAACAAGAGAAGCTAACGAGGAATCTTTTGTTAACGTCCACCAACATGGCGGCGATGACGTCACGTGCAACTCAGCAACCAGTTTTCTTTTGTCCTATTTGTCCTGATAACAATTCCTTGCCACCTTATTCAGCTACTCTCTAGCAGAAACTAAAAATACGGCAGTCATTACAAAGGCAAGCTTGGCTCACATCTATCATGACTCCGTGATTCAAAATGTGTTATACTTTATATGGACCATTCATTATTTATGGCGGAAGAGGAGCGAGATGAGAAATTATAAAAGTTCTCAAGACATTTCATAACTCCCCCATAGAGATGGCATAAAATTTCGAGATTCACTCCTCATGGAAAGATCCCCCAAAATGAAGCTATAATGCAACGGTTGTATTTAAAACAACACTGCATACATACTTCGTAACCAACAGTGCAGGCAGTCTCCTAGAGAACTAAGTGAGCACATGAACATAGGTACCTCAGTAAAATGTTTCCGAGTTTACCCTTTACGGAAAATTAAATATTTATGTCCTTAATTGTACTCACGGATCTTGATCTTCGGCTGCAGCTGTCGACCCCCGCTTATAATTTTAGGGTATTATAATCACTTGCTGTCGCAATCCGTAGGAGAATCAAGTGCACAGAATTCCGAATGAAAAAAAAACCAATGAAAGATTGAACGATTTATCCGGCAACAACAACTCATCCAGTGGAGAAAAAAAAAAAGGTACCCAATGGGTACATGTGTCTACTGCATTTGTAAAATAGATCAGACAGATGCACAGGCTTTAGGAGCATGGGCAAAGTATCGCTGGATTCTTGAGCATGATTGATTGTACCGCTATGGTTTGGTTTTAAACTCCGAATTGAGTAAATACTGACTGGAAAACAGCGAAGATATTGAGCTTGCAAGTGCACAAGAGAAAACCATGCACCGTGCGATGACTAAATGCGGTATGCCCTTTGTCATCCTAATATGGTGAGATGTTGCCTTATAGGGTGGGAAAAGGCATGTGAGCATCTCACCTTATTAGGAGGAGAAAGGGCATGTCACAGATTCTAGTTACTAAAAATATATTTCGTAGGCGTCATCGCACAATGCATGTATCCAAAAATCCTTTAATTCCGAATACGATATAGCCAGAGCTACGAAAGCCCTATAAAAGCCGTGCAAACCCTTTCACATAGCACTACGGTTAGCTAAACCTGAGTTCAGTCTACTCGCAGAATTTCTTTTATAACAGTCTGTTATTAATTTGTCATAGCGATGTGAGTAAATATACACAAGAAACCCAAGAAACTGTAGAAGAGAAATACAGTATGGAAATTTGTCTTGACAACAGATTTGTTAAAAGTCTTCGTCAAATGTACCATGTTTTGTATGGGAAAAAGGCTGAGATTTGAGGTACCACACAATTTTCCACCAGAGAAGTAAACATGTGATTACATGAATTGTTGTTTGATTTTTTTAGGGGGAGGGAGGGGGGCACACGTAGCTGTCTCAAAAACAATTCACAGCTGCTGAGTGGTCCAAATGCCTTACTGAGTGGTGCGGATGCTAATGAAATTCCTCCATTTCCCAGTTCACCCATATACCACATAATATGTGATGCTATGATTGCATTCTCACTGCAAACAGAATAAATTTATAATCTAGTGTCTTGGATTGTACCCTGGTACCAGAGGTTTTCTAGTGAGAGAACAACCGCGGAGAAAGGCTGCGAAGCGGCGATCAGCTCGCTGCGAAGCCAGCGAGAAGGGAACTCGCTGATCACCGCTTCGTGTCTCTTTCTCCGTGGCTGTTCTCTCTAGAAAACCTCTGGAACCAGGGTACTTGGATTTTAGAATGATAATGACTTTATTAAAACGCCGGAAAACAAATATCAACCAAATAATAGTTGATATATGGTATATAATATTCCGTATGTTGGTTATAGAGAGCACGCATTATATCCGTGAAAAAAGTACCGACTATTTCATAGAGCGTAAAAATATTTTGTTATCAACTAAATAAATAGCACAACTTACGAATTCAAGCATAACGAACACATGGCACGCTTTGATCCGAAGAGGCTGTTTTATCTCCAAATGGAGCTCATTTGTTCCCTTTACGGCAGAGGGGCTCATAGATATCTTGTGTTGCTCTTTCAATTTCAGGAGCTGAAGCCGTCGCTGTCAGTATCGGCAGCACACGGCGAGCATTCTGATGGCGCCGAGTACTTAAGAACTTTTCGTTCGACCGGTTTCACACATACTTCGAAAGCTGTGACAAATCAGGTTTGTAAATTGGCAGTTGGCAAATCCTTGTGGTCTTTCAACCTCGTCCCCAGGGTCTTCCGCGCATCGTTGAATCACGTGATCAAGATTTACAGAAGTACGGTTATATAGAGCAAGTGGGACAAACTATGGCACGTCCGTAGCCTTTCCGTAACCGCGCTGTAACCGTGCTGTACCGTATTTCTATAATATAATTGGATCAGCAGGGCAAAAACAATGGAAAACCATTTCAACGTCACAGCATGCCGTACGGTAACCGTGCTGTAGTCCACACCGCGGCAAAACGTTACGCGCATGCGTATTTGCTATTTCTTATCGGCGCGCGGCCGCCCCCAGTTTCCCGCGAAACTGAAATGAAACAACAGGCACATACCCGTGATTTTCAAATTTCTGCGTAAAAGTACTATTTGTGAACTGTTTTGTCAAAAAATAAGAAAACTACTTAAAAGATAAGCCTAAGACTTTAACAGGTTGAAGTTTTCTTAATTTATAATTCACTGTGAGTTTACTAAGTTATAAAATTATTTACTAAAAAAGTTGAAACCCTCGGTAATTTGTATTTGATAGCAGAGCCTTCGTTCTTTTGGCCAGCGGAGCATACCGTTTTGCCGCGGTGTGGCTGTAGTCAGTGCTGTAGTTTGTCCCACTCATACAAAATCTGCTCTAGTGTAGCAGTAGATACAAAAATCACGTCCTGCAGTTGACGTAACGATGGCAATGTCAAAAAATTAAACGGAAGCTGATTGGATGATGGCCCCGAAAGTCGACACAGAAAACAATACTGAAACACTTGCGAAACTTGACTCGGGCCCAGCCTACACTGGCCCGAGTAATAAAAATTAAAAGACACAAGCAGCGCCGGAGTAATAACTAGTTCCTCAGATCGGAACGTAAACCAGAAGTCCACAGTTCGTTTTGGTGGCATACAACAATACATCATATTTTATGTACTCGTTGCCTCAGTTTCTTTTCTCTCTAATGGTTCTGCATATCAAAGTCATTGCGTACAAAAGCCTACATATCGAAATCCGGTGACTCACTTCCGGTATCGATCCAGTCATCTCACTCAAAAATACATGGTTTGGAGAGCTATTTTGCCTTCTAAAACAAATAAAATGATTTATGAAAAATTTCTACCTTCAAATCAAAGTTAAGTAACATCTAATCTGCAACTCGTAACTGTTTGGAGTGATTATATATGTTAAGATTTCGACTGAACAAATTTGAATTTGCTTTCGCGAGCGAGTGAAGAGCTGCAGTAGGAGAGATTTTGGAGCGGTCAAAACGGAAGCAGAGAATTCTCCTTCGTAAAAGTTCTGGTATCAACAGGTAAGCCATTTTATACTGAAACTCGTAATGCGACTGAAGTTGTTATCTCTCTCAAATAAAATCGCATTTACTTCAAAGCGATGACCACTACCAAATGTCCTCTTCTGTGTGCAATGACTTTGATATGTATGTTTTACTGGTGAAATCCGATGAACACAAGTGTTGGGCGCCACTAGTTTGGAAATCGTGACGTCACAAGCCCCAGAACATCGACCCCCACCGCAAGAATAGATTGGAAACAATTATGGACCATGCATAACTTAAGTAATACGAAAAGTAACGGGGAAAGAAACCTTTTCTGTTGTCGTTCTTGATAGCAGCAAACATTTGTTCTAAAAACTTGACCGGACGTTGACGTAACTGGCAGCCAATGCCCTGCTTGCAGGCTCTGGTTTTGGATTTGGGGTTCCTGTGGTGAGAGAGGAGGAGGAAGGGGGAGAATGAGAAAGGAGGCCTGCGACTTTTTACGATCCATGCTGCGACAAGACCTTGTGTTTTTGAAATTCGCCCCCATGACGTCACATTCAATTGCAAGTTACACTTTTCACAAAGTATTTTCTTATTCCTTTGCATGTATTATATGCTATACCTGATCAAGATACATTCTATGACATTACAGATGATTTGGAGGAACAAGACATGGAACATATTATTGACGAAGAGTTTTTCATAGGGTTTAAGTTTATTCACCTTCATTCTCTGCAAATATGCGATATTTTAGATAAAAGAAAACATTTATTTCAGTTTATGGAGTGGACGGAGATTGCTACAACTCGGGCATCCCGCAAAAGTAAGCGGGTCACCCGAGGGCAACCTCTATCCCGCCAAAAATTCTTCACGAAACTGATCGTGGGATCTGGCGTACGATGGCCCAGAAGGCTCAGTCCAATCCTATTTCTGTGGCTGTCCACTCCTCATTTTTCACAGTCCAGTCCTGAGTTTCACAGTCCAATATCACTGTTTCACAGTCCAGTCTTTATTTTTCACAGTCCAGTCCTGAGTTTTTAGGCAGTCCAATATCACTGTTTCACAGTCCAGTCTTTATTTTTCACAGTCCAGTCCTGAGTTTTTAGGCAGTCCAATATCACTGTTTCACAGTCCAGTCTTTATTTTTCACAGTCCAGTCCTGAGTTTTTAGGCAGTCCAATATCACTGTTTCACAGTCCAGTCTTTATTTTTCACAGTCCAGTCCTGAGTTTTTAGGCAGTCCAATATCACTGTTTCACAGTCCAGTCTTTATTTTTCACAGTCCAGTCCTGAGTTTTTAGGCAGTCCAATATCACTGTTTCACAGTCCAGTCTTTATTTTTCACAGTCCAGTCCTGAGTTTTTAGGCAGTCCAATATCACTGTTTCACAGTCCAGTCTTTATTTTTCACAGTCCAGTCCTGAGTTTTTAGGCAGTCCAATATCACTGTTTCACAGTCCAGTCTTTATTTTTCACAGTCCAGTCCTGAGTTTTTAGGCAGTCCAATATCACTGTTTCACAGTCCAGTCTTAGTTTTTAGGCAGTCCAATCTCACTTTTTCACAGTCCAGTCCTAGTTTTTAGGCAGTCCAGTGACCATGTTTTTCGATTGCCCAGTCTTTGTACTCCATATCCAGGGCTTCCCATGCAACACACCTCCCCGTTGAATTCACAACTATCCTTAAATGGAAAACACGCTTGAAATAACGATAATCATAATTCTAATGACATTCTGAAAACCAGTCAAGGATAAAGATAAACATTTGTTACATTCCGAACGGCGGTAGGCCGGCTTAGTGTAGTAGTAATGACGTCTGCACTACACTGCAGTACACGCAAAGGGGTTCGAGTCCGAGTAGGCCGGCGCTCAAAACATTTTTTTCCTCTCTTTACCTTCTCTACTTGTTTACCTGTGAACCCTAGCTCTAGGTGAGTGAGAACCCGTCGTTTACCCGTGAACTCGTCCGATGGTTAGGGTTTGGTTAGTGGTTCGGGTTAGGATTTGTCGTAGAATTGACGATTATCATTGTTCCAAGCGTGTTTGCCATTTCATAATAATTATTAATTCAACGGGGAGAATGCGTTGTCCCATGATGTTGTTGCCAGGTCGCGTAGGTGTTTGGTGAAAGAGGGCCCTGGATATGGAGTCCAAAGACTGGGCAATCGAAAAACATGGTGACTGGGCTGCCTAAAAACGAGGACTGGACTGTGAAAAAGTGAGATTGGACTGCCTAAAAACTCAGGACTGGACTGTGAAAAATAAAGACTGGACTGTGAAAAATAAAGACTGGACTGTGAAACTCGGGACTGGACTGTGAAAAATCAAGACTGGACCGTGAAACTCAGGACTGGACTGTGAAAAATGAGGAGTGGACAGCCACAGAAATAGGATTGGACTGAGCCTTCTGGGCCATCGTAGATTGTAAAGTGGAATTCGTCTTCAGTTTCTTTCAATTGCAAACACTTTCACAAATTCTGTCTTCAGTTTGCTTTGCAGTATAGTTTTTCATGTTTCTCTCTCTCATTTTCAAGATAGTGGTTACTTTTATTTTTTAGTTATTCTGAGACGGGTAAAGGCGATTCTATGATCAATGTTGTGAACGTTCAAGAGCTATGATTCAAGCTTATAATTAGTTTTAAACTTGCGATAAGTGCGTAGCTTATTACTTTATTCTTTATCTTTCCTGTCGTTGTCGTGGATAGAGGTAATCGGCTAACTCTGTTGCCACCCAATTGAGATCATGTGATGTAAACACACATTACTCTTGAGAATTGACTCTTTGGAAATTAATTTTATTCAGATAGGCATGACTGCATTATGATTAGAATGAAAAAGGAATAATTCCCCAGAGTAGCATCTGTTTACATCACATGATCTGAATTGGGTGGCAACAGCGTTAGCTGATTACCTCTATTGCGCTCAACCAAGACTGCTATTCAATGTTTTCTAATATATGTTTGATCAGTTCTAAATAGCGTTTCTGTTCATAGGGTTGATCGGGCTGAATCGCCCACAGGTTTCCGAGTCCTATTTCAAAGAGATTTTTCTTAGTTTTCTGGTACCAGTCAGTTTTCTTGTTCGAGTTGATACACTAACAGTCTAGATTATGTGTCGCGTGATAAGGTACTCACTTCTGGATTAAGTAATTTAAACAAGTATTTAATTGATCTTACTTTTGTCTCTACATTTAATAAAATCTACCCAATTCGGCTCTACAGGCGATGTTATTAGCGGTTTTATTCACTCCGAATAGCAGCTTACATAATTTATTGTGTACGACTTCTTGGGTATTTTTATTGATTTGACTGGCTCAGCTCCCCGGCAGACTTCGCTGCCGTAGAGCAGAATTGGTTTGATAAGACAGTCAAAAGCAAGGCTAACGGCACTACATTAGTTCTGAAGTTTTCTCCCCACATACTATTTTTCATTTTAAATAGTGCTTTGAGCGCTATCTTTTTTAGTTCTAATGTTGGCTAGAGAATTATCTTACTGAGCATTATCTTATGCACTTATCAATTGAAGCCCCGAGGTAGGTGGAGATTTGATTTCAAATAGTCCCCCCCCCCCCGGGCACTTTATGCAGTCAAATCCCAAATCTTATGTATTTTTATAGCACTAAAACTAACGTGAATATGCTATCTGAGGCCTGATTGTTGAAAGTTCTCGTGTTTAATGAAACTTCAGTTATGACATAAAATACTGGTATGGATGTACATGCATTCTGCGACAGGCCTGTTCGCGGGCTAGCAGTGGATGGATATTTGAAACTACTATTCAACTAGTTTGCTTGCAGGTGGAAGTATCCGGAACCACTATATTTTGCATCCTGGATTGTACAAGCAATCAGTGCATATAACTGGAATTTTTGAGCAAGCCACGCTGCATGGAACTTTGATGGTCCAGTTGCTGAAAAAAAACTGTATTTCTTCATGGTATATGGTATTTTTGTATAGAAACAGGAAAAAAACGGCTAAAATCTTACATGACGATCGCCACCACAGATGACTGACTGGGCTCCAGTCAAATCCCCATCCCTCCCGTAAACTTTAAAAGTACATGTACTTGAAGCAAATCTAGTAAGATCTCCAACCCCCTGAGGCCACAAAAACTGGACTGTCTGATATGTATTCATAACACCAAAGGCGAAAATATACAAATGAAAGAACTGTAAATCTAGTCTTTAACACCAAAAAGAATATATGCCAGCAGCAATACTAATAAAACGTAACAATAAAGTCTAAGAACTTTAGGTAGGAAATGTTTAATACCAATATTAAAAGGAATGCCTAGTTATAGAACACGACTAGGGTAAGTAGGTTACGCGTGATATCACTACCGATTGGCAACGCGAAATACCCACAAGTTCCCCTGTATCTGGCGAGGTTCCCACGATGAAGCACCAGACTTAGTGGGGAACCGGAGGACCGTTTTGTCCGCGACAACCCTTTCCTTGATAGTTTTAGTTATAAAGTGGGCGAAGGGAGCGCACGACGGTGAGTAAGGCAAGATAATCCTAGGCGGCGGTGTATAACGTAATATTGAGTCCCCTGGAATGTGCTGTGGAAGGGGCTGAAGAAGTCCTGAACACGCACTCCCTCAGAAATGAAGGGTAATATATGCTGTCTATAAGAGTAACTATGCAAAATAGCGTCCCATAAAGTGGAGCACGATGAAAGATTTCCTGCTATGAAGCAATCCGGATTTCGAAATTGGAACATGCGCGGGGAGGCGAAAACCTCGCCATCTGCGACCATACGGACTGACGGAAGTGGTCCGGCCCAGCTAGGGGCTTGGCCTTCCCAATTGCACCACATAATCGTAATACGCTGATATGACACTAATAGTTTGAACAAATGTCTGAGACGTCCAACAGTATATCCTAGGAAAAAAAATAGAGGCTTTAAGGAGAAAACCATAGAAAAAGCACTAATGTGAGCGACAGACTAGGATAGAACTGTGTATGTGTGCAAGGGAAAGCCCCCTTGCCACTAGCCAAGCCGGACCAGGAACCCGTCCGAAAACAGGTTGTAGGGTGTAGTTTAGATAACCCTTCTGGTCGCGACTGGGATAGTGGAAACACTACGTAGAACACTAGTTATGATGAACTAAATATAAAGTAAGAAAAGTCGGATGGGAACGGAGACAAGAGCTACAAGCAATAAAGTGGGACTATAGTCGTTTATTATATAAACGAACAAACCAAACCCGCGTAATCTTGGAAGGTGATAAGCAAATTGTACTAATTACGATTAGGTTCTTCCCCCGCGGCGGGGTCCCAACAGGCTCTGGCCAGATGGCCACGGCGTCCGCAGTTGTAGCACGTGGAGGGGCCATTGCGTCTGTTGTACGGAGTGCTGCGTGGTCTCGTGCCACCATAGAGAGGCGGAGATGGCGTATTTTTGAGGGCCTTCTGGATTTCTTTAGAGATTGCTATTTCTTCCTCCGTACCTACGAGCTTTAACAGCAAAAGCTGCACTAAAGGCTGGACTGCCCAGTTGGGGGCGCGTCTGACGGAGAATAACACTATAACGACTAGCGCGGTCGCTGGCTCTTTCTCGCGCTACATCAGTCAGATGATCCAGAGCTGCCATAGCAATATGAGGGTCAGACAGACCAGGCGGGCGGGCGATATGCAGACGTAGGGTCCTAAGTGCTGCGTCGACATTTCCGGCATCTTGCATCTGACGTAAAGCGCTTAATTCTTCTTTTAATGCCTCCAGCTGTCGAGAACAAATTATAGAAAAATTGCTCAATTGGGGCTTCGGATTGCATGGAAACGAGGTTATATTGCATACCGCAGCGTAAACTTACAAGATCTAGTAACACGTGTCCAAAAACTTGTTAGATCTGTGCCCTTTAATAGGTTATGGATATTGTCCGATTTCTGGCTAGCGGCTACCCTATGGTGTCACGTGGTGTTAGGTGGTCGGTCAAGTATCAATTGCTGGCTTTCACTCAATCCCCAGAGATTCAAATGACAAAGGGCATGGCGGCCATGTTAGTGCCCCAACAAAAGAAGCTAACGAAGAATCTATTGTTTAAGGGCACCAACATGGCGGCTATGACGTGAAGTGAAAACCAGCAATAGATTGTAAATATTAAATGTGATAAGTAGTGTTGCAAATCCTAGATATGTAAGATTATCAGTCGCATTATGTACTCGCACCGAGGGTCCTACAATGACGATACGAGTATGCCTGAAGTCGAAATACGCAAAATAGGTCACGTGGATGTTATTCTCTTAACCAATGAACAAAATCTGGGAGCTAAGTCGCAATTATGAGTAACACATAAAATCTTATTGAGATAGTTATCTTCCCTGTTCCCTAATCACAGCACATTGAAAATCGTAATTCGTATGCGATGGATACTTTAACGCCGGGGTCTAGAGGTGGTACTGGTGACCCATAGGGGGTAGAAATACTGACGTGTCTAACATACATTGACAACCCGGAAGTCTGGCTATAACCATGGCCGGCGCACGATGAAATGATAAAAATGCAAAAATAAAGTCTGAAACCCGAGAACGTACGTAAGAAAGTCGATAGAAGTAGAATCCGTAAAATTCACGTTGGTAACCCACAACGTGATGAAAATGGTTGAAGCACATATGACTTTTAAAAATGCTACGGTATACGAACCATCTGAATGTGGCATTTGAGCAACATGACCGAAATCGGTCGGCACACGACTAGGACTTTTAGCTAAGGTCAACATACTACCAACCAAACCAAAAAATAGTCGACATACGACTAGGACCTTAAGCTAGGGTCCACAACGAGAGTTCAAGTTTGGTCGACAGGTGACTATAAACACGACCGGAAATAATTGACACCCTACTGGGACTGTTAGCTAGGGTCCACGCACGGCCAACATGACCGAAAATAGTCGACACATGAATGTGACTTCTGGCTAGGGTCGACACACGACCAACATGAGCGAAAATAGTCGACACACGTTTGAGACTTATGACTAGGGTCGACACACGACCAACTGATGAACGAAAATAGCCGACACACGGCTGAGACTTTTGGCTAGGGTCGACACACGACCAACATGAACGAAAATAGCAGACACACGTTGAGACATTTGGCTAGGGTCGACACACGACCAACATGAACGAAAATAGCAGACACACGTTGAGACATTTGGCTAGGGTCGACACACGACCAACATGAGCGAAAATAGTCGACACACGTTTGAGACTTATGACTAGGGTCGACAAACGACCAACTGATGAACGAAAATAGCCGACACACGGCTGAGACTTTTGGCTAGGGTCGACACACGACCAACATGAACGAAAATAGCAGACACACGTTGAGACATTTGGCTAGGGTCGACACACGACCAACATGAACGAAAATAGCAGACACACGTTGAGACATTTGGCTAGGGTCGACACACGACCAACATGAACGAAAATAGCAGACACACGTTGAGACATTTGGCTAGGGTCGACACACGACCAACATGAGCGAAAATAGTCGACACACGTTTGAGACTTATGACTAGGGTCGACAAACGACCAACTGATGAACGAAAATAGCCGACACACGGCTGAGACTTTTGGCTAGGGTCGACACACGACCAACATGAACGAAAATAGCAGACACACGTTGAGACATTTGGCTTAAGGGTCGACCTGACGACCAACATGAGCGAAAATAACCGACACACGGCTAGGCTTTAGCACATTCTGCTCGAAAAAACTAATTTTACGTTTACGAGCTATAGGTCGGACTCTTTCGGAGCTTGCAATAAAGTTAAGATAAGTTAAAGTAACCAACTGTCTTTCTTGTCGTTCTTCGTCATGGTCAATGATTTCTGTTTGTTCTGCCGCCATCTTTGTTTTGCTCGTACCCAGCTCCCTCTCGTCCCCACTTTTCCTTGTTCCCAGGCCCCAAAATATGCAAAATGGCCTATTCTGCCCGGATTATGCCCCAATTACGTTTTCTGCTCCTGAGGCCCTATTATGCTCGAAATTCTGCCGGCAGAATGTGCTAAAGCCTACACCGCACGGCTGAGACTTTTGGCTAAGGTCGACACACGACCAACATGAACGAAAATAGCCGACACACGGCGCGCGCTGAGACTTTTGGCTAGGGTCGATATACGACCAACATAAGCGAGAGTAGCCGACACACGGCTGAGACTTTTGGCTAGGGTCGACACACGACCAACATGAACGAAAATAGCTGAAACACGACTAAGACTTATAATTAGTGTAAGACACGAGAACCAACAGAAACATGCACAATAAACTAAATCTATGATAGTTACAGCAAACAAGATAAAGGACGAAACGAATGTAAGCAATAAACCAGAACAAAATGACAAGTGCAAAATATGTATGGTGGGTAACAAAGCTAATGATCTAAATATAGGAACAAGCAGGAAATAATGTGGAGCGGCCTGTACGAGTGCAAAACCGAGCGAGAATTACGGAGGAATAAACAAATGTATGACTAAGATACCAGAGCTAGGGGCGAAGAGGACCGACTAAGCGTGACCGAAATAATAGCGAAAACTAAAACAACTAACAATAAATATAACCCACCAATGGTAAGGAATAAAACGCCGTGAAGGGACTACTACAAAACCGGGTGAGAATTATGTGGTAAAACAACAAACGGGAAACTTAAGAAAAGGATAACAGAAAAGAGTAACGCCTCTCTATTATTAGATTAATTTTCTAGTCGGGCTAACCGAGCTGGAATATACCCGAAAATACGAAATCAGTGAGGGCGAAACTGGCGCAGAAGCCGCGTAAAAGAGAGTAGTATTATATAGAAACGCCTCAATACGACCGAACAAGGCCTAAATACTGGTACAACTAGCTATAACTAAACAGATCAGTATGAAACTAAGTAACCTAAGAAAAGCTAAACCGATAGGATGTTAGGAAGAACCGATAGGATGTTAGGAAGGATACTGTTAATCCTAATGAGAACGATCTTATTACTGTGAGTGCGAATAAGAACAAGAAATTACGTAAGCACAAGTTGAAGATCTACAATATAAACTTCCAGAGTATTAAAAACAAATTCAATGAATTTCAAGCTTTCCTAGATGTCAAAAAACCAGATGTCATAATTGGAACAGAGACTTGGCTAAACCCAGATATCAAAACTTGTGAAATCTTCCCTGCCAACTACTCTGTCTTTCGTAAAGACAGGTTCGATGGATACGGAGGAGTCTTAATAGCAGTTAAAGATCTTAACTGTGAAGAACTGGATGAACTACACTCAGGCTGTGAATCTATTTGGGTTAAAGTTTGTCTTGCTAATAGGAAACATGCATATTTTGGGGCCTTCTATAATCCGAACAGTTCACTCGAGGCCCTGAATGAACTTGATTGTTCCCTTTCCAAGTTACAGAAGAAATCAGGAAACTCTCTAATATATCTTGGTGGTGATTTTAATCTTGGTGGGGATATTTGTTGGAAATCAAACACCATCAAACAGGGTAGCATGTACACTGTTGTCTGCCAAAAACTGTTAGATATGTGCTGTGTCTATAACCTGGAGCAGGTCGTAGTAGATCCTACTCGGGGCGATAAAATCCTGGATTTGTTTTTCACCTCAAATCCTACACTTATCAGCTTTGTGGATGTAATCTCGGGATTTGGAGATCATGACATAGTACAAGTAGAGGCTTCAATCTTACCCAAGATACCCCGTCCAACCAAGAGGGGAATATTCTTGTACTCTAAAGGAAATTTCTCAGACATGAAAACTGAGCTGTCTGATTTTAGTTTATCCTTTTTGAACAATTTTCATGAAAGGTCAGTTCAAGGAAATTGGGATGTTATTAAGGCTAAATTACTTTCCCTTATGGAAAAATACATCCCGTGTAAATTTACAACTACTAGGTACAACCTTCCTTGGTTTAATCGTAACTTGAGGAAACTTAGCAAGAAAGTTCAAAGGCTATATAATGTGCAGAAGCGCTCTCAATTAGAGCATGATAGAGCCAAGTATAGACATGCTAGGAAGGTATACAGGCAGAAACTAAATAAGTCATATTGGGACTATATTAGTACTATACTGGATGCCTCTATGTTCGAACAGCCTAAGAAATTCTGGAGCTTTGTCAAGGCTAAGAGACAGGACAGCATCGGTGTTCACCCATTACAACAACAAAATGCTGCTACTGTCTCAGATAGTCTTGGTAAAGCGAATTTACTCAATAATTATTTTCACTCAATATTTACTAAGGAAGTAATTAGTTCCATGCCTAGCCTGGAATCTAGCTTATATTGCCCAGATATAAATCAAATAACAATATCGTCCACAGGTACTCAAAAACTGCTGGATTCACTTAATGTGAATAAGGCAGGTGGTCCTGATAAGTTGCCCACTCGCATCTTAAAAGAACTATCATTTGAACTAGCACCTATTTTGACACAACTTTTCCAGCAGTCATTAGATCAGGGTGAGTTACCAGATGACTGGAAATCCGCAAATGTAGCACCAGTCTTTAAAAAGGGCAAAAGATCACTTGCGAATAACTATAGGCCAATATCATTAACATGCATAACTTGTAAAGTCCTGGAACACGTTATTTGCCACCATATTTGGGAACACTTAGAAGATCATAATATCCTAACTGATTTCCAGCATGGTTTTCGTAAACGTAGGAACTACGAAACCCAGCTTATAGTTGCTTTACATGACCTAGTGAGTGCAGTTAATAATGGTAACCAGGTTGATGCCTTTATATTGGATTTTTCCAAGGCTTTCGATCGGGTACCACACGAAAGATTGCTGTATAAGTTGGGTCATTATGGTATAAGAGGTGACATGCTGGCCTGGATTAGAGTGTTCCTTACTCAGAGAACACAGAAAGTGACCTTGGAGGGTGTCGCTTCTGGTCAGCGTGATGTAACTTCTGGTGTCCCACAAGGCACAGTGTTGGGACCGCTGTTATTCCTCTTATACATTAATGACCTACCTCATTGCATCTCATCAACAACACGTTTATTTGCAGACGATTGTCTGTTGTATCGTACCATATCTGGCCCGGATGATAGTTTACATCTTCAGGGGGATTTAGATGCCTTGTCTAAATGGGAAAAAGATTGGCAGATGCAATTCAATGTGGAAAAATGTTATACGATTTGCTTTTCCACAAAGAATGTTACCAGTACATCATACACCTTGAACCATAATACATTAGATAGGGTCCACCATCACTCATACCTAGGCGTTATACTTTCCGAGGATCTAAAATGGGCCAATCACATTTCACACGTAACTACAAGTGCTAAACAAACCCTCGGAGTCATCAAGAGAAACTTTAGACATACATCTGCAGTTTGCAAATCCAAACTTTATTGTAGCCTAGTTAGACCTAAACTAGAATACGCAAATTCTGCGTGGTACCATACTTACAAAAAGATAAGTACAAATTAGATATGATACAACGTTCCGCTGCCAGGTCTTGTTTTAATAATTACTCTAGAGAACCAGGTGTCGTGACAAATATGTTAAAGGAGTTAGAGTGGCCATCTCTTGAGAGTAGGAGGAGGCTCTCTCGATTGACAATGTTCCACCGTATTGTGCATGGAAGCATTGATATCGAGAAGGACTCGTATTTGACCCCAGTGCCTCGTACCTCAAGAAATGGTAACTCATTATTATTTTTAAGACCTCATTCGAATTGTAACCAACATAACAACAGCTTTTTCCCATGGTCAACTCGAGAGTGGAATAAGCTTCCCGGCACTGTAACTAATATTAATGACATTAACAAATTTAAGACCGCTGTAAACCAACATTTTATTGAATTAGGGGAATGATTTTAACCTAAATTTTTTTATTATATTATTATTATTTTTTAATATAAATTGTAGTGTTATTTAATTTATTTATTTTTTATTTATACTGATGTGATACGGATATACCGTTTTATCAGTCAATAAAGTAGAAGTAGAAGTAGAAGAAGATGACTAGAGCGGTTTTCAGTTGAGTGTAGTAAAACCAAACGCAAATTACCCACAGCCAGTCAATCATAGGAGCGAGTAATCACAAGTAACTCATAAATGGCTTCCCTGTAAGCCAATGACAAACCAAACCAAAAGCAAAACCATTTTGCGTTTGGTTTTACTTTGGATTCTGATTGGTTGGTTTATTTTCTCAGCCAATAGGAGAGCTTAGTAAACGCAAAACCAAAACACTTCCGACACTCAATTGAAATCCGCTCTAATGTAACTATGAGTATGAAGCTAAATCCACGAGGAATACGGCAAAGATAACGGCCGGAAAACAAAGTAAAACTAGTAGCTAGATAAAAGAGCGAATTACCTCCGCTTGCTGGTTTTTAGCCGCCGGTGGCGGAGCTGGTGCAGGTTCTGCTGCTATAACTGGATCTGGGACTAGTTCCATTGCGGCTTCCAAAGCAGCCAGTTCTTCAGCCGGTGGCTCTCTAACAGCCATGTTATACGGATGTGGCTTCGGCGACGTATGCTAAGGTCGAAAACCTATGCTAAGCTAGCCCGTTCTCGTAACTTAGGTAAAATGCCCCGAAGTTAAGGATTCTTTCCCTTAAATAAGTGGATTTCCATACATGGTAATGCGGAGTATTCTAAACAATGAGACCGGTAAGGACTGTACGCGTGATTGAATTTCGCGGCATTTTTAGCAGTGAGAATAGTGCTGGCATTTCTTCTGGAAATGCAGTTTATTTGGTCGTTTAAAAAAAATCGGGACAAACTGAAAATAAAGCGGGGCATGTTTTGAAAAAACAAGTATCGCAAGTTTGTTTCGATTCGCGTCAAAAACCCATACATTTCTTTGAGGCGCGGCCAGACAGCTTTACTATAAGTAACGCTTACAATTTATTCATCGACTGAAAAATCCCGAGGTATTAAAGTTTGACGCGAAACAAGGATGGAAAGTCCCGAGCGATTGCAACCGGTCTTGCATGTATTCTAGACAGCAAAAGAAATCACTTGAAATAAATACTTTTTATTACCTTAAAATACGTTCATATATTCTAACTTTGTACGTTATACGTCTGGGTATGCAAAATAAAATCGATTACAATGAATGGATGGTCATTATTTTTGTATTTTTCTGTATTCGCTAGTTATACCCATTCACACCAAAACTTAAGCATGTTTAATTAAATAAGTTTAAACTAATACCTGTTGCAACCGCATGCTTACTGACGCTAAATCAATCTGTGTAACCTGCTTCAGGCTCTCGGGTTTTTTTCGGAAATGTCAGTTTTCGGGTTTGGGTTACCTGTCGGCCAAGCTCCGCCTCGCTCGGCACCGGGCCTCGCTCGGCCCACAGGTAACCCAAACCCGCATTTCCACCCGACCCGAAAACTAACATTTCCGAAAAAAACCGAGAGCCTGTAAGCAGGCTACAATCTGTGTGAATGGGTATAAGCCAACTGATAAGTTGTTTATTATATAACTGGGAAGCCATTCTATGTTTACTAGGCCCCATACGGTCTCGTATTTATTGCGTTCTTGTGCACTTCCACCTGCTTCACTAGTAGTCATACATCTGAAAGACATAATGTACAACGATTTGGTCAGATAAAGGTTCGAACGTTACATTGTATATGATCAGCTTTGGTTATCTGCCATCCGCACGCTCGCCATTAGAGTTTGACCGATACAAAACTACGGTCCTTCGCGAAGCCCAACATGGCCACATTTACCAAATGGTTTATTTAACGTCTAAGATACAGGGAGCCGTTACCGGGTCTCCCAAGCCAGAGGCTTATGATTAAGTATTCCGACGAACTCCAGGATAGAATTGAATTTAGGTTAGTTTTTGAGGAGGGAGAAAAACCCTCGAAACAAGAGATGCCAACACACAACATGACACCGGGCCCGGAAACCACTCGGCCACCTCACATTATCCCTACGCATTGTGCGCAGATGTTACCTCGGTGAGCACAACATTTTGGTTAACAGAACAGGGGCTGCCATAGATAGACAGCGATTGTTTATTGGCACTTTGTAAAAAGACTTCTACATGAGTGGGAGTCTAATAATAATAGTAGGCTGAATAAAAACGAAAAGCTAGCTATCTAAGGCAGTGCCGGCTTTTTTCTCTTTTGGAAGCAATCATAAAGTTTGTGTTAGGGGGGTATGATAGACCCTGTTCTCTTCATGGAACGAGACTAATTACTGTAGACCACAACATCCTCAGAGTGAGAAAAGTCGGGAATGTGTTGGAAGCTAAGAACACCGAAAAAAACATTTCATTCTGTTATAGACTTCTTGCAGCTGACGTCAGGCATTCTCTGTATGCATGGCAATCAAAAATCTTTAATATTTATCAGATTTATGAATGTTTTAACTTCATAATGAGGCTAACCCTGCGTACATGCGTCTGTAGTCATTGCATTCAGCGGTAATTTTCGAATACGAAACTGGACTATTAATATTCTGAAACAACAGTAGTAAAAAGTCTTAGTTTCGTTCCATTTTTATGAACAAATTCTCTTCCAACCAATAGGAACAGCCAAAAACAGTAGCACGATTGATAAGGTTACACGATTGATAAGGTTACGAACATACGATTTGCTTTATAAACGACATTTGGAAACGCAGTGCCAATCGTAGTTTGAAAAATTGGAGTAAATTAGACGTCTTCCTAACCTTTTGGGCGATTTGCATGTTTCAACCAACGAGATCAATAATTTTCAAAAAAAAAAAAACCTTGCTCCATCTGAATGCCGTTCTTAACACGAATCATTGGCATCTTGTACGACAAACGGTACATCGGTTTGACACTAATAATCGTAGCTAATATAACTTTAACCAAATACAGTAAGAGCTAGCCGGTCTTGAGAATAGATTGAAAATAGTTATGAATCGAAAGTGTCACGACTATTCTGACAGTAAATGGCTTGCTCTTTCCATTTCTGGCATTCATGTTGTTCTAGCGCCATTTTTTTTTAATTGACAGGCTAAAAAGGTCACGTAACCAGGTCCTGCAAAGGGCCTATTAGAAATATTTGTAGATCTTAGACGGAGTCATGCAGTCATAAATATACTTCCATGGGCGGATGCACGCATCGTTATGCGGATGGACAGCAGTGATGAAGCGCACGAGTATCTAGGTTACAGAACATAGACGCGAGGGGCATGTATTAAAGATAGTCAAGAAATGTTTTTAAATAAGTGCTGCCCACAATTTCTAGTAGATTATTTTATGTATAATAGGGACGTAATATGTAGGACGTCAAGGCAGAGCGACCATCTCAGACTGCCGTCAATAAGACTGAAATGTACTAAAAGGGCGTTTTATTACCATGGTTGTCTAGTTTTTAATCGAAATATATAACTTAGTTTTATCGTAGTATGGCTTAGAGTAATTTGATTTAGTTTTATATTTATTCTTATACCTTTTATAGTGAGCCATATATTTTTATTATATATCATTATTAGTAAATTAGGGCCTCTAGTGATATCAGTTTTTTACATCTGTAAATACTGAAAGAGAAACCCTGTTTAAATAAAGGTATCTATCTATCTATCAAATTAAACAACTGTTCATCGGACATACATCTTGTGGTTTCAAGGGTGCGACAGAAATCGTTTCCTATCATAACACAACATTTAACAGAAACATTAGTTGGTTACTATAATTTTTTATTGACTGACGTCAGTGAAAGTGGCCAATACAAGAACGATGTTAGAGGCAAAGAGAATGTGTTTTTTTTAGGGTGAAGCAACGTACCCTCATAGTCTGGTATCTAGCTGAGCCGGAGAGAGTTCGCGTCCGGGTGGGTGTAGGTGGCTGAATGACCGGTTTAACGGTGTTGGGAATACAGTCACCTTTGTGTCTACTGTTTGGTACCCAGGACCTGTAGTACAAAATAACAGCGGTTAGGTCACTATCAATTCCAAACCTGCCCACCCCACCCCGGGCAGTGGGCATTCGAGAACTCAGTCTGTCCCCGAGGTGAGGCATTTGCCAGCAAAGAACAGCTGCATGGGTATTTGGTCATTTGTCATACTGAGAGTCAGGAGCGAATTTTACGTCAATGTTCATAAGATATTTGTACCCGGTTCGAAAGCCCCACTGCATCTGCACAACTGAGCTGACCCCACGTTGGAGCATTTGCAACGTTCTGTCAAATACCCGGGAGGGATTACCCTGGGTGCCCGAGGTCTTTCTCGCCAAGTTTACTGGTGCGATCGTCGATGACGTCGGAGGGAAAAGTGCTACAAATAGTAGAGGTGGAGTGGGATGTGGAGCGGGATATGGAGCGGGATGTGGAGCGGAATGTGGAGCGGGATGTGGAGTGGGAAGTGGAGTGGGAAGTGGAGTGGGATGTGGAGCGGGATGTGGGCGGTCGGACGAGTGATAGCAACGTTTAATTTCCCATCGCTCGCTCGCAGGAGCTTTATAGATCCTGTGCATGTGACGTCATTAAAAATTTAAAAATCTAAACTATGAGATATATGAATAAGATTTAGATATCGGTATTCTCAGTATTCTTCGAAAAATTGACGTCGATACGGTGATTTGTTTTTGAGTTACAGTACTTTGAATTTTGTGACAGCCCAGGACAGCGTGTTTCCTAAATATCAAGGAAATCCATATATTTCGGCAATTTCAAATTTTAGACTTGATAAACCTTTAAAAGTGATATATAAAGTGTTTTGAAGTGAATGCTAATCATATTGATGGGGAAAACAGCTTTATTTGTAGAGTACGTTTTTGGCCGCCATCTTGGTGTACTAAAGCATACATGGCCGCCGCATACTAATTACACTAAATTGTTCGAATATTATTTGGCCGACAGCTCGGTTACGAAGTACTCTAATGCTCCAAAATTTCGGTCATTTCTATATTTTTACCTGCTCTGTACACAGCATTAAAAATATTTTACTAATATAAGTTTTTTCTTGAGGCAATTTGTTTTGTGACGTCAATGCAAACGATCTATAACTTCCTTTTCGGACAGCTCACCTCTGGGATAAAGTTGGCGGTGGCGGTCCTGTCCTTGGCTTCCCCTTGCCCTCAACCCATTTTTGGAATTCATCGGCAGACTTGCAAGTGCGTTCATAACTCGTTTCTTCCTCTTTTTCTCGTTCCAATTTTTCTTTCTTTTTCGTTTCTCTGAGTTCCTGCTTGATTGTTTTGTCCTTTTTCTCTTTCCTGGGAAAATGGAGAAAACATATCAAAAAGGGCGTCAGATGCCTACGAGCTGTTGGCGAGATATTCGTGTTTATATGCAAAGGATTCACGAAATAACTACACTGCAAACTCTATATACAATGGTTATTTTGCAGGAATGCAATCACGTGGTTGTACTGGATGGCAAAAAATCTGACTTCATTTATTTAAAGGTACTTGTTCGAGATCAGTAGTGTTACTAGCAAAAGCCGTTTTCAAATGTAAATGACCTCCAACAGCGTTTTGAAGATTGTTTGTAAAGCCTTTCCCATGGGATCACGAGCGCAGTTCATTTAAGAAATTAAACAGATCTTCCGTGTTTGCCCAATTCGAGAGCAGAACAAACACGAGACTGCTGGTCGAGTGTTTGTACATGCTCGAGAATTCTCCCAAACTATGAGCCTGTGCAAACACGGAAAGTGTGACGTCATTTCCATGTCTGCACAGGCTAATGAAAACATAGCTAACAGCCAATCGGAACGCACGTACTATCTAAATTATTTTATAATGGTCATTGAAGTGATATATCAGCACGTGACTATTTCAGTTCCTGCAAAAGGCATATTGCTGGCTTTCACTTGACGTCATAGCCGGTTAGCTTCTTTTGTTGGGACACAAACGTGGCCGCCATGCCCTTTGAATCTCTGGGGATTCAGTGAAAACCAGCAATTCAGTATTATTTTCTTAGACTTACCAGTTTTCAAATAACTTTTTGGATGACACAGTCTTTTCTTGTTTCTCTTCTTCCTTTTTTTCTTTCTTTTTCTTCACCTCAGTTTTCTTTTCCAGATGCTTGTCCTTTATCTCCTGATCTTTCTTTGCTTTCCACGACTCAAAGTATTTTTTAGCGTCTTTGGTTTTGATGCGCTTTTCCAGCTCTTTGTCCTGCTCTTCCTTGTTCTTGGCCTTCAGCTTCGCTTGTTTTTCCTTCAGGTCCTCTGCTTTCTTGCCATTCCATGACTGGAATGCCAGTTTAGCCTGGGAAAGGGGACACAAAGTCATCATCGTGTTACCACATTGTTTCAGCAGCTCGCAAATCGCCCTGCTATTGAATTTAAAGCCGAGGCTACACGAGCGATGTTTGGCGACGCGACTTTCTGAAAAACTGACGCGTCCCCAGCGCGCGGAGGTGGCTACACGGGCGACAAATGTTGACAAGAATGCAGCGCGACATATGACAATAATAATAATAATAATAATAATAATAATAATAATAATAATAATAATGGTTTATTAACAGTACTTCCACCGTACTAAGGATTAAAATATGGCTATACGTAACTATTGTAAAATTAATCAATGGAGTCTGTCGGCAGCGCAGTTCTTTAGATATCCTTTCGATAACCGACAAAATTCAGCAAAGGCTGCAGAGTTCCTAATATTTACCGGTAAATTATTGAACACGGATGAACTGGTATCCTGGAATGTGCCATTTTCAGGTGGGACCTTTAACTGTTTACTGCTGGCTGACCGTAGTGTTCTATTGGGTATGTACAATTCTAATGGAAGATAAAGTGGCCAGTCACTATAATGAAGGGCCTTATATACAAACTTTAACAAGTGAAATTTTCTGCGTTCTAAGACGGGTAGCCAACAAAGTTTTAAGATATCAGTTCTACTAGCATAACGATTGAGAACAAAACCAGCAGCAGCAAGTTGGACACGCTGTAAGCGTTTGACAAGATAGCCAGGAATTGGGTGTAGCACAACATCATTAAAGTCAAGCTTTGGTAAAATGAGACGTTCAACTAAATGCTTCCTAAGCATGAAAGGTGCTAAATGGAAGATTGGGTACGACCAATTAGTTTATTGCCTCGATTTCGTACTTGCTCCTTATTGGTTAGATACGCAAATGTCGCGTCGCCGAAAAATATCTTAGGGTGGCTACACGTGTGAGAAGCGCGTACTTTTTGTCGCTAAAAATTCAACCCATTGAATTTCTGGTGAATTATTTTCGGGATTGTTTTAGCTGACGCGTCGCCTGTGCCAGAGCGGTTACAAGTGCGATTTTCACCAGCAGGCCTTCGCCTCTCAAAACCTTTTGTTTTATTGGACCCCAATTGGACTGCACTGACAAAGAATTCCATTGTTTTTGGGTTAGGGTTTGTATTGTTTCAGGGTTAGGCATTGTTTGGATAGCCAGTACTATTCCAGGTTCCGAGGAGGTGAAAGCCGCCCCATTTTCACCGCACACAGTTTTACAAAACATCGCATTGCCTGCGCAAGCAAAACATCACTCGTGCAGCCGCCGCTTATCGTATTAAAATTTAAAATAAACGTGATATCAGTGAAAAGCGTTCATTGCATGAGCCAAATCTCCCTTTAAACAGATGACTAATTACTCTCAAATTAAGTAATTAGACGTGCTAGTAATTATGCTAGTGAGTGCCAAAAGAAAAGAAAAGAAAACACAGATGTTAACATACGAGGGCGAGATGGCCAAACAGATCAGCCGGTTTAAACCTACATGTAAGTTTTAAAACAGAACACTTTGAACTCAAAACTACTACTAATAATTTTCTGGTCGGAGTACACTTGACTCAAGCAAATCTTGATAGACACCCAACACATCTTGAAACACTAAAAGTAATTCATTCGGCTTTTGCCTAGCGATCAAAAAAATCAAAAGTCACGATGTGAATGCAAAGTTTCCATAATAGCTGGGCTTGAAATTAGAGGAAAATACTACAAGCAACAGTTGCTAGTTCTCATCGAGTTATCCATTTTTACTATCAACTGACATGGTCTGAGCCACTATAGCAACAAATAGTTCAGCAAGATTCTACTAGCAATAGTTGCTAGTTGTCACTAATGTTTACTAGTGGCATGCATGGTCTGATCCACTTAAGCACCAAATAAATAACCATGCAGTTCAGCAAGATTCTACCAGCAACTGTTGCTAGTTGTCACTATGTTTACTGGTAGATGGTCTGATCTACTAGCAACAACAAATAGTTCAGCAAGATTCTACTAGCAATAGTTGCTAGTTGTCACTAATGTTTACTAGTGGCATGCATGGTCTGATCCACTTAAGCACCAAATAAATAACCATGCAGTTCAGCAAGATTCTACCAGCAACTGTTGCTAGTTGTCACTATGTTTACTGGTAGATGGTCTGATCCACTAGCAACAACAAATAGTTCAGCAAGATTCTACTAGCAACTGTTGCTAGTTGTCACTATGTTTACTGGTAGATGGTCTGATCCACTAGCAACAACAAATAGTTCAGCAAGATTCTACTAGCAACTGTTGCTAGTTGTCACGAGACTTTTACTGTGACTCGCATTTCTAAAAAAATCTACTCGCATTTTGGGAGTGCGCGAGAGTAATTTCTTGCCCTCAATAGTGGTACTGGGTGAGACTTACACTTTTTTCCCTCTCTTTTTCTTCCTTCTCTTTATCTTCCTGTTTCTGTTTCTCCACTGCTTTTCGGGACAGTTGTTTCTTAAGCGTCACATTCTTCCTCGACAACCAGTTGTCGAAGACAGTTTGTCTAATAGTAACGGTATCCAGGCTGTTCCGTCTCTGGTTATCATCATCACTGTCACTATCCAGATACCCTGGACTCCCCGCTCTCAGGTTGGTTAGCGAGGAGGTTCTCTGTTGACCTAGAGGCCGCTGCGTTCTATACTGGGGTGAGTAGTCGCCCTCGTGATATGTGGACGCCGTTGTTTCCCTTAGATGTGGCGACCGAGTCATTTCTTCGATACCTCGCTCAGCCTTCATAGGTCCTCTAATCTTGGGTGTTGAACTAGAATGTCGCTGAAATCCTACAAAAAGTGAAATGAACGTCGGGAATGTTGGCGGTACGCTTTGTGGCACAGCCGGCAGGCCAAACGGTAACTTACCGACAACCAATCCGACGCACGACAGACCCAACAGATTAAGATGGTCATGTTGAACCTTTCAAATTATTTCAGTTTTAATGTCAGAGGAAGCAATGTCATAGGAAGTATTCTATGCACACTTGCGGGAAGTACTTTCTATATAAACAGCAACAAGAGGTTCCGCTACAAACACGCGACTCGGTAAGGCGGTCATCGGGTCGGTGAATATCAAAACACGCCGCTATATAATAACCTAAGATATTCAAACAGTAATTAGTTCGCAGATTACCATGGGACAGTACGTACAAACAGCGATTTAGTAACTGCAGTTAGAAAATGACATTTCATACGTGCTATAACGAGCCCGACTCCTCCCTCTTTTCTTTATTGCGCAATATCCACTATTTTAATACGGTACTGACCACGGCACCAAAATTCCCAAATTTCAATCTAAAGTTATAGTAATTCTGTTTCCTTGATAATCTAGATCCCTCGAGAGGAAATACAGGAACAGCACAAAGAATGCCGAACGGAAAAAAGCCCCTACTAGTGTAGCAGAGGTTTCTCATCTTTTCTCTGGCATAACATAGGTTAGATAGACCAGTTCGCTGTTAGTTCAATGAAATGTATGGAAAACTGAAAACACGACTGCGCGCATCCCAGCACAGTTACATCCCTCAAATTTTGATCAGTTAATCTTTAGGTTTGCAGACTGTGGATATTTCAGAAATTCGATTTTACGTTAATTATTTGGCATCGGATTCCCATACAAACCACTGTATTTCGCGCCATGTTTGCACCTCATTCAAAATGTCGGAATTAACCGCGAACTGGTCTATTGAGCTAAAGTGTTAATAGGGAGTAGAAGAAAGATCAGCGTTTTTATTCCTCTTTATTGGAATTCGTACTGACCTCGATGATGACTCCACTGTTCCTCATATTCACCTATCGCATCATTTCTCTCAGGAATGTGATTCTCCACCATGTTCATGGTGTCCTTTTGTCTCTCGGTCCACCCAGGAACGCTAAACGTTTCCTTACTACTCCCAGGTCTCTGTGGCGTAAGGCGGGTATTTTTCAAGGGCTTTCCCTGACCCCTTATCCCATCTCGTACTCCCTGGTGTGAATCGTTCCTTGTGGCTTGCTTTGCTGGAAGAGAACCGTAGCTGGAGGCTTTCTTCATCGTGTTAGGTCTCGATTCCATCACCTCATGCTCCATGTTGTTATAATCTTTGTTCATTGCATGCGTACTAGTTGGCGTCTTACTCCTAGTAGACTGCTTTGGCCTGGCAACAGGGCCCTGCTCTACACTTTCTCTCTCTTTGTCGTGATTTTTTCCAGCTAAACTTGTCAAACCAGAATACCGTTTCTCACCCTCATCATCGCTATCAAGGTAACCCTTGCTATACGAATGAACCCTACCATCGACTTCATCATAATCAGCCTCATCATCATCATCTACAACTTGTGCATGCCTGGCAGGGGAGGGGACAGTTTCATTTCTCCTCCTAAACTGACCATTATCCCTGTCCTCGTCAAAATTGAACTTCGATAACCCTGACTCCTGTTGGAGTTCTCTTTTCTCGTTCTCATCCCTACTCTTCCTTCCTCTTGGAACAGGAGTAATTCTTTTGCCTTTTCTTTCCATGTAATCGTCCTCAAATCCATCATCATCATGATAACGTTGATCACTTTCTTCAAGAGATTTTGTCTTTGAGTTACTAAGCATGGACCGACCTTCCTGTAAACTGTCATTTTCTGTCTTACGCGTTCTTGGCAAGGGACGAACTTTTTTCTCCTGTCTGTTAGCATAACCATCTTCTTCATCATCCACAGATTTGGACTTTGTACTGCCAAACATTGATCTACTTTCGTTTTTCTCCTTTGTCCTTTGAGGGTGAACCATATTTCGTTTGCCTTTCCTCTCCCCATAGCTATCCTCATCACTAAACTCATCTTCAAGAGTTTTTGATTTCCCTCTGCTCACCATGGAACGGCCTTTTAGTACTTCACTTTGATTTTTCCTTTTATACCCTTCACCCTCCTCATCGTTGTGGTCTTCTTGAAGAGTTCTAGACTTTGATTTGCTAAACGTCGATCGCTCCTTCGAGGGACCATCACCTTTTTCTTGTTTTGATCTCGGAGAAAGTATCTTCCTTTTACCCTTCTTATCATTTTCCTCAGAACTATCGTCCCTATACTCATCAAGAAATCTTGACCTTGGTTTGGTTACCAATGGTCTACCCTTAACATCATCCTGATTCACGTTTTTCAAATTAAGCTTCTCTGTTCTCGCTCTTGGGGAAGGAATCATTGTTTTCTCGTCATCCTCCAACTCATCTTTTGCTCTTCTCGTTCTAGGTAGTGGTCTTACCCCTTGTGCTTGGCTGTTACCTCTTTTGGGATCTAATCTAGACTTGCCTCCCCCTTGAATCAGTCCATCATCCTCGTCATCGCTATCATCCATAGATCTTGATTTCGTTTTATATAATGTCCTATCGCTCTTAACTCTTTCTTCGTTGCCCCTGCCATGTCCCGATAGAGTCCTAGGTTTTGGTACCACTTGCTTTTTCACAGCACCCTCGCCCTTACTACTGTCAGAAGCCTTTCTTCGTGATGGCACAGCAGGTTTGTCCTGATGAGTACTTCGTAAACTTTCATTACCACTGGATCCTGACCTTCCAACCTTTTCCCTTGGAGATGTCCTAGGCAGTGGTTTTGGTTTCCCCCTAGTTTCCTCCCCGTTTTCTTGTTTGCTGTACGCTTCAGGCCATGTTAAAGTCCCTGGTTTGCTGCTGTCAGAATCCGGTGACCTTCTTGGAGACAGACCAGATCTTATTTGCCTAGGGGCTGGTCTTGGTTGTCCTGATAATTCAAATAGAAAGAACTGAAGAAAAGTGTGAAGATCATATTTACAAGCTAACTAAGTAGTAACATGTAGGCACAAAATCGTAAGTGAAAGAATTTTAATTAACATTAGTCAAAGAAGCAACTAGTGAGCCAATATAATAAGCATAAGTATAACTTTATTTACTCACGTGACATTAATGAGCTTTAAGGGCTCGTTACAAAAATGTATGTGAAACTATTTAACAAAACTCTAATAACAATTATGACAAAAACGAAACTGCTATTACTAATGATAATAATATCTAATATATTGCTAATAATAATTATACTAAATATAGAAATATGATATATGTGCATGATACAGTTTAAAATTTTCTAATTACTGTAAATATAAAAATAAGTAAAACATGCTGAAACAATACATAGTGAAGTTAAATCTTATTTACACTTTGATTCACAAGAAAGGCCTCTAGAAGGTCATTATATAAGGATCATATATCATATAAAGATCACATGACTACCTTTAATTCACAAGAAAGCTTAAAGGCTTCTAGAGGGTCATTATATAAGGATCATATATCATATAAAGATCACATGACTACCTTTAATTCACAAGAAAGCTTAAAGGCTTCTAGAGGGTCATTATATAAGGATATCTTATATATCATATAAAGATCACATGACTACCTTTAATTCACAAGAAAGCTAAAAAGGCTTCTAGAGGGTCATTATATAAGGATATCTCATATATCATATAAAGATCACATGACTACCTTTAATTCACAAGAAAGCTTAAAGGCTTCTAGAGGGTCATTATATAAGGATATCTCATATATCATATAAAGATCACATGACTACCTTTAATTCACAAGAAAGCTAAAAAGGCTTCTAGAGGGTCATTATATAAGGATATCTCATATATCATATCAAGATCACATGACTACCTTTAATTCACAAGAAAGCTTAAAGGCTTCTAGAGGGTCATTATATAAGGATATCTTATATATCATATCAAGATCACATGACTACCTTTAATTCACAAGAAAGCTTAAAGGCCTCTAGAGGGTCATTATATAAGGATATCTCATATATCATATAAAGATCACATGACTACCTTTAATTCACAAGAAAGCTTAAAGGCTTCTAGAGGGTCATTATATAAGGATATCTCATATATCATATCAAGTCATCACATGACTACCTTTAATTCACAAGAAAGCTAAAAAGGCTTCTAGAGGGTCATTATATAAGGATATCTTATATATCATATAAAGATCACATGACTACCTTTAATTCACAAGAAAGCTTAAAGGCCTCTAGAGGGTCATTATATAAGGATCATATATCATATAAAGATCACATGACTACCTTTAATTCACAAGAAAGCTTAAAGGCTTCTAGAGGGTCATTATATAAGGATCATATATCATATAAAGATCACATGACTACCTTTAATTCACAAGAAAGCTTAAAGGCTTCTAGAGGGTCATTATATAAGGATATCTTATATATCATATAAAGATCACATGACTACCTTTAATTCACAAGAAAGCTTAAAGGCTTCTAGAGGGTCATTATATAAGGATCATATATCATATAAAGATCACATGACTACCTATAATTCACAAGAAAGCTTAAAGGTAAATGGTGCATGATTTTGCTGAAAAGTTATAAAATATCAATGAAGCATAACGCACAAGACTGTTGGACATTTTATTTATTTATTCATTCATTTACTAGTCACAAATTTTGGGACTGCCGGAAAAGGTTAAGTCGTATCGGTCGCAATTTCAAGCCCTGCATTATATAAGGTAGATAAATTCACTGTTACAGTGAGGGTCTATATAAAAATTCACTGTGAGCTACATGTATAATAGCTGGCCCTGGTTTTTAACGATCCGCGAGGCAGGTTAGGATTCCTGTCAATCCTTATATATACTAGTAATACATTAAATGCAGAAGCCTCATGACCATTTACATGTTGTTGAAGTAAATTCTGATCAGGGTTTGCATGTCCATGCAACCTTGCCCCAAATAATGATAGAATAATTATATTGTCATGTTTGATTAATATTCCTGTAAATCAGTGCAGTACGCGTGCCCTTGCAAGCACAAGAAATTAATCCAAGCGAGTGAGCTCGTAAGTAGGTACTGAACACATGACATCACACTTTCATGCAGACGGCACATGCACACCTTGATTACGACATAATGAACAAACGATCTAATTGGAGCACTTGAAACTTAAATTAGGCTTCCAGACAAATGACTTAAACCAATCAGAACACTTGGTTCGTATTAGATAATTAACATATTTGAGATTTCCAGAAATTCTCGAAAGGATACCAATGTTTAACATATGTTAGGAGGGATCAGAGAAAAATTGTCTAATCAGGCTAAAATCATTAGAAAACCAAAGATCAATCAACGTTACAACACACAGGTAATATTTCATGACATACTTTATTGACCATTTTAGTACAGTTTCTGATTTTTCTAAATATTCCCATACATTCCCACAAATCATTAGCTTGGGCTGCCTGTGATTGATGTAAGAAGATCTGGAATTAATATAACAGTCTATGTTTTTTTTTCTCTTTTATGATTTGACAAAAAAATTATATTTCAGTCCAAGAAAAAATGAGCTAAGATTCTAAGATAAGAGTTCCTTGAAGACACATAAATGTAAGAATTTGGCAGAAGACTACAACAAATATTACACAATGCATGCACCAACAAATTGCAATCTTATCAAAGATCAAAATTATGACTACTCTAAAATGTGTTCTGAGTGATTCTTTAGGCTTGAATTGCATTTGTTAATACTACAGGCCTTCCTTTATCGTTTATACCAAACAATGCAAGTTAATAGTTATAAATCCAGTCAACATCAAGTAATTTGAATCAACAAACTGCAGTCAGTACAGTACATTACGATAAAAGTACATCTCATAGTGAAAGATGCAAAGTGATAAGGGCGTTATCGTGTATCTATTGTTTAACTAACACTTGCTTTTACAGAGGCTTTTATATATCTTGAAATTATGCAACACATAAACCAACTTACCTTCGGCTTTGTTTAGTTTTCCACTGCCAGTCTTGCCTTTCTCAATCACCTCAACGCCATCATCGTCCTCGCTTTCCGAGCCTTTACTACTTCTAAACAGATTCAACAAATTGTTGTCACCGCCTCGCTTCTTTGCTGCAGGTCCTCGGTTGTATTTACCAAGTGAGTTTTCTATATCCGAGCCAGACTCCGAATCAACCGTCACCTCTTCAAAGCCAAAGGACACTCGTTTTTTCGAGAGACCTGGCTTCGACACTTCTCCATCGTAGACCGTTCGTTGTTTTACCAAAGGTTTCTTCGACATGAAATCCATTTCTCGATGGTTCAACTCAACCAGATACGCATAATATTTCTCATTGCAGAAAGGCACTCGCCCATTCCCTGACGGTTGACAATTTTAAACTCCATGGAATTTCCCCGCCATGTTTATTCAACAGACAACAAGCTCCAGAGTCCAGTTCACAATCACATGTGTAAATATTTTCTCGTCTTTGGGCGCAGAAATCCAACGTAAAATCGCTATTATGTTGTACTCTGATGGAAAATAGATTCACACTCCTTTTCCAAGCATCGATCAAGAAATATTTCTCCAAACTAAATTCTAAATATGTCTAAATTTATGTTCATTTACATTTCAAGTGAGTACTGCGCATGTGCAAATGTGTTTATATTCGCCATGGAGATAATAAGCCACCAGGCCTTACCTTCGAAGGCCAGGCTACAGGAAAAACAAAATGGCCGCGGAAAAGAACAAAAATGTGCAATCGTAGCGGTATAGTTTTAGCTGGATTTTCGCCATGTACTTATTAGCTGTAATGCGCACATGGATAGCAACTTCAGTGATGCGACATTCCGCACCAAAAAACAATTTAATAGTCCTGCAAATCGCTACATATTTGGTTTTGGTCACAATGCATTCGGCCAGCTGGAATGCAGCAGTGATGGAGTGAATGGTTATACGAAAGAGTTGATTTCGAATGAAAGAGAGGTTATTGATTTACCTGTCGGTATTCAAATACACTCCGGTGAAGAAACTTCAAAAATTGAGGGATCTTGGACAAGCACTTTCTTTCTTCGAAGTAAGTTAAATTGACAACAAGTTTGTTTGTCTACCTTGTGAAAGGGATTTCCCTGAGCAATGTCATTGTATGCAACCCTCTGAATTCCGAACTGTCTCACCTAGTTTCTGTTTTCTGTTTAATACTCGGTAAAGCTTGATCGAGGCTTATATAACCGAGGTTGGTACTTGAAAGGAGGGCAGGCTGTTGTAACGGGTAACAATCCCCTTCTCTTCACGAATAGCACAACACTCACTGGTTCTTTAACATCCCCCATTTATGAAGAGAAAGTATTGGGAGACAAGGCCAACAGCTTTTACGTCCCTGCCCAAGGATGCGGTCAGAGCCGGATTCGAACTCACAACCTCACGCATTCATGACCACATGAGCTGCTCTACCAACTGAGCTAGCCGGCCATGCGGTTATCTGCAAAGTGTGCTTTAATTTGTGCTGGTCAAATGCGTTTTCAAAATTTGTTGTTCAAATCACAAGCACTATAATATCTCCCGTATATACCAACCGAATTGAGTGTTTCTACGAAACATCAACATTGAAGAAATACCCCAGGAATTTGACTCATTGCCAATGCCATTTGATGTTTCAATTTGATCAGTAAATTATGTGGCCATTTTGGAAACTCAAAAGCTGTCAAATTACAAATTTGTAAATATGTGACGCAAGGTGATGGATTGACTTGATATTGCCTTGCCCATCATTCTTTTGTCTTATCTAATAATCAGAATTTTCCATTGCTGGTGCAATAAATTATTGGAATTCAACATATGCTTCCCAGTGGACAATGCAGTGTCACTGCAGTCCCTTTATTTTTGTTTTGCCCTCTCCACCACCCCCTTCATGTACATAAAGGAATGTTGGCTTGTGCTCAAATTTATCTTCACTCAGTGATAAAAACACATAGTGATGCAAACACAGATAGTGCATGACCAAGAAAATTAATGTAAAAATATAATATACAAGAAATGACTGTTATATACTCACTTAAATTACAAAATCTAAGCACAACAACATTCATTTCAATGTGTTGAACATCTACATTAATTTTCATTATTATTGTTATATTCAATACCATCAGAGGGTGGTACCATTAGTGTTTTGGGCTGCATTCCTAATACTGATGTTATGGGATACAAGGAAAACTTATTTCCTGATAAAGCATGCCTGGATGTGAGCTGTGGATGGGACAAAGCAGCCTTTATAACAGATGAAGGGGATTGCTTAATATGGGAAGATTATGCAAGAAAGGACTCTAAACCAGCACTTGTTAATGCAAAACAAAAATTCTCCACTGTTACAACTGGGGACTTACAAACAATAGCAAATACAGGTAAGTTTAGTTTCAAGTAATTATTGTCTTTTTAGTTATGTTTAAACATTAATTATAAATATATTTCTACCTGTATTTCTATTTGATACTTGGTAATTATAAAGCTTGAGGCATCAGACTGAAACAAGGCTGGTACTTGAAAGGATGGCAGGCTGTAACATACCAGGGAACAATTCTCTTTACGAATAGCACAGATCAAATCAACAGGTATAAAGTAGTAATTATATAAACTTTGTTATTTAGGAGATGGACAAGTTGGTACTGTGGTTTCTAGCTCATGTAAGAATGAAGAGCAAGCAGACCTACTTTTTCAGCCAGTGTTGATCTTGGTCTCAGTGCAGTCTGTGAGTTGTGGTAAGGAACACATCCTTCTACAAACAAGCAATGGTCAAGTGTTCAGCTATGGTGGAGGCAGGTTTGTTTGCATCCTTATTATAATAATCATGCAAATTATAAATCTTTTTTTTTATTATACTGGAAATTTTTATTTTTTACAGCCTTGTACATGTGTATAAGTTTAATACTGAATTGTCTTCAGCAACACCCATGGATTTACAAATCACTACATATAAACTTACTTAAAAGGGGCACTGTCGATATGATTGTCATTCATGACCTAAGACAAATATAACCACTCAAATTATATTGAGCAGAGTAAATATGCTTTCCAGGTATGCATAACAATACTCTTGAGAGGATGGCATGGCCAGGCCTCCTGGTTAGCTCACTAACAGTGGTAAAGTGCCAGTCTGATAATGTGGGATATGTCACGGGTTTGAAACCCTAGCCAGATCAACAATTATTGCTGCCTTTACAAAATCCAACAGTACAGTATATGGTGAGATGTTAATTCACATCTTCTCAGATAAGGACATATATATACATTTGTAAAACCATATATAGGACTACATCATTAGAGTAAATGCATATGGGAGAGTACTGAGTTTAATTGAAATGTGAATAAATAAAGTGACTACTTTTAGTTAAGTAAGAAGTTATTCATGATGAGGGCCATTATGTAAACTACCGGGAAACCGGTAATAATGTTTGTCACCCTCCATAAAAAGAGATTCTACTACTACTACTACTACTAAGTTATACTTTCCATTGCATGCCTGCCTGATTGTATTGGTTGGTTAAGAGCATTTGTATTTCCTGTCACATTCTACAGTCGTGGTCAACTTGGCCATGGCACACCTGATGGACTACATGTACCAAGAGCATTGGAGGCTTTGGCAGGCATTAGTATTATCCAGATATCCACAGGGGGCTGGCACTCAGCAGTGGTTAGTGGTAAGTAATTGTTCAGCATCATGGTAGGTTAAGGTCACTGTTGTCATAGATTACAGATAGGGAGTTGAGATATCCTTTGTTAGTAAAGCCCTAGAACATCATGCCAAGTCATCAGTGATCAACCTCATTTGCTGACACAGACGATGGTCACTGCCAGATGTTTGTTATGTCCTGAGTGGTTCTTTTCAGTGCATGCATCCCCGTTTTTTTAGACAGACGGCTATTTTATGTTGCCACTTGTCATTTGAGCCAAGTTTTACACCTTAGAAGAAACACTGCCTTGCTTGGGGTGTGATGATGTTAAGTAAGTAAGTAAGTAACTTTATTTAAGTGTCAAATGTATTTAGCTTTGCAACTAATTGGGGACACTAGTCCTACGATTTTACGTCCTTATCCGAGAAGACGTGAAGGTCTAACCATTTGCAGTTGTTTCACAAAGGCAGCACCTTCTACTCAGTTATTTTAAGACCCTGAGTGTTGGTCCGACCGGGGTTTGAACCCGCGACCTCCCGCTCAACAGACCGGAGCTTAACCACTGAGCTAACCGGGAGGCGGTAGTTAGTCTTCAGCATGCATGAATTAGGTGGATGCATGTGCTAACTACTACACCACTGGCTCTCAATGATATACTTATATAAGAAATATACTACATGTATATATCAGACAATTTTGCTATTCTTGGGAACTGACGTAGACCTTTTATTAGTACATGATGGCTAATGTGCTCACTGCTAAACTAAGAGCCCAAAGGATATATTACAACAGGAGTTAACTTACAGGCTGGGGCAAGGGGAAGTCGGGAATAAGTAGAAATATTAAATTACCAGCATAAATCTCTTGGCAACCTCTTGGTCTTAATTACAGTGTGCATTTTGTCAACAGATTCTGGTGATCTGTATATTTGGGGATGGAATGAGAGTGGTCAGGTGGGTGTCTCAGACACAATAGACAGTGATGGTAACAGCTCAGATGGTTCACAAGTGACTATCCAGTGTCAGATGGTGCCTGTTCCTCTGTTATTTGATGTGACAGATGAAGACAGGATTGTGTCTGTTGGCTGTGGAGCGCGGCACACTGCTGCAGTCTCATGTGAGTTGTGTGGGTTCAAATGTTTTTATATTAGTTTGAGCTGAAACATGAACTAAAAGCTGTTGCCAATTTGTTATTGTTATGACTAGTTGCCATTTCTGTAAATTTCTTAAAACTTTTGAAAGCTGGTAAAGAAAATAGGTGGGTTCATATTATATCAGTGGTGGATCCAGACTTTCAGGAAAGAGGGAGCTGGCCCTGCATGTGGGCCTCGCCCAGGCGAAAAGATTCAAAGAATCCTTGGGAATTCTGAAGAATTTCCGAAAATTCCCTAGTTAAGATTTAAAGGAATTCCCCAGAATTCCCGAGAAAATGCCTAACATTTTTCAATGTTAATTGGGACAATAGATGTCCCAGGAATTTCCGAGAATTCTCGAGAAAACGTATTTTTGAGAAACTAATAAAACAAAATGAAAACGGGTTCAAAATCCCGAGAATTCTCGATATTTCCGAAAATTCCCGAAAAACATCTTGCAGTAGGTACCAGAAATAATTGAGTTATCTTTGATGGCAAAGGCGGAGGTCCCCGCATCTGGGCCCTAGATCCACCACTGCATGTATATAAAAGCCATCAAATATTTTCTCTCGCGCGTGATTGGTTGAATGCATCACGTGACCCGATATTTTCTCTCCGCGAGCGGGAAATATCAGCGAATACACCCCCTGTGAGCGAATAAGCGCGCGTCAAAGAAAATATTTGAAGGATGATAACGACAATAACCTACATTGTGGCGTCGAAATATGCCCTGATATTTGTCCTTGGGCATTATCTCACAGTTTCCCTCGAGCTTCGCTCTCGGGAACTGTACTCTTCTCGGATCAGATAATGTCCGCGGACGAAATTCAGGGCATATTTCGACGCCACAAATAGGTTATTGTATTTTTAGCATGATATTAATTAATGAGAAAAGTGTTGCATAAATTTCTCATCAAATATACTCTGCAAGTTTATAAACCCAAAAATCTGTCACGTGATGACACATCTAAGTTAATTCTTTTTGAACGCAGTTGTTTAGAATAATTACTCGGACATATGCGTACTGTTGATTAATAGTAAAAAGATGTTCGGTGAAGATAAACATCTTCTGAACACACTATAGTGTAATCAACTAAACGTTACCACCACAGAAAGCGAGTAGCCTGACGTTTACAGCACTATATCTCTTCATCAGAGCAAAATAGATGAAGGTCTAGTACTGTACTCCTGTCTGTAACTTAACCTGCAGTAGAGTCACTCCACCTACATTTGTTGTAACTCCCGGTACTCCTGCAGATCAACTAATCCGTCTTATCTAAAGGGTCATTCGACCTATTCAACTCTATTACATGCAAATGTACCAACATGTTTTTTCTCTATCAACAGCTGATGGTCAGGTCTGGACATGGGGATGGGGTATGTTATGGGGATGGGGTATGTTATGATGATTTTGTTCATTTAAAGTGCAACTAACCCCTTTTGCAATTTTTATACATATGAATCTTTGAAAGGTTTTGAGTACTTCTGCGAAGAAATTTTTGGCTTACAGAGAATACTCTATGTTCTAGGCTTGTTTGAAATGGTGAAAATTTGACCTTTCCTGACCCATGACCGCGCAAGAAAAAGCCTGGGTCGATTCTTGATCTTACGTCACCTCATTAATGCATTATTCTCCATGGCGCCTTTCCATCACAACAACATCGATATATAGAGAATATACACAGTCTGTGAGTTGTTAGTAAAGAAAACAGTTATTTAAGACAAATGCTAAATATTTTTTCAAATTATTGCAAAGTCGAATGAGTTGGATGACGTAAGATCAAGAATCGACCCAGGCTTTTTCTTACGCGGTCATGGGTCAGGAAAGGTCAAATTTTCACCATTTCAAACAAGCCTAGAACATAGAGTATTCTCTGTAAGCCAAAAATGTCTTCGCAGAAGTACTCAAAACCTTTCAAAGATTCATATATATAAAAATTGCAAAAGGGGTTAGTTGCACTTTAAGTAGCCTTTTACGCGGCAGTACTGGTTTCCTGCATGGATTCAAAACATTATTGGTAGTCCCAAACAGAGTTTCCAAACTCCCCTAATCCAAAATTGAAGTCACATTTGCTTATTGAGGATAGAGATCTTTGCACTTTAAGTTTTTGTGGCGGTCGTGAAACCAGCTGCCCAGATTAATAATATATTCATTCCTTTATTAATTATAGGACGTTGTGGTCAATTAGGCCATGGAAATAGAGAAAACAGAGTGAAGCCAACACAAGTCAAGTTTTTTCCTACGTTGAATTCTTCAAAAGTGGCGGCATCTGTACATTGTGGACATTGGACTACATTTGTTATCATGAAAAATAGGTAGAAATGAATTTCTCTCAGTCTTCTTTGGATCTATTTGCGCTACAATAAGAATAACTCATCCTGACTTTCTTCCTGCTTTCTTTTTCTTTATAAAAAAAATCAAGTAGACGCCAACGGTTCGCCCAAGATTCTGGGCGAGTCAAGCCTGTTAAACCGGTTTATCAGCGCGTGGCTAATTTTTTGTTTTACGCTGATGACCAAACCTAAGCCCACTGCAACAATGGCGGCCAAGTGGGCATCAGCATAAAACAAAAAAATTAGCCGCGCGCTGATAAACCGGTTTAACAGGCTTGACTCGCCCATAACCTTGTGCGAACCGGCGTTGGCGCATGCTCAAAACGAAAACAACACGAATACTTTCTTCTCGTTTCGTAGAGTTGAAGAAGGCTCTGCTATGCACAGGCTGGGTATTTATGTACTATCGGCTATTCGGTCAATCGAACGCACCCTGAACATGTAAGCAAGTTTCCCTCACTTTTTAAATACCTTTCTAATGGTATTAGATGTTAATGGCTGTTTTAGATGACCTCAAGAGAGTTCTTTCCTAGAAATGACGACAACGAGTATGCACACGCCCGGAGAAAACAGGACTGAGGGGGGAGGTGAGGGTTGGGAGAGACGCGAACTCTTTACTTGCCGAGGACAGAACAGTGTCTGTACTTCCAAAGCGGACTTTTTCTTACCTAGTACCAAACATAAAAACGCACTGATATAGACTTTGTATAAAGTAATTGTTTGATGACCTTGAAGAGAAAATAGACTATAAAAATGGAAACATGTTCACGTGTTTAATTTAGTGTAATGTTCCCGAAAATCAGAAATGTAAGGTAAGTGATCCTTGTTATCGGACAAAACCTATTCTCGGGCACTTGAAAATTACTATTTTTCCTCCTTAGCGAAATCAAACAAACGACGTTATTAACCCGTAGGAGACTGAATGTTTCGTATCGATTCTAACGTTATCGTATACTTCTTTCCTTTCAGTATTATACGAAAAACAAAAGATTTTCCGAGCCCATATGAGGTTTTCCTTACAACGAAGACGAGAGTCCTGAAAAGTTTGGTTTAACTCAGAATGAAAACCTTCGCACTTCGTCCCAAAACAACATCTTGTAAGCTTGTTCAGTCCCGAATTTGTTGTGGTTTCTGCTGCTCAGATATCAAGTTTCGAGAAGGTTCCGCGTAACGTACGTATTATCGGCGCCACAAAACCGAAATGCATAGTACGCGAAGTAGGCGCGAAACGATGAGACGCTGTTTGGAATGGTACAGTTGCTGTTAAACGGTAGAGCCAGGATTTATTGACTAACAAATGGCCCTTAACATCGTATCCGGGCCAAAAGAAGCTATAGTTACATAAATCAGTTATGGGTGTTATCAGCTAAATAGGTTTTTCCGCCCGATAATAGGTTTGAAAACCGTAACCTTTTCAGTCCATTTTATCATCGGGGTAAAATCGCTTTCTGAACTCATCTCTCTGAACTTGTATTACGGTACACAAATTTTGTCAGAAGAACTAAAGTTTATAAAGGAAGAAATGCTTGTCGACAGTCTACTTCGTTTTGCAGCCACGAACGTGTATAAGATAAACTGTCCGATAATAGGATCACGTACCTAATATATAGAGTCCGTTTCTAATGATCTTAACGATTTCTGTCTTTTTTTTTTTTACTTCAGAACACGAAGGCTATTACTGTTGTTCTGGTGTGTTCTACGTTTGCAGGCCGTTGAAATTTGTACATAAAATTAATCTATTTTTAGCTTTACTTTTTGACACGAGTTTCCTGTAGATTTATGCTTTTAATGATTGGGGTTATCACAAGATTTCAGAGAATAACTACGTTCCAACACCAGGAAACTCGACGCATTATAATGCAAGACATTATATATCCCTTGCGTTAATACAGACTGAGTCCATGAAAAAATGCTTCAGCTGTAATGGAGCAAACTATGGATTAAGCTTCCAATAAACGTAGTCTCTTGTTCAAGTTTTAGGAAACAAATCGAGGTAATCACTCTCCTTAATGATCCATAGTTGTACTCAATATTGTAGGTTATGCCTTTATTTGTAATTAAATTATTGTAATATATTTTAGATAGGTAGATATCTTAATGTTTTGAAATACTTAACAGCACTTTATCATTTCTAGTTATGATATTGTAAATCTTAATGCTAACACGGCTGCGATGAAAATCAGTGTTATGCTGTTAGAATTCTGTGTATCAACAATAAAGTTAAGTTGATTTGAGTGAACGTATCACGTTGAGTGCCAGTATTAAAAGGCAATTTTCATTCAACTTCGACATTTGAAATAATTAATTGCTCGCCACGGACAAATATTTGTTTTTCTCGGACTGAATCAGTTATGTTGATCAATTGTTGTACAGCTGATAAAATTTGATTTCCGTATGTAATAGACCATTTCAGCTTGCCTGTTTGTTGCCCCATTTCAGACCACGTGTCAGTTCTCCAGACGATTCAGTGCTTTGTTTTCCAATTATAGAAACTGGTACATTTCCTCTTGGGATACAGAAAAACAAAAAAGCATTACGCAAGGGAAACGTTACGTGGTCTGAAATGGGGCAACAGACAGGAAAGCTGAAAGGGTCTATTTTATTATATCTGTACTTAAAGAACTTTTCAGGTGCTAGAGAATCGTTAAAGGGGAACTCAACCCTAAAATCAACCCAATGTCTATACAAACATGTATTCGAAATAAATAGGTTCTGCTATTTTATTTTTCTGTGTTGCGCGTCTAGCAAGAGAAAATCCGAAAACCTTCCTCTCACAACATCCGCTATGTACTGACGGCTCAAGTCTTGTAATTTGTGACGTCAGATACGGGGAATAAATTAGTCCCCGACATTGAATAGCGGGACTAACGGCTTCTAATTGCGGACCATTGTGTTTTCTTTGTGCTAGAGGTGTGATCGTTTTTCCTTGGTATGTGTGACGTACGTTATGGGGAAATTTGCACTGAATTGAGCCGCCACACAATATAGATTTTTCAGCGGAAAATCGAACTTGGAGACTAATGTTCTCCTCATAGACCGCAACACAGAAAAATAAAATAGCAGAATTTATTTATTTCGAATACATCTTTGTAAAGACGTTGGGTTGATTTTAGGGTTGAGTTCCCCTTTAAGCGTTTTAAACAACTTCGTTACGGCTCAAAACGACATAAAATTTATTGTGACACGAGTTTGATACCTGTTGTATTACAGTACGAATACTGAAACCGACAAGAACTAAACACATGATTAATGTCCATTGTAAGACGAAAAGAAAGCATTCCTAAGTATAAATCCTAGCATATCCAAGCGATTTTCTTCATTCGAAAGACACTTCACAACTAGTCCTGACCAAATTAAATTCGCCTTTTACTGGATGGAAGCTCGAGCAAGTCGAAATGCTATTGTCTTGTACTCGACACTGATTGGCTCAAGTAACCATACGTTGGAATGCTTTGTTTTCGTTCTGCAATGTGATTGGTTCTCTAAGTAGCCCCGGTTTATCGATGTCCGCATTTTCCCACTCCGGCTATCAACTAATAATTCCTCAACTGGTTGCTCTATAAACTAATATAGCTGAAATATTGCCTTTTCTAACGCAGTAAGTACTTCAATAGACTTAAGATAATAAATTTTGACAACTTTTTCATTAAAACTTAACATGTCAGTACAGTTATTTGCTAATCTTGTCATTCGTGGCAAGCAACTTAGATATTGGAAGTCTAAAGGCTGCACTAATATTTATGTTTTTTTTATTGCCAATATTTGTCCACCTGGTTCAACTCTTGGGAAAATGTGGGTCAATGTTGTCAGAGGAAAAAACATTTTCATTTTGTGCCTATTTATTGTACCGATTACAGTTATTGCCATTGAACTTTGTTAATTAAAAGTTGACAGTCAAAGCAATGGATTGTTTCGGAAGAAATGATTTACTCGAGGGGACAAGTTGTAGATTTTGGAAAAGGGAGGTTGGGTAAACACGAAACCTAATTACGGGGCAAATTTTAGGAACAACTCGACGGTGGCCCAACTGTACAAACAAACTTGTCACCCTTTGCTCTCTTAAAAAAAACAGATTTCAACGTGGACTAAAAACACGAGCAAAAAGGATTATGGAAAGTGAAACAGATTGTGTTCTCAGTGAGCTAGGTGCCCTGAACATCATTCAGTCGTTTGCATCTTTAAATCTCTGTTACCGATGTATTATTTCTCACCTTTCTCACTAGAAAAAGCAATACTTAAATCTCCCACATTACATGGGTCTCAAGATGATGTTGAGACTTATTGTGTTATAAGCGAACATTAAAACATTACTGAATCTTTCTTTTGACGACGGAGTTCCAGTTTCCCTATTCTTGTGGTTTTCTCCAGTACTTTTCAAAGATAATTAACCTCGAATTGATTCAAGTGACGGAAACCAACCTTGGAAAGAGATAAAGGAATTTCATACAAAATTATCGAGGATAAAAGAAGGTACTGAGTGATGCACCAAACCTTATTTTTTGTTTCGGTTTCGAATTTGTACAGAATTATATTGAATTCTGGAATTGAATTGTCTAAAACATGTTCTACAGCAGTAACGACTAACAGAAATGATCAAATTTTACAGGTAAAGAAAATAACTACAGTAATGTTTTTAAGATGTTTAGTTTGTTCCTTGGTAAAATCCGACTACATTTGAAACATCTCGTTAGTGACCACCTTAGTTTGCAAAACGAGCATTTATTTTTCAAATCAACATTATCGGCATTTTTTTAGGAGCATACAACTGACCAAACGATTTTATTGTTAATTCACTTTCCTTTATTATATTTTTTCACCAAAAATATAGGAAATTTGAGGAAACTGTTGGGATCGAAATACCTTGTACCCAGGCCCCGCGCCCGCGGCTTATCAAAATGGCGTCCTCTAGCAGAGACGGAGAAGTCAGCGCTTCGAGGGTGCAGTCAACAGACGAGAGAACCTATAGGTCAAATAGACCAACAGGCGCATGTTGTATCACGGAAACAATCAGGCTTTTATTAGTACGTTTTTTTAATATTCTGGCATAATTTCCGGGGGCATAATTTCGCAAAATTATAAGTAGCACAAAATGTCAGTTTTATTACAGGTACCCCAATATAAAAATGGACTTCTGATATAAATTAGACTTAATTTGTTCGTAAATTTTAAAATCGATAAATATGAAATATGGACTCGCCTTTTTGTCCAAATGTGTATTCCTTTTTGCTTCTCTCGTTTTTGTGGGTCTAGAGGCCATCTGAAGGTTTTTTGTTTTCAGTTTTCATATTTATCGATTTTAAAATTTACGAACAAGTAGTCTAGTTCGGTACATATAGGGAGCTTGGGGTACCTGTGCTTTTACGAGCACAATCGACAACTGCTCGGGCTCGTACGAGAGGTTCAAATGTATTTCGAATTTGCCTCGTGCATTTGTCATTAAAGGTAAAATAAAAATTGTATTTTTTTACATTTGTCGGTGTAAGATTCAGTTCTCATAATGCGCCTAATTTCTGCAATCGAGCCATCGCGCCACATTTCTGCTACTTTCTGCTCTTTATGCATTTTTTTACTGCATTTTGACCCCCGACCCACTTACTGAAATGTGCTATTCAAAATTCACATGAAAAGCGTTCAAACACTGAAGTGTCTAATTAAGTAACTCACTTTTTCAATTAAATCAAAATGTCTTTCTGTTGATTATTTTCTAACTTTAATTACAATTCCCCAATTGACCAATATTTATTCGTTTCAAATTGAGGAGTTAATTTCTCTGAACATCTACTGCTTCGGGTTTAAACTTTTCATCAGCTGTTTCTGATAAATAAGGCTCTCGAGTAAGTTCTCGATTCATTCCTTTCCTTCTCTGTTGGAGAGCGTATCTCGGCCGGTGACAATATGGAGCCCAAGAAAGGAGTGGTCTTTCTCATGTTCTTTATTCTTTCGTTCTTCCGCGGTGGTAAGTAGAACCTGATGCTACAGTTTCATTCATTCATTTGTTGGGTTCATGAAAACATCTCTGTAATCCAGCCGATACTCTGCCTATTGGACAGAACAGGTCCGAATCCAGCACTGGGTTTCTGGAATCTACTGCGTTCATAACCGTGGGACGAACGGCTTGGTAAATCGTTAATTAGCCAGAAAATTAACACAGTATACCTGTAGATGAAGCCGGATATCCTACACCTGACTGACCAATAGTTATCAGTCATTAACTCTACCCAAGAAAAAAATCGCCATAGTTGGTGCACAATTTTACTTATTTTTAATAGAAAACTTGACTTTCGCAGGGGCTGGTCAGACTGCAAGTGTATTTAATTGCGGTCGTCGTCCCCTTTCATCTCGTGTGGTGAGTGGAGAAAACGCAGTTCCCCATAGCTGGCCATGGCAAGCTCAACAAGAGATAAATATCCGGGGATACTTTCAGCATATGTGTGGAGCGACTCTGGTACACCCGCGATTTGTCGTGACAGCGGCACACTGTGTTAACGGCTTGGAGGCATATCAGTCGCGAATGAGGATTCGACTTGGTGTGCACAACAAGACTTTGAACGAGTCCTCCCAGCAAATATTTCGCATCATTAGGATAACGATACACCCAGAGTACAACAGGTACTGTACCATGGGGGAGGGGAGGGAAGGGATGGAAGGAAAGGAAAGGGAATAAGCTTCGGTGTAGGTTCTTGCCGCTACTATATATGAGGACCTAGGGGTGAATTTGTGTGATGCGTGCTGGTACTTGTAAGGCATTACCTTCGAATGAAGTGCGGTGTTACTGTAGGCGTATTTTTGTTGTTGTTTTTTGTTGGGGGGGGGGGGGGGGGGGGGGGGTCAAGAAAATATAAAACATTTTAAATTGCAGGGCCAATACCACGTCAAAGGTCGATATAGTGTTGATTTAATTAAGGTCAATATTTCGAGTAGAACATCTATAGTCTTCTGCAGGACCAAGCTGATGTAACGAGGTAATGATGTAATATGGTCTTGTGCACCCTAAAGTTTATTTCAAGAAAATATGTTTTAAGGCTGCACACACCTGTTGACCTGTTGTACGATATGATTTAGGCCAACCATGATCAACAATATGTTTTAAGGCCATAACTCACCTGTTGAACTGTTGTACGATATGATTTAGACCAACCATGATAAACAATATGTTTTAAGGCCATAACTCACCTGTTGAACTGTTGTACGATATGATTTAGACCAACCATGATAAACAATGTTTTAAGGCCATAACTCACCTGTTGAACTGTTGTACGATATGATTTAGACCAACCATGATCAACAATATGTTTTAAGGCCATAACTCACCTGCTGAACTGTTGTACGATATGATTTAGACCAACCGTGATCAACAATATGTTTTAAGGCCATAACTCACCTGTTGAACTGTTGTACGATATGATTTAGACCAACCATGATAAGTAATATGTTTTAAGGCCATAACTCACCTGCTGAACTATTGTACGATATGATTTAGACCAACCACGATCAACAATGACGTGGCGGTACTGGAACTTGATCGACCAGCAACATTGAATGACAAGGTTGGCCTGGCCTGCCTTCCACCACAAGGACACCAAGTCAGGTTAAACTCGCTGTGCTACATTTCAGGTAATTCAGGATATAAGGGACCGATTGTCTCGGAGAGGGCGTGCTTTTTCAAGAATAATGTTCAATACAATTTGTACCCCTACAATATTTTTTACTTAAAAAATACCCAATTGGATAGTTGCCCTTCGTTTTGTGACATAGAATTGTTTAATACGTGAATTCTATTCATTTTCTAGGCTGGGGACGTCTGTACGGCGGGGGACCTAGCTCGAGTGTGTTACAGCAAGCACGAATGCCTATCGTCACTAACTACCAATGTGAAGTTGGTAACGCACAATTCCAAGTCAACGTAACAAGCAAGATGTTGTGCGCTGGTTTTGGCGGCAGTTCCACTGTGAGTGGTTGTCATGGCGACAGTGGTGGACCATTTGTTTGCCAGGACTCAGGAACGGGTGAGTCTTGATGTGGTATGGGTGAGTGAGTGAAGGAAACACGCAGGTCTACAAAAAATAACCTTCCAATGAAGAACTCGTGGATATAAGGGCAAATTATTTTTAGCAAGACTTGAGTCCATTGAATTTATATGCTTTCATAAACGTAAGGTAAACTCGAAAGCGTTACCCTGGGTTCCAGAGACTCGAAGATATAATTAAAAGGTGTGAGAGAGAGAGGAGGGAAGAGGAGAGAAAAGAAAAGGAAGAGCCCCTGGTGTTCTCTGGTGAGAATCTCATTTCCATGCGATCAGTACGCCCAGAACTTTATCCGCGTCCCTGATTGGATAATCTACTCTTTTCCAGACGCAACCGTAAAGTGCTGGATGTAACAGTAATTTTAATTGGCTTGCCAATGGCCTAGTCAAATCGGATTGACGTGTTTTCTTCATTTGAAACTCATTGCATGGAAGTGAGATTGTCAACGGATAACACCTGATGCTCTTCTTTATCTTCTCTCTCTCTCTCTCTCTCGCCTTTTATTTCTTGGAGCCGCTGGATCCCAGCCTTAGGCGTTACTCCCTACATGTGACTCAATAAGAGTTATTTTTGAGATTTGTGCAGTTTTTGACTGCTTCATAGAGGATATTACATGGCCGCTTGGAGATACGGATTTTATCTTCGAGTGTTGATGACTTATCTTACGAGTGAGTGCAGCGATCGAGTAAGTTATTTCATCAACACGAGAAAATAAAATACGTATCTCCAAGCGGCCATGTAATGTTCTGTTTAATATATAATTATCGATGAAATACCAGTTTCAATCTCTTGCTAAAAAGGCTAGAAATCTTTGAAAGCAAGTCATATTTTCAAAAGTGATATCTTCACGTGTGAAGATATCACTTTTTAGAAAGAAATATACACTGGTATTTCATCGATAATTATATATTAAAAACATATATCAAATTATCGGCCGCAAAACATGTCACGCTCCTGAAAAACTAACAATAATTAAAATTTATGTTGCGCAAATTCAATCTAGCTTGGCCTCTAAATCTTCCTACTAATTACATAAATTTCGTACAAATAATGGCAAGTTTAATATCAGATATATTATGGCTCAAAGCAAATACTCATTTAAATGCTTACTTAAGAATCATTTAATTGACAAAGTATGATTACACCTAGCGAGTATTCTTACTGTCTTACTACAGGTACTCTGTTTTCGTTACTGTAGGTGTATTTTGTAGTTCTTATTTCTTCCTTACCTGACCACAATATTTATACTTTTCAACTTCCATGGCCACGTGTCTAGACTAGCCCTAAAGGTTATTATAGGTGGTATATACTCATTATTTTTTTTACTTTGGTCATTTATTTTATTCTCACATTTAATAAGTACAATAAAGTTTGTCGTTGTTGTTGTTGAGTAATGAGGCTGGAATTCTCCCATATCCTGAATGTCACAGTGTCTTGACATATATTTTTTGCTTGAAGACTCTATTCGGTCTTTCTTTGAAGCCCGGCCGAGATTGTACAACTATTAAATTCTCATGTGTCAGGATCTATTTTTGAACAAATCACCATGGGAAGTGATCAGCAGAAGCTTTCAAAACTGTGGTTTTTGTCTGAACTTAGCGATCTATTTACGGAAATTTTTAAACTCTTTCTGGAGCATTGTTCTCTGACGAAGCTATCGAGGGCAGCGGAAGATGACTTTGTGTGGGATCTGAGTTCCAAAGTAAAAGTTTATTTTTAAGTGAGCAATATTTGAAGAAATATTGAGACACTGAGGCATTTGGCGGCCGTTTTGGGGCAAATTTTATTTCTCAGTTTGTCTGAGCTTCATTTTCGAAAACCACCTAACAAACTAGTGGCATTGTATCCTTCTCAGTTCGAAGCAGCGGAAGCTGGTTATCGTTAATTAAAGTTAAGATATTTAGAAATTCCATACAGTACTGAGTCAAAATGAGGGAGGATGCATGTATGCCTTATATAGTTTCAATGCCGTGTCACTATCAATAAAGTTCCTGATTCTGCGCAGAGCAGCAATCTTCGCATGAACTGAAATGAGAACTTGTTATCTATGTTAACTCCCAGCTGGGTTCTTTGGCGTTGATAGTAGTTGTCATCAAGCCACTGTGATAAGCGTGACAAGTCATCAACGATTTCTAAACCGCTTATTATTTTGTTGTTACCAGGTCGTTGGTATTTGGAGGGCTCCGTTAGTTGGGGATCTCCACAATGTGCTGCCCGTACAACCTATACCGTTTTTGCTCGCATTGGTGAATTCCGTCGGTTCATCGACAACGCCATGTTACCTCGCCCGTCGGTCGCGCCTACCACTCGTAAGTCTCAGCACCTCTGTATTAACGTAATAGTGTTGAGCTACTGTCACTCAAATTGAACCTACAAAAAAAGAAGATAAATTATACCATGTGAATGTCCTGATATGCTTTTCAAACTTTTTCGATAGAGGATGGCAAATATTAAAGTAGATTACAAAAACTTATTCTAGAAACTTGATTTCGGTTACAGTGAACCACTAAGCCACCGACCATCGATAAACTATGCGGAAAAAGGAACTGCGCGCACGGTTCAGTTTTTTCTTTGTTCTCAGGATTGATTGAATATTTAGATACTGATCTGTCAATTCATGTTTCTTTGCTATCATACACAGCTCCACGGGTTTACGTTCGTCTTGGCAGCCAAGTGAGACCGGGTCGTGGCCGTGTTGAGATTTTCTACAACGGTAGATGGGGGACTGTGTGCGATGATTTTTTCACTGATAGAGCTGCGGAAGTCGTCTGTGGAATGCTGGGATACCCACGAAGGGGAGCCACCCAGATTCAACGATTTGGCGGAGGATCTGATCCTATCTGGCTAGACAATGTTCAGTGTACAGGCAACGAAAATTCGATCACTGAGTGCCAACACCAACCATTTGGAAGCAATGATTGCAGCCACACAGAGGACGTTGGTGTAGATTGTAGCAGGCAATCTACTAGTCCACGTGAGTCACAATGCTTGCAAAACCATCATCTAGTCATAGTCGATGGCGTTAACCTCGCCTTCCTGTGCACATAATCCGGACTGATTTTCCTCAGTTGTTATTTTAGTCTACGGCTACCGTTACACGGCAGTCATTTTTCTGTGTCGTCTTCATTCATAGTTTCAGTTATTATTCAAATTTGATCCTTAGCTTTCACCGGCACCCAGCGGCCTACCAGACCTCCTTGTCCTCCCGTCTCGACACAGCCTCCACCCGTCGACAGCGCCAGTAAGTATTGGCACGCTAGGATGACCTTTATGGGAGTGTAAAAACTGAACCGCGCACAGTACGGCATTACAATAAATGAGCTTTCCTATTAATAGAATCCAACCAGAGGACAGAGTTACATTGCGGCAAAGTTACGGACATGACGTCTTTGATATAAAATCCACTTTTTAAAATAGTCGGCGTTAAAATCTCCATCTTATTGTTTGTAGCAAAAATGGCTACTGCGCGATGGCCGTTGTTTTTGTAATGGCATGCGATTGCGCGCCAAAAATATTCTTGGCTTTCCTTAAGGATGTCTTCCTTATTGCCTTGCATTGGCGTACCATACACATTTGTCACGTGTCTTTTTTTTAAGATTGTGACTTCGAGAGTGGTATGTGTGGCTACGGTTTCTGTGAAAATACTACGCGGTTTATCCGTTACCGCGGACGTACACCATCCCAAGGAACCGGTCCCTCAGCTGACCACACTACAGGTTTGGATAACAACAATCCAATTGATCATATTTAAAAACCGATACTAATTAATAACGAATATTCCTAGTCACTCAAAATTATGATATATGTTATAATCGTGATATTAAATTAAGTAGATATTACAGTCGTCATATAGTATTTCTTACAGGTAGTTGTTTCATTTTGTCTTCTTTCTGTGCTATACGCTTTTTTTCGTTTCATCATTTCCTTACAAATTCCACTTGCCAGCTTTTCTGAACAGGTTTAATCCCGACCAAAAGATTGGCTCGAGGAATGTAGACATAAAGTACGGACATGAATTCTGTATATGGCTTATCAAACGTCTAGATGTATAGAGTCGTGTTTTTCAGTTGTTATGGCGATACGACCTATTTCGGCCGAGTAAATCGAAGCAAAAGTTTTACAGATCACTTATCGCACATTGATTTCCTTTGTTTTCCTTCATGAATTATTAATGAGTTTGATAAGTAATATAATTATATCAAACACTCGGGTACGAGATCAAAACACTGAAAGCTGAAGTTGAAAAACGATGCGCAGCGGAGTCTTTTTTAACTTAGTTCGAGGTATTTTGATATCGTAATCAAACACAAGTACGAGTGTTTGATATGGCTTCTCAAACGAACATACCATTTAAGAGAAAACGAAGCTGAAGGAAGTTTGGATAATTTATTAAGTGTGTGATCACGTGATCAATACTCTTCACGCTTGTGATTTTCTTTGTAATATTCTCATTTTAAAATTATCATGAGTACGAGAACCTCAAATCAAATTTCCTGATACAGAATGAAAACAAGAGCCTGTGGCTGTGGCTCGGGCAGGCTGAACTCGGGATATGTTCCGCTATCTGTTTCTGTAGTTCTTAATAACTGCTGCAACATCTTTTCGAAATCCAAATTTTAAAATAATGTTTTATGATTAGTTGAAAAAAAATCACGTTACTGGCTCGAAGCTTTCATGAAAGTCGCACCATTTGTTTATGGCCAGGAGTGTATATGCCAAAGCTGAAAAAAATGAAAATGTAAATATCACAACAGTTCTTGGAATAAATAAACTTAATTGCAAGACAAAAGCTGTCAAATTAAGCCTTATTGCTAGCTTTGACAGTTTTTGACTCATTCTTGTTTGTTATTTTTAGAACTAGATATTCTCTTCCATTAGTTTTCGATTCACTAATTTTCCCACCGCTAAAATTGTGATCAGCAACAATATCGGTGGTGTTCTTTGCAGCTGTTCTTAGTGTCGGGCCCATACTCCCTCCCCACTAAGTTATGCATGGGAGGGAGTGTGGGATCGACACAACCTTCTCCAGGCATGAGTCGTCCGCAGTACAAGAGGCTGAAGAGGACGTAAAATTACCGAGACAAAAATTAACTTTAAACAACTTTGTCGCTGAATGTTATTGGAATGTCACATGAATGAAATTTATTTCACTACGCATGTCTGGTTCGTTTGTCATCACTGTTTGTCATGTTTTGCTCTTCACAAAAGAAGAATTACAGCAATATTTGCCTGAAGATTCGTTTTTTTAATTTATAAATAACACTTCCTCCGTTAAAAGAGTTCGGTTAGGAAGAAGTTTACCGTAAATGGTACCCTTGTTAGAAACTTCTATCCTACATTGATAGCATTGGATCAATTATCATTATTATTAATTATACGAAATCGCACGTCCGATTCGTACTTGTTGACGAATTTAAGACAGACAGTAATAACTGAACTCGATCTGCTTTCTTTATACTACTAGGAAGCGGTTACTACATTTACATGGAAACCAGTGGGCCGATGCAAAGAGGAGATAAAGCTCGTGTGGAGTCTCCTAGCTTCCGTCGACCGTCTGGCCGGCCGTGTCTCACATTCTGGTATCACATGTACGGCTCAAGCATGGGTTCACTGCGAGTCTATTTGAACAGCTACCAGGGCTTGCTGTGGGAGGTCAGGGGTGATCAGGGTAACCAGTGGCGGTTAGCTCAAATTCCATTAGACGCATCGCAGCATTATAACAAGGTACTAACAAGTTAAGATTTTTCAAAAGTGTTTATGATACAAATTCAGGTTCATGCCGTTGACCAAAGTTATATAATCCGATTCTTTAATTGCTTTAATTTTTGTGCAGCGTAAAGGCAAATGAATGCTGGCAGGGGGTTGGGGGTGTTTCGTTTGAAAGTGATCGATAAGGAGTGTAGAGAAAATATTGATTGAAACTATAGGCGAATTTTTGTTTATTTTTTTCCTCATTAGCATACTGCATCAAACTTCAAGCGACATACATACAAACAAACAAACAGAGTCCATACATCGAAAGAGATTGTCACACTTGATAATCACCGAACATTTGAGGAATGAGCGTTTAAAAATCTCAAAATTTACAAAGGATATATGGCTGTCAGCAACTCTTGCCACCCAGCCCATTTTACAGTTTTGAAAAGTCAATTTCTCCGTAAATATTTAACATATCAATTTCAAATGTTCGGTGATTACTAAGTTTAAAATTCTCTTTCAACTGATTTAGCCTGTTTGTTTGTAGCTTGAAGTTTAATGTATGCTAATGAGGCAAAAATGTAAACAATGACGTCAGCAAGGATTCGCCTATTGCATGGCGTCCAGAAAAGGTCGTAAACTTCTAAATTACTTGCTTACAATGTGAAACGACTCGTGTTTACTGAGCGCTTTCAACCAGATATAGTTGTAATGACACTTGAACTAACCGGTTTCTAGTGGACACTGAACATCGTTTTACAAATGAGATCTAGGATTCGAGGAGCACCTTATATATATATTTGACCCTAAAACAACATTCTCTGTATTGTATTTTGATTTTTCCATTTTCCTCTTGTTATAGATAATGTTTGAAGGTATCAGGGGTGGTTCCTATGAGAGCGATATTGCTATCGATGACATCGTTGTCTCCAGCAACTATGGCTGTAGCCTCCAGCCGAGTGGCCCACCGCCTACACCGCCTTACCCGGGAACCACCCACCGACCCTTTACCTCACCACGTCCTCCATACAGTGAGTTAAAACTAAATACCATTGATTTCCTGACTAGCTGGCACGCTTAGTATGCTGGCTAGCTAGAGAACTTCCTTTCTTTTCCAAAAAAAGTGCAGTATCCCTTTTTGTGTGTCTCGGCTTGATCCAGACCCCGGATCAAAGACCTCTATCGCTAGCATCGAACTATCCATCCCCGCGATACGCCACCAGCGGGTGTGAATAGTCCAGTTTTGTATTCGAAAATTACCGCTGAATGCGATGACTACAGACGCATGTACGCAGGGTTAGCCTCATTCTGAAGTTAAACATTCATAAATACTAGCAAGAAGGTGGGCTATTCACAACACTGTGTATTGTTGTAGTTTTGCGTTTTGAACCTTCTCGCTGGTAATTAAGAATGTTTAACTTCAGATTGAGGCTAACCTTGCGTACATGCGTCTGTAGTCATTGAATTCAGCGGTAATTTTCGAATACGAAACTAGACTATTCACAAGACAGGCATCACCAAGTACTTAGTGGTAAACCAACAGAAGACTCGAACTACTCTGATCTGATGAGTTCACGTCTGGGACAGCAGTGTAAGGTCGAATTGTGGTATTAGGTTAAACGTTTATTGTTTGTGTGTTAATTTTTCTTTATTGTTTTCTCGTCAGTTTAGTATTTTATTTTTTGACATACATAGTTTGGACAAGAAGTGTGAACGAATGCTGCTTGTCTACACCAAATCTCTTTATACCATATTAGATTAAATTTCTTTACTCGTTTGTCTTGGCGTTCGTATATCATTTTAATGTCCTTCTTATTTTGTTTCTCTCTATTTCCCTTTTCTATGTTAGTGTCGTCAACTAAGTGTACAACGTCGGACAGGAGAAGCACTAGATTAATTCTGTATATCAATATATATGTTGAAATTTAAAGTTAAACGTGACACACTTCTTTTAAAAGTTTTGATTTCCCCTATAACTACTATCAAAAACCAGTTGGTGAGTTGAATATTCTCCCGTAAAACATCAAAATCTCACTCACAACCTTGGGACTGTAAACAATTGCCCATGTTATAGGCGGAGAGGAACGAGTAGAGAAATCTCCCTCCTCCCTATATAGTGATGTTTAATCAGTTCTCCCTAGAGCATGAATGTGCCTCCTCCCTGTATGCTAAATTCTCCCGCCTTCCTAGTTATTTTTAGCTGTTTCTCCCTCCTCTCTAGTACGATCTTCTCCATTCTCTCATGATCTACATTGCTATTACAGATGCATCTTGTAACCTCGACTGGATCCCATGCCGTTTTTATCAGTTCAGGGACGACAACATGGACTTTACCATCAACACTCACTCGACTCCTAGCAGCAACACAGGACCGTCAGGAGATCACACTACGGGGGCTGGTAACGAGGCTGTTTAGAAGAATGTTTGCTACAAAATGAGATTTTTCTGCACATGCGCGACTTTTGTCGCTTATTGAAAACAAATTAATGGACATATCCCAAACATTGCACATGTGGTTGTTTTTGTGCGTGTGTTTTATCCTAGTCTAGTAAAGAAATAGAAAAAGATGTATGATTGTTTTTAAAAACTTGATTTAAGACCGAATTCGAAATGTCACGCTCCAAAATTCACGAAAGCTTGAATTGGCGCCTTCTATCGTGACAGCTTCTTTAGTAAAACTAACCGTTCACGTGCTCCATCTGATCTAATGAGAGTTTCATTACAGCTACTTTAAGCTTTAGTCATAGGTTAGTATTAAACTGTATATTTTTTCAGTTATCAACAACAACTTTAGTAAAGACCTTTCCCACGCGGCGGCCATCTTGGAATAAACCTTACCCAGCCTCGGTCTCAAACGTGTTTAACCGAGGCTGGGTAAGCATTAACAATAGGTTTATTCCATGATGGCCGCCGCGTGGGAAAGGTCTATAGCGCGCGTGCGAGGCACCATACATATAGGATGAGAGGACAAATTGGCTGACTTGCGGTTTCTCTCGCGCCTAAACTCCGACGCGCGACCAATCTCGGCCCCATAGCCCGCGCTTTTTTCGGCCACCAAAAAAAGCGCGGGCTCTGGGGACGAGATTGACGCGCGACGTGCCCGAAAGTGCTGCACCTGCGCACGCACTGTTGAAACCAGGCGACCGGCTAGTAATATTTTTTCTTTCTTTTTTTTTGTCATTTTCCGTTTTCTTCTTTTCTTCTTCTAAACCTTTTGCACTGATTTTCCTTGAGTCTACCAGTTATTTTTGTGTTTTTATATTTGTTTTCTTTATATAATTTATCGTTTTTTCCGGGTCGTTACCTCAGTTCAGATAATTGGGAGCTCCGCTTTTAGGCTTGCCTCAATATATTATTAGGGATACAGTGACACAGTAATACGGTGTTTTTGTATTACTACCACTCTTAGTCATTTCTACTTTACAGGACGATATTACTACTTGGAAGCATCTGGGAGACGCGAAGGTGAACGGGCGCGCATGGCAATGAGATTCAGCGTTAATTATCCGGCCTGCATATACTTTCATTACCATATGTACGGCGCGAGAATGGGATATTTAAGGGTGTTATTAGATTCTCGGTTGGTATGGCAACTACATGGTAACCAAGGCAACCAATGGATCAAGGCAACCTTTCCGATACGTTCTGCTGGCACTTACATGGTAACTAAAATGATGCTTATTCAAGTATTAACGTTTGTTACCTTTGTAGAACAGATATAAATATATGACGTCATATTAAACAAAACGTTCTGAGGTGTTAATTTTCTATTCTTTCTAGTTGGTTGGTACTCATAAATTCAATAGAATTTTTTTGAAATTTTTTGAAGTTTTAATTTATTGTTGATCACACTGGTTTAATTTTGAAGAATATCGTATGTGGGGAAAGTTTTCAAATTTGCGACTGAAAGATGTTTGGTGTTCTCCATTTCTGGTTGACTGGATGGTGGCTTCTTCGAGTTTTCACAGTAAAAAGAGCTAATAGTATAAAAAACATTGATTTTCTTGGAAAAGTTTGGAAAGTGAACATCTCATACAGCACTTAAGGCATATTCAAGCAATATCGTATGTGGGGATATGCATAGAGTGGTAGTGTGACGTCACAAATTTGCAAATTTCCGATTTGCAATTTTTTTAACCACCGATTCGGAACGAGCAATATGAAAGAACTTTGCACACCAAAAAAGAAGTGTATACGACGAATATCAGCCGAGATTTTAACAAATCACTGTATTTTCGTCTTGGTTCTAAAGTTTTGGAACCAGGGCAAACATACAGTGATTTGTTAAATAATATTTGGCATTCCGATACCTCAGTTTTGGTGTGTAAAGCTCTTTTATGTTGTTCTTTCCGAATCGGTGGGCAAATGTTGTTAAAGCGAAAATGTATTATTTACGAAGTCGTCATTGCCGCAACATATAGACATGCCTGTGTATCCAATCAGATGAGTTTGCCGATAGTCGGTGGTTTGAATATGCTAATCATATATAGAATCCTCGAGCAGGTTGATTCAGTGTTAAATAGGAACTGAAACTTTTCTATTCATTACATTAATGTCATTAATGTGCGTTTTGGTATCTATGTAACATTGCTTTCATTTCCGTATGTTTCGTTTTACGAATTATTTCATAGATTACTGTGGAAGGAATAGTTGGTCCAGGCTTTACATCCGACATGGCCGTGGATGACTTTGGATTTCAAGAAATGTACCACCTTACAAACGACGCATGCGGCCTGACGCCAAGCTGTGCTAATCCTACTGGACAAGGGCCTCCACCACCTCCACCCCCTACTCCCTCGGGATACGTAACGCCCCCTCACTCGCCCCAGCCACCTTCTAACGGTAGGCCATCGACAGTTACTTAAAGTGCAACTAACCCCTTTTGCAATTTTTATACATATGAATCTTTGAAAGGTTTTAAGTACTTCTGCGAAGAAATGTTTAGCTTACAGAGAATACTCTATGTTCTATGCTTGTTTGAAATGGTGAAAATCTGACCTTTCCTGACCCATGACCGCGTAAGAAAAAACCTGGGTCGATTCTTGATCTTACGTCACCTCATTAATGCATTATTCTCCATGGCGGCTTTCTATCACAACAACATCGATATATAGAGAATATACACAGTCTGTGAGTTGTTAGTAAAAAAAACAGTTATTTTAGAGTAAATGCTAAATATTTATTCAAATTATTGCAAAGTCGAATGAGTTGGATGACGTAAGATCAAGAATCGACCCAGGCTTTTCCTTACGCGGTCATGGGTCAGGAAAGGTCAAAATTTCACCATTTCAAACAAGCATAGAACATAGAGTATTCTCTATAAGCCAAAAATTTCTTCGCAGAAGTACTCAAAACCTTTCAAAGATTCGTAAGCATAAAAATTGCAAAAGGGGTTAGTTGCACTTTAATTCTCTCTTATCCTACCAACTTCAATTGCCATCTTAAATTCATATGTAATTTTAGACGAATGATTCCAAATAATTCATGGTGTAGGATTAAGCGTTTAAATGAGTTTTAAAATATCCAACTGCCAGAGACGTTCGCACAGGCCTATTAAAATTTATTTCTATTAGAAAAATTGCCTGGTCCGCTAGCAAAACGATGAATCTCAAACGTTTCTCTCAACCGAATGTCTGGTAAAACAGTTCCTAGTTAGAACAAGTTCTGTTTTACTTTCAGTTCTGACAATAGAGTTACATTTCCCATGTGTAGGAGCCCCGTTTCTAGTTATGTGAAAGGTTAGGATATTCTACAGCTGTTTTCCTTCGTTTCATTTCTCAGGTAGTTGCGGCATTCCATCTGTTCCTCATTCGCGCGTGATTGGTGGAGTGGATGCCAGGCCTGGATCGTGGCCATGGCAGGTTGGGCTCTACGTGCAGGAAACAATGTTCATTTGCGGGGGGTCCCTCATAGCTCCACGATGGGTCCTCACAGCCGCCCACTGCATCCGTTCTAGCTGGAGGTAATGTTTCTCTATTACTTGGTTACTTTTTATGCTAAAGCTATTTGAATTCTTGTCTTTGCCAGATTTCTATCGAATTGGAAGCCCAGGGCGATATTATTGCTTCACCTATCGATAGATCTCGAACTCGTAGCTAAGTGTTGGATTGAGTATGTCTCACCCAATTCACAGTAAAGACGATTTGGGAACTGTTGTTCTCCAAATGCTTTATGTAGCCCTAACCCTGGTGTTAGTTCCCACTTATACCATGGTAGGACGGAATGTAAAGATAGCAAAACCTGAATTATTTTCCAGGTACAAGATTGTGCTAGGCGACCATAATCGCAACGTCAACGAAGGCTCAGAACAATCCATCTACGGTCAGCGGCTTATTGTTCATCCGAGCTGGAACCGAGGGACGATCGACAACGACGTGGCGCTGATTTATATGTCTCGTCCAGCACTACTGAATGACAGAGTGAAAACCGTGTGTTTACCGCGACAAGGAGAGCATGTCCCCCCTGGAACCGACTGTTATATTACAGGTAAAGTCTTGAACTTGATTCTATAAATAGGATAGTTACATAAATTACATAAACAATGCACAAAAGTAATAATATAGTAAATACATAACAACAATTAATATTAAGAAAATAGCACTGATAACGATAATAGGTACAAATACAATACTAATAGTAGCACTAATAACAATTAATAATTAATATAAATTTGAAAATTGGAAATGTAACCAAAGGAAAACAGAAATAGCTAAAAGTACCACTCTTAGCAGCATGTGATGTTGTTTATTTATAAGTGAGCCTCGTTCGAGTGACAGATAGTCATACACTTTAAAATATATATTTTCATTATTCAATACTCTTTGCTTGCACATTCAGTGAAAAAAAGGTTTCCTATTTTTTTCCAAAGATCAAATCGTTATTTTGAGACAGAAACATTGAACAGAATAGCCCTTAGAAATAAGTATGTAAGACAGAAAAAAAAATCCCTGACTTTTCATTGAAATTTAGATTTTTATTCGAAATTGAAATTGAGACTTTAAATTGACATTCCCTGACCAATTCCTAAATTCCCTGACTATTCCCTGATCTTGATTTTTTCCTGACTTTTCTCTGGCGAGCGTGCGCTGAAGGTTAGTGAAAATGCTTCTTGGTCAGTGCAAATGTGTGGGAAACCTGGAAAAAGACCTCCTCTTTTAATTAATGTAGGCTGGGGTAAGATTCGTCACCCGGGCAGTTCATACACTATTCTCCAGCAAGCTCGCCTTCCCGTGGTGAACCAGACGTACTGCCAACAGAAACTAGCCAGCAGTCCAGGTGTTGGCAATCTACGAATCACAGACAACATGATCTGCGGAGGCGAAGAAGGGTCCATCAAGAGCGGTTGCCATGGTGATAGCGGTGGTCCGTTCGTGTGTCGAGGCCGTGATGGTCGATGGGTACTCCAGGGTGACGTCAGTTGGGGGTCCCCGCGCTGCAATACACGTGAGCGGTTCACTGTGTTTGCTCGTCTTGGTCGCTATAGAAACTGGATAAACTCGATTATGAGGTCGGCTATGGGTTAGAAGGTCATACTTCAGTCAGTGAGCATTGAGCATAAGAATGGTTAGAAGGTCATACTTCAGTTAGTCAGCATTGAGCACAAAAATGGGTTAGAATGTCATACTTCAGTTAGTCAGCATTGAGCATAAGAATGGGTTAGAAGGTCATACTTCAGTCAACATTGAGCATAAGAAGTTGTTAGAAGAGAGCCTTTTCGTGGCTGTTACATGAAACTTTACCTCTATTGATATAAACCTTCGAGATAAATAGGGCTTTTGCAGTAAACAGTAACAGCTGATATATCTCTTCAATAACCGGCAATAAATTGCGCTCGTGATCCCATGGGAAAGGCTGTACTGGACGGCAAACAAACTCAGTTCAAAACGCTGTTTTAGAAAGATCGACAGTCGACTGGAAGTGGAAAATATAATTTACATACTAGTTTTGTTATTAACACTGCCGATATCGTAAGTGCCTTTAAATATATAAAGTCAGATGTTTTGCCATCCAGTACAACCACGTGATTGCATTCCTGCAAAAGGCCATTGAAACAGAGTAATTAAAGGCGGAATATATTACTATCGCAGATTCATTTTTCTCCCTTCATTTTATTTGTTGTCAAATTATTATCAGTGAGGTTTGGAAATACTATGGAAATCACCTTGTGAAAACTTTAATTTCTACAAAGAAATGTAAAGTAATATTTCTTAATGCTGTGCTTTATTTTTCTCCCGCTGAACTATTTGCCGCTTGTTAAAGAGGCTGCCCTAATAAAATGCTGTACCGTAATGTTACAGGTAACAGAACACGAAAAGGACCTCCTTAGAACGTCACATAAAGAAACTAAATACTGTGTTAAGATAGTAAGACTGCACTTCAACTGTTATTCGTTGGCTTTAGTCTAAACCGAAAATAGTATTGTAGTATAAACTGCCTCTCAACCAACTATGGTGTAATCTAAGAAATAAAAAATGGGCTATACATTGTCAGTATTATTTTGTCCGTCTTCCTACGGTCTCGCTTATTCTTTGCTTTATGCAGTCCTTTTATAATTAAGAACATATTTTGCTTTCAAAAACTCATTAATGATATATCTGAGAGGCTCCCGAGTTATAAATATTTGTAGAAAATTCAAAAACGCAGCTTCGTATTGCGCTTGTTGACTGGGCACTTCATACAACAAATAGTAATACAATAGCACAGGATGCCAACCCGTATGATGAAAAAAAGTCAGAAGCCGTAAAAATTTGGAAGCTAGGTTGAGCGAGCGATCAACCGTTACAACTAATAAGAAAAAGAAAATGCGACGCTTATAATGACAATATGTATTCGCAATCATAAGATGAACCTTCTAGTGGAAAACTCGTGGATACAAGCAACAGTGCATTGCATGATGTGTGGTTCCAGAATATATCCACCAAATATCCCTTGAATTTTCTGTTCTAGGAGTGTTTGGAAGAAAAAGACTACTCCCCGGAACTTCGCCAATGTTTTGATTGTTGTTGTTGTGGTGAAACTTTGAAATGAATTTCAAACTATTTTTACCATAGAAACAAGGGCCTTAGGACTAGTGCCGGTCTATATTCTCCGTCTTTGCTCGATATCAGTCTATTTTTCCGACGAAGTTGATATGCAATGAATTATTCACTGGTTATTTGATGATCCTTTAATCCCATCCAACTACAGGCCTATTTCCCTGCTTCGCACGGTCTCTAAGGTGCTAGAACGTTGCTTCTTTAATCACTACTACCAACATCTTGTTCCATTCTTCTACCATCTTCAGCGATGGCGGCTTTCTTAAGGGTAGATCAACAATAACACAACTGCTGGAGGTCTACCACGACATCATAGACTCTGTAGCAAGTGGAAAAGAAGTCGATGTATAGGCGCATTGACCTCCCAAGCGCGAGCAGCCTTCTCCAAGGAGATCTTGACTGCCTCTACAAATGAAGTCTTAGCTGGGCAATGCAAAGTATTGCATATTTCAAGACGTAATATACAATGGCCAGGTGCTACAATCTAGGTGGTCGACAGTTAGAGTGCGTCCCCTATATTACTGGTCTCGGTATCACTGTGTCCAATGACCTATCTTGGTCAAGACACATCGAAGTCACTGTCACCAAAACTAACAAGACGACCCTCGGTCGCATTAAAAGAGTCTGTAGGGACTTTACCGGCCACAGCACCAGGAAACTACAGACTATACCGCGCTCTTGTCAGGCCCAAACTAGAGTACGGCAACACAACCTGTGGTCAGCCATATATACCATTAAACATCGCTCGCTGATCGAAAAAGTCCAGCGCAGGGCAACTAATTTCATATTGAATGTGATGTATAAAGTGGTAAGCTGTAGTGTTAAGTGTGCACGCCCTACGATGGAAAGAGAAAAAATATCTGACCCAAGTGGGACTCGAACCCAACGATCTCCAGGTTACATGTCTGGCACTCTACCAACTGAGCTATCAAGTCAGATGAGAGCAATCGTGGGTATTGTTTTAATTATGGGAGGGAAGTTTAACTGTTTGTATCTAATTTTATATTTAACTATCCCTGGATATGTTGTACACTGATAAAAACAAACCTCTGGTGACTTATAATGGATGACTTATGATGGTAACTTATAATGGATGACTTATAACAAGCTTAAACTGAATAAGGATAAAACTGAGCTTCTGCTGTTACATTCTAGATCAGTCGTCCACATATTCCACTACCTTCTCTTTCTTTAGGTTCTGATATCATATATCCGTCGGATCGCGCGCGTAATATTGGTGTAGTGTTTGATAACACTATGTCCATGTCTTACCAAGTTCATTGTATTGTTAAGTCTGGCTTTTACCACCTTAGAAATATTGCTAAAATTAGGAAATATCTTAGTTTCGATACTACCAAGGTTCTCATTCATGCAGTTGTTAGTTCCAAGTTGGATTATTGCAACTCGCTTTTATACGGCCTGCCAAAACATGAGATTTTGAAACTTCAATATGTACAAAATGCAACTGCGCGTGTTATAGCTTGTTTATGTAAACATGATCACATCACTACCACGCTTAAAGAGCTTCACTGGTTGCCTGTGGAACAAAGAATTATGTTTAAGATTAATTTACTTACTTTTAAAGCTTTACGTAATTTAGCACCTAAGTATATTTGCAGGAGTTGCTAGAGTTATATAGACCGCGACACAACTCCGTTCATCCAATGCTGCGTTACGCCTTAATAAACCTATTTACAATTTGAAGACCAATGGACATAGATCCTTTTCCATAGCTGTTCCTGAACTGTGGAATGTATTGCCACTAAATGTTAAGTCGAGTGAGAATGTAATTATTTTTAAGTCTAGGCTGAAGACACATCTTTTTAAAGCTGCTTACAATTTGTAATTAGTTAAATTAACGGTGCTATTTTTATATCCCTTTTAGTCATATTTTCCTATAAGCATTAGTAGTATTTATTATTTATTTGATTTTTAATATGTAATATAGTAATTTGTAATTACTCAGTATTTTTTTAGTATTATTATTTATTAGGTCTATTCCATTGTAAAGCGCCTAGAACAGCAATGTATAGGCGCTATATAAATTGTATTAGTATTATTATATTATTATAACCTCCTCCCGCTAGAATTTCGCAGAGATATCGGACTTATTACTACTTTATAAATTTAGAAACGGCCTTACGTCTGCTGAAGTTAGCAATTATCTATGCACCTTTGAAACACGATATAAAACACGTAACTATGATCCCAAAAATTATAATTTAATTATTAAACACAAACACGACTACTTCAGGAAATCGTCTTTTATTAGGTCAGACGAACTGTGGAACACTCTCCCGACTAGTCTCAAAACCTGGAACTCATTCGTCTTTTTAAGGCTAGCCATGGTATCTCAACATGTACTTATCTGTCCTCCTGGTTGCACCTAAATCTCGATTACGACACATCACTCTTGTTATCTAAATTAGCCATTTAGCTATTAATTAGTCGCTTCTATTTTTCTTTAATATTTTTCTTTTTTACATTGGGACGCAAGTCCTTTTCCTTTCCCCTGCCACGATTTATTTGTTAATAATTGATTTTTCCTAGCTGTAAGTTTGTCACCACTTGGTTTATTTATTTATGTAATTACTTATACATATTATTTACATACAATTTGATGTAATGTGGTGAATTCTAAACTAAACTAAATTACACGTATGTTTTGAATAAATAAGTGGATCTAGTTACTGTAGTTGCACAGTGATGGGCCTAGTATAATTTCTTTTACATATTAAAACGCTATGCCAAAAGACGTTCATCAACAGTGTGAGGTTTTAAAACGTTTCTTTATTTTTGCAGGTAGATTTTCTTAAGGCAACAAAATAAAATCATCACTCTTGCTAGGTCCACTTGGACAACGAGGACGAATCACATTGCAGGACGAAAGCAAAGCATTTCAGCTTACAAATCCTAACATATTAACGCGATTTTCTTCTTTGAAAAGACTCCGACTTCAAAATCAGTCCACCAAATTTTCATTTTACCGGATCAAAGCTCGAGTAAGTTGAAATGCTGTTGGCTTGTAGTTAACACTGATTGGCTCGAATAACCCTTTTCGTTCTGTAATGTGATTGGTTCCTGATCGTTGTCTAAGAGTAAGAGATCCAGCTATTGTTAAAGCTTATCAGTATTGAATTAAGCTCATGAAAAGTCCAGTGTTTGAAGTCAGGGATTACGCATTCTAGTAAAATGGTTTTCCAGTCGCGTTCATTTATCTGACACTACGTATTTCTCCACCATACTGTTTCAGTAATTGCTGCTAAAATTCTTTGCGATCGCTTTCTGAAGGTAGATATTAATGCTACACAGAAGCTTCTGGGCGCTCAGAAGGGGAACGAACGCGCACGACGGATAGCATCACAGTTTCGTTCCCGGCATGTTTCTACTTCTATTACCACACGTACGGCGCGGAGTTACTTAAGGGTGTTTCCTTAGCGGTCGGTTGGTATGGCAACTACATGGTAACCAAGGCGACCAATGGATCAAAGCGACTTTCCCGTTACCCTTTGCTGTTCGTTATAACGTTAGTAAATAATAGTAATCATAATTTTTCAACATTGTACTATTGATTTTTATACTACGGAAATTCGGATTTTCATAAGACAAAACAGGCAGTACATTAGCTTCAAGATTGTACTTTTTCGTTTTGGAGGTATTCAAGCACAAACATTTTTAAATATTGGTTTTTAGCTTCAGGTGTGACGCAGCAGGCACCAGTCTTCCCCACCCCTCCCACAATGGGTCCACCTTGATGGCATATGTTTTTACCTTAATTCTCCCTAATACAGTTTTTCCATTGGTTTTCATATCAATAAAATAGCAAGCAAAAGTGTTGTTTTGAACTTCCCGCAGCTTCTCCATATTAGGAAAATTCCATATTCCATATTTGGAAGAGCTGCCAGGACATTTAAAATGGCGGTTTCTAGGTCCCAGACCTCTAAATCGACACTCGTTGTTTGATATGCTATGGTTTTACAATACTATGAAAAGTGGTTTTTTTTTCCAGTGTAACATGCAGTCATATGCCTCACATTGTGTAAATCTATCATGATTACGTGAAGCATTGTGATATTTTCTTCTAGAGTACGTTTTGCTGAACTTTTTGCTAGATTAATTTGTGCTCAGTGCCAACCTCGTCCCCAGGGGCTTCTCGGTCAGATCCAAAATGCCGCCATCTTGGATCTGACCGAGAAGACCCTGGGGACGAGGTTGGCTCAGTGCCATTGTTTCGGTTAAACAGGAAAACAACATCTGTAGTAAACTACAGAAGCTCGATGACGTTTTAAACATTCTCTTGACTAACTCACTGGCTCAGTCTGGTTTGGGTGGCCATTTTAAGACCCAGGCCTTAAAGGAAGTGACCACCAATGCCGATTCTGAAACGGTCAGTCACGTGACGGTGTAAAGTAAAGGTGGTGCTGTAATTGTGAACTGTTTGTAAAATGCCTTTTTTTCCGCGGTATACGTGATAAATCCGTGTAGAAATAGTTTTAATACATCGAAGACCAATAAAAGCGCGTACCTCTAATTGTCATGACGTGTATTACATAGCCTTAGGGGCTGTTTACATGTATCATCATGGGTCATCCTAGACTTGCTCCAAGTCGAACTCGCTGAGTCACTGAGTAAGCGATTACTGCGTCAAAAATCGAGCGCGAGAGGCGAGTTCGACTTGTTTCACTTGCAGGAAATTGAATCGGGGGTTATGTTTTGGCGCAAAAACACGTTTCAGGGGCGGAGCTTACATTTCGCGCCTTTGACAAACTCTTTCTGAGTACAATCAAATTGTAAATACCACATCCACGGTCGACTGACTTGACACGTCAACATACAATGCCTGAAGAATTGACGCTTTGTGATTGGGCAAATCTTAGTACGTCTAAGCCACGCCTCCGGTTGAAAAATCAACCGGTAAATTTGGCGCGCTGCAAGTGGGAAAAGTCCTTCGTGCGGGGGGCTATAAAGAAGGACTTTGAGAAAGTCTAGGGTCATCCTAGTGAGTAGGTTCAACCTACAGCCATTGAATTATGCGTTCTGTTTACATATGAAGGGTCAATTTTGTCTCGAGTACTAGGATGACCCTACCTCTCAGGTAGGTTGACCCAAGTGCTAGGATCATCCTGGCACTAGGGTCAACTTTTGCACGCGTTACTTCATACAAACGGTTCGCTAGGGACTGAATTCGCCTACCCGGGACAACTCATTGTAGAGCCAAATTTCACATTGCAAGTTGCTGGAGTTGTCTAGCAATTACTAGGTCAGATAACGGCATTCTAGGATACTAGACAGCAGCATTAAAGGGCATCCGGCAGAAAAAAAGAATCAACATTAATCCACCAAAACCCGCCGAAAACTCCATTCGTGTCCGCCATTTTGTTTTCTATGCTTGAATGATTTTGGCGGCCGCAACGTGTTGAGTTGATCCGGGCAGTAGGGTAATGCTACCTGAATCATTTTGCTTGTAAACCCGGGCTAGGTAGGGTAGCCCCTTAGCACTAGGGTCAACCCCCCGTCATGTAAACACCCCCTAATATGCCGCCGGGGGTCTAAAATGGTATATTATCTTTGGTTCTCAGGTGTTAGTTAAGATTATGCCTGGTTCGGATCGAGTCCCATTTGTTGCCTTTTAGAATTCTTTCACGACTACCCTCGCCGTACTGACCTTAATCCCTTTCGCGTTAAAGGCACTTGGACTCCACCACCTTACAGAGATTCAGCTTTAGACGCTTTCCTCGATGCTGTCGAACATGATATCTTATCCACTAAACCTACACCCATTCGTGACAATCTTACCGCACGCGAACGACAAGCACTTCATCGACTCAAGTCACGTAACGAAATCATTATTAAACCAGCTGACAAGGGATCTGGTACTGTCGTTATGGACCGCGACTGGTTTATTAACGAATGCTTAAGACAATTAAACGACATCAAATTCTACAAAAAACTCGACACCGACATTACCAACGACATTCAAAAACGCGTACAATTTTACGTCAAACGTATGCACCAGGACCAACTCATTGACAAAGACACTAAACGCTTTCTGTTACACAGTGATCCCACAGCGGGACGTTTCTACATTTTACCTAAAATCCACAAACCTGGTAACCCCGGACGTCCTATCGTTTCCAGTAACAATCATCCTACTGAACGTATTTCACAATTTGTTGACTTCCATCTCAAACCCTTAATAACTAATACTCCATCTTTTATCAAAGACACCTCACATCTCCTTAATAAACTAGGTCAACTCGGCCAACTCCCTAGTCACGCCATTCTTGTCACACTCGACGTTTCCTCGCTATACACCAACATACCTCATGACGAAGGTATCGATGCTTGTCGTTACTTTCTCAACACTCGTACCACATCTACCATACGCACTGAAACACTCTGTGATCTCATTAGAATGATTTTATCCATGAACAACTTCGAATTTAACCACGAACACTACTTACAAGTACACGGTACTGCCATGGGTACTAGAATGGCACCTTCATTTGCCAACCTGTTCCTAGCTAAGGGACGGACCATTTGAAAATTGATGGGTGGGGTACCCGGATTTTTTTTTGCTCGAATTTTTTTTTAGGACTCCTACTGCTGCAAGAATTTTTTTTTTATGGCGTCGGACCTTGCATCAGTATTTTGGTTTTACATCAAGAACATTTTACACAATTTTAATGTTTCTAGATTTATGGTATTTTCCATGTACATTAATTACCTTTGTTTAGTAGAAAACATATATATCAGGCATGTTTTCACAAAAGGAGAGTTAGAACCAAAGACCCCCTTTTGTGAAAACATGCCTGATCTTGTGTGCCTTTAGCTTTAAAAGCCAGTATTAAACTAGTTTTTTGTCTTTTTCTTGAAAGGTCAAATGACAGTTTAAGACTTTTCTGGCCTTTCTATCCCATAATTTACTTGTGTGAGATTATCCCATAATTTCTTTATTTGAGAGCTACAGGTTAGGATTAGGTTAAAAAAAACGCCATTTTCTGGTATTTCTACTCAAAATACGGCGAAATTGCATCCACTAAACTTAATCTACAGGAAAAGAACGTTGTATTACCGTGTAGTGCATCGAAATCCATTAAAAACTCGAGAAATGGCGCTACTTTGAAATTTAAGTTACACAAGTAAATTAATGTGTACCTGTTGGCTTTTATAAAAGCCGGTAACTCACTTTTCAACGTTTTCATCAGTTGGTTTTTCGCGATTTTTTTTAACTAGTCCTCCCCACCCCTCACCCCCACATAAAATACCTTGAGATCAATTATGGGATAGAAATGCCAGAAAAGTCTTAAACTGCCATTTGCCCTTTCAAGAAAACGGCAAAAACACGAGTTATTGGCTTTTAAAGCTAAAGGCACACAATATCAGGCATGTTTTCACAAAAGGGGGTCTTAGGTTCTAAGGCTCCTTTTGTGAAAACATGCCTGATATACATGTATTCTTCTTGAAATCTCTACCTCACACTCCTTCCCAGATGGATACTTAAAATTATACTGTTAATTCGTGCATCATATTGTATTGCAGTGCAGCATATTGCATTGTTCCGTAGTCTCAAATAAAAATAAAATAAATAAAAAGTGCTCAACATCGACTCTTCTTAATATTTATGCGCATATAATTAGCTACTCGAAAACGAGGCTATCCCCGCATCGTTGCTTCGCTGAAAAGCAAAAAGGCGTCGCGGATGGAGCATTGCTGTGTTCCTCATTCATTCCTCTCGGTATGCGTTGGAGGCAATTGTCCTTTCGAACTAGAATGCACGTTGCATCCTCGATGCGGGGATAGCCTCGTTTTCGAGTCGGTGAATTAAATATGCGCATAAATATTAAGAAGAGTGAATTGGCATATATAACTAATCTCTTGTACACAAAATGCATTATTTGTCCTATGGGAATGTGCCTTTGATTATGAGCTTAGATAATATACCGTCCTGCGTATGGACAAAAAAAGCAGAATGTCTTTAAATATTGCGAGGGGCAAAGGCCCTAGCCAAATTTTTTGAGATTTTACTGCTCTCTAAAACACTGGTTTCATGTGTTCTGGAGACTAAACATTGGCTGAACCTGTTTCAACTAATGAACAAAGTTTCACCCTTGCTCGATATTTTTTTGGGGTGATTTGGCTCGTTCGCTCTTTTTTCTGTGGAAATTCGGCCTGCTCGATTTTTTTTGGGGGATTTGCGGTACCCCTCCCATCAATTTTCAAATGGTCCGTCCCTAAATTTGAAGCTGATGCACTCGCTCACGCCCCACGTCAGCCACACACTTGGTGGCGTTACATAGACGACATTTTCATGATCTGGACGCACACAGAAAACGAACTCCTTACATTCACCTCTTATCTTAATCAAATTCATCCTACCATCAAATTTACTTCATTTCACTCCGTCACTTCAGTACCCTTTTTAGACGTCAATATTTCTATTAATAATGGTAACATCGACACAGACCTCTATACTAAGCCCACTGACAAACACCAGTACCTCTTACATTCATCTTGTCACCCTAAACACACCAAACGCGCTATTCCTTTCAGTCTTGCTCTCAGATTACGCCGCATCTGCTCTTCAGACGAAACCTTTAATTCTCGCACTAACGAACTCAAATCCTACCTCAACAAACGTGGCTATAATCGCTCTTTTCTAGACAAGGAAACAGATCGCGTTCGCAACATCTCTAGGACAGAAGCACTTACACCCAAGCAAACTAACAACCAACCCCACCGAGTCCCTCTGGTCATAACATATAACCCTGCTCTAACACCCATATCTTCAGTCATCCACAAACACTTTAACATACTTTCTTCATCTCATCGATGTGCTAACGTGTTCACGACTGCACCTTTTGTAGCTTACCGTCGCAGTAATAACTTACATGACATCTTAGTTAGGTCTAAACTCCGCACTAACATACCTAATAACCCCTGTGGCTCATTTCGCTGTGGCAACAATTGCGTAACCTGTAAATACATAAACAACGGCCAAACTAATTACACATTTCACTCTACTGGCGAAACCAGAAGTATCAAAGACCACATTAACTGTAACTCTAAAAATCTCATTTACATGGTACAATGCAAACGCTGTAACGCTCAATACATCGGAGAAACGAAACGTCGCCTTAAAGATCGCTTTAACGAACACCGCCGCCCCGTTGATAAACCTTCTAACCAGTCTAAAACCACTGCTGTCTCAGAACATTTCCTCACCAATAATCACTGTCCTAATGACATGCAATTAATTCCTTTAGAACTAATTCATTCTAATCGAGATAGTGTACGCAAAGCTCGCGAAGCACATCTTATTGATAAAGGTCAAACACTAGAACCTAAAGGTATTAATAGAAAGGAAGAACTGTAAATATCTACTGTATATCATATTCCTTAGCTCCTGTATTTTTCCTCCGTCTATCATCACGCTCATGACTCATGTAATCACCATGTTTGTAATTTCACACCACAGTGTCAGATTCCATACTTTTGATTTTTTAACGTTTTCTTGCCAGTTCACTTGTAAACCCTGAAGAAGGTTGGCCGTGCCAGCCGAAATATTGGTTATATAAATTACCCATTACCGTATAATCAGCCTTTCTTCGTTGTTACTGTTTACAAATTTTCGCTGATTAGATCCCTCCAAGGTGATCCGGTATTATACTTCGTCCGTTGGTCCCTGCAGTTTTACAGTATTCTGTTTTTATGGCTTTATCGCGCCGAGTCAGTTAGCCCCCGTCTGGCCGGATGAATGATATTCTATATGTAAACATTGTGGGTTAAAAAAAAGCGATTTTGTCAAATTGGACATCAAACCGTTTCAGACATATTTTGATTTTTGTCTGCAGCACATATCTGATTATAGTTAATTTGCAAACATAAGAGAGACTTTTCTTAGTAATGTTTATAGAGTAAATGATAATTTTCGTTCCTTTGATAAGAGGTCACAAAATGATGAATTCTGGGACATTTTCATTGACGACTGACAGACAGACAGAAGAACATTTTCATTGATGACTTCTGTCAATCTCTCTCCTGGGACCGGGCAGAGGGGGAAGTGGGGGGGAGGGGGGGGGGGGGGGGGTGCAACTGCACTCGCCCCTCTCCTGACGCCACTGCTCTAAAAAATACAATACGATTTACAGCAGTTTTCCATGGCTTTTCCATCATTTTGGAGCCACCGCCAAAACTCCCTGAAAAGCAGCTTGACAAAAAAAGGGCTTTGGGAGGGGATAGTCTGATCAGTATTTTTTCGTAAAACCCTGTTAAAAGTGTCGCCTTATCTCTGGTAGCATGATTGTATGGAAAAATTACATCAGCTTCTGTCAGGAGCCCATTACCTGGAGCGTCTATATATACTACACCCGTGAGTCAGCGTATGACCGTATGCATAACAAAGTCACTGTTAACAAAAGGCTCTATCAGATTTCAGTTGACCTCGGGACTACAAGTACTAGTACTGACTCAAAAACATACGATTTTTCGGACATTTCGTTCTCGTTCTCGAATGGATTAGGACAGACCTCCATTTTACCTTCGGAATTAAAAAGTTTATCATATAAGCTACACACACAGCCCAATTTCCACTCAATTTTCAAAATTCTAGGTCTGGGAAATAAAGCCTTTCTTTAGGCAATTGGAAGGATTTAACAAGGCGTTTCTCGCATTTTTTCGCACGAGCTGAAGAAAGCTGGGCACGAATCAATCACGCATGGTTGAATCGCAATTTTACCGCAAGGGTCAAAAAGATTAATAAATTTCGCGCATTTTGAGGTATAACAAGAGCCCATCTGGGCTTTCACTCGGGCCACATGAGATTGAAGATGAAATACACTTTCATTTGAAATCCTTTTAGTAATAACCGAAGGGAAGAATTATTAGCTGAATTTAGCAGTCTTTAGGAGTAGCCGGTAGCGCGGTGACATTCATTCTCTGCTCCCCTAGTATATATATGTAATTTAATATTTTTGTTTTTCTCCTGTATGTAAATTAAAGAAGTTGACCTCTACTATTCATGTACGCACGCTTACAATTTAGTCTGCTGTTCTCCAGGTTCAGAGTACTAATAGATGAGTGTCTCAAATGTATGTATATATATTTGTCCCATATTATAAGTTGTATCACTATATTTCTCTACTGTTCTTTCTACCCTGCGGCTCTTTATCGCAGCTCGCGTCCATATTGGTATTAATTATCTGAAATGCCTGTTGGTTATCTACCCTCCTTCCCAAAACTGGTCTGCTCATTATATTACAGAACTATAAAGGGAACTGTTGGAAGCCTTTAATTTCTCGAACCAAAACCTCGGCCGTGAGAGGATTCTTGTTTAAGTTTATCTTGAGAGTTGAATATTGCTTCGCTCATCATAAATTATTCTGTGCGAGTGTTTATTTCTCCGGGGTATTTCTGACAGCCAAAAACACGCTCACAATTATTTTAGTGTTGGCCTATAGATCACGGTGTTTGCGCTGGTATGTATTATGACCGAGAGTAAAATGAAATGTGGCATAAAACCTACGAAACGTACCTCAAACAAGAATACCGTCCGATGGCAAAATCTATCAGCGCCACGAGGTCAACAAATCGACAAAGAAATGCAGATATAAACACGCAATGATTTCAACCTCACCGTACCTTAATTCATGACCTGACAAGACACTGTTCAGTTTCACTTTCCCTCTCAGCTTTGCTCTTGAGTTGAAGTTGAGTTCGGCTTTGTTAAAGACTTCTTATTCAGTTGTATGGTATTGTGCAGTATATTTGAGTATACCAATCTACAGAGATTCAAATAACAAAGCCGTGGCGAAAGAGAAGCTTAAACGAGAAATGCTTTGTCCTCCTAGAAAAACACAACATCTTGCCATTTCTATCGAAGAAGCCTTGGTTTCAGCAGCAAAGCAACACGCTAAATTCCAATTCGATATGTGTGGATTAGCTGGATCCTGGCTTTGAGTCCTTCAGGTCCGGCGTCGTGTCGTATATAAAATCACTGGCCATCTGCGTAAAAAACGCGATCCTTCGGCTCCGACAAGAGCGCCAGTTGAAATATCCTGAGCCTGTTGGAAGGCTTTCGAACGAGTGAAGTTAAATAAAACATTAAACTGCTTACATTTGAGAGATCGGACTCCAAATTAGAGCGAAATTTGCTCGCGGGACCACCATTTTGATTTACTGTATTAAATTACGTACATAAATTAACCTGGCGAGTGTTACGTGACCAGCACAGTGCGATCTGATTGGTGCTGAACTTGAAATTTAATACATGGGTCAAAAGTCACATTTTGTTGCACCCAACAAAATAAATAAACAAGAGCCCATCTGGGCTTTCACTCGGGCCACATGAGATTGAAGTTGAAATACACTTTCATTTGAAATCCTTGTAGTAATAACCAAAGGGAAGAATTATTAGCTGAAGTTAGCAGTCTTTAGGAGTGGCCGGTAGCGCGGTGACTTTCATTCTCTGCTCCCCTAGTATATATGTAATTTAATATTTTTGTTTTTCTCGTATGTTGACCTTTTAATTTAAACACTACTTATTTTTTTAACACACTGCATTTGAGCAGGCATATATTCATTGTTTTGAACCCGAGAATTAACCGTAGTACCGTACTTCATGGTCCATTTCTTTAGTAGTGTGTTGTCGGTCAGGTGATTGTAAACTCTCGTCATTTAGCACAGAAAATGTATTCTGATGAATAGGGATCGGGTTGCGTGTAAGAAAGATGGCTCTTGAACAAACTGATTAATTGCTAAAGCTTCAGTAGGTTGGGTAGTCTCGGAACACTGGAGACCTTGGTCTTTCATTGTCTTCTTTTTTGTATTCTTTTTTTTTTTTTTTAAGTTTGAAAGTCGGATCTCAGCTTTATTATATCCGCTTTCAACTCACCATTTTCAACTTCTAGGTCAATAATACGTGATGACAGCATCTTGATTTCGGTCTTGTCTTCCAAATTACTGAGTTTCGTTTCTTGATTCGTGTTTTGATGTGACGAGACGCATATCAGTTAGGTCAGCCTCCATGTTACAAATCAAGGTCATTAAATCAGCGAGAGAGTTCTTATTGCGGGCTAACAATCCTCGTGAAGAATCTAAAGAATTCCGTCTCTTCCGGTTTGAATTTGACTCATGTGTATGTTGCTTTTGGTGTTTCAAGGATATGTTGATCCAAAACTACAGGCTCTTGGGGTTTTTCATTGACTTGTGAACTTGCAGGCTCTGTAACTTGTTTTGTTTTCTTAGTATAACATAAAGTGTTGAACATGTTCTCAAGCATGTCGCGCGTGACGTAATAGTTCAAAGCCGACAATGAGGACTGGACGGGATTTCAAGTCCGCGCAATTAGTTCCAGTCCGAGGCGCAGGGACTTGAAATCCCGTCCAGTCCGAATTGGAGGCTTTGAAATGACATCTCATTGTCATTAATTATTCGGGAGGGATGTTGTTTTTATTTCGGGTACAGGTTGACAATTGATTTTTTTCATCATAATTATAGACTACAAGGGTTGCGATTGTTAATTTGTCACGGTCATTTCAACAAACGGCCTGATAGTGTAGTGGACAAGACAGCGGACTAGTAGTCAAGAGCAGCCATGCGGATGATGGTTCGAGTCACACTCTGGACACCGATTTTTATTTCCGTCTTCTCCTTCACTTCTCCGTGTAAAGTCATACTTCTATTCTCTGTCACTGCGCTCCGCCGCATAGAAAATATTTATGTTGTATATTCTACATACACATCAAGCAAGGCATGTTAGGAGGATGCCGACCAGTTATGTCAAGTTTATTGCCGTATAAACATTACATATTAATGTTAAACTAATGACGAATCGCCGGATACGAAAAACCAGGTTAAAACCTCACTTTGAGGAAAAAACTATTCTGGAAACGTATACTCCAACCCTATGCGAATTCGCCAAGACCCCTGGAGGTTAAGGATCATCAAAAAACTTACTTACTTACATAAACAACCGCTGTATGAAGCCGGGATTACATAGTGTCTATAAATTTTGGCTCGGATAACCGGCCGTGTAAACTGGCTGGCGTCAAGTGAAAGATATATGCAAATATCATCTTAAATAACAAACTCCAAGTCCTTAGGGAAGAACGCTAGGTGCTAATTACGAATGCCCAACAAAAATACATTTATGCTGTAATCCTGGTAGCTTAATTAGGCCCAACACATGCATGAATGATACCCAATGAGAACACAGATGAACATCACTAGTGATTTGGATCAAAATTAATTCAGTCCTTGGACTGGAAAAAAAATAGTTGAATGTAGTTCTGGGAGTACTTTCCGGGGTTTCAAGGATCGTCATGTGATCGAATTCTGGGCACATGGTTGGTTGGTTACCTCATGAATAATTAATGAGGATGAGATCTCTACTTTCATCTGTAATCTGGGAAACTCAATCTTTGCCCATGCCTTGGCACATAACTATTCCTGTTGTTAAGTAGACGTGGATGGTTATAAGTAAAAACCTTCGACAGCTTGTACCGTTTCCGCTAGGTCAATATCCTCGCTGGAACGAAATAACTTGATCTCAATACTCTCTGACTGTGTCTCTGCCTCATTTAAGTGGTCGATCCAACTTACGGTAAATTTAAATCTCTGACAGTTTTTAAGAGACTTATAATATTGGTCTTGAAGTGCCTTCACCCAAAATAAGATGTTCTCCTCGGATGTTTTAAATGCAGCACAGCGAGCCGATAGCTTATAGATTCCAATATCTATTTCTTCGAATTTTAGCTTTCCGGATCCTGGCTTCAGGTTGTCGTACGTGTCGTATATAAAATCACTGGCCATCTGGGTAAAAAACGCGGTTCTTCGGCTCCGACAATAGCGCCAGCTGAAATATCCTGAGCCTGTTGGAAAGCTTTCGTAAGAGTGAAGTTAAATAAAACATTAAACTGCTTACATTTGAGACTCCAAATTAGAGAGAAAGTTCCTCGCTGGCCCTCCACCATCTTGATTTACTGTATTAAATTATGTAAATAAATTAACCTGGCGATTGTTGCGTGACCAGCACAGTGCAATCTGATTGGTGTGAACTTTAACTTTAACGCATGCGCAGAAATTTTGTTGCACGAAACAAACCAAAAATTATAATAACGGCTTGCATTTAAGACTCAGTGCTGCCACAGGCAGCCCGAGTAATTATGTAAATAAATTAACCTGGAGAGTGTTACGTGACCAGCACAGTGCAATCTGATTGGTGGTGAACTTGAAATTTAATACATGGGCAAAAATTTGCTGCACAGAACAACGGCCTGCAGATTTAGACTCGGTGCTGCCACAGGCAGCCCGAGTAAAAAGTCAAGGTTTTGAGAAATTGTGGCATGGGCAATGGCTTCCAAAGTTTCAGCACTGGTACTAATTCTAGTCCTAACCTCTTTGGTCACTGTGGATGCGGTTGGAGAGAGATTCGATGGCGAAAAGAGTGGTTTTGGGATACTAATTGGAATTATCTGCCTTCGTTTATGATCAGTCTGAATAAGTAAGTCTTAATTAAAATATATACTGTATTAAAATTTAGGTGGTTCACTGGCTAGCTAGTGGAGATAATGACTCATTTCGTAATAGTAAACTGAGAGTATTATACTCTGTGGAATTATAAACACAGACGGATTCGCCTCGTAAGACCAAGGTCGGGACATGTTCGATACATTTGGCTTAAATTTTCTAACCCCGGGTATTTTACTCCTTATTCTCACAGCTATAGTATGGCGTACATGACATGATTGTATCTAAAACTGACAAATATACGGCCCTCTACAAAGCCAATACGTTATGAAATTAAGCCCGGTTACAATTCAAAATCATAGCGTGTTTTGGTTTAGATTGAGAGTAATACTACACCAAAGCTAGTCACACATTATTTGTGTTTGTACAATTTCCAACATGCCGTGAAACAGGAAACAGCGTGTAACAAACATACCCCAAACCCTAACCGCTTAGAATTGACATTAAATTGAAACATCTATAGCGATGTTTCGTCTGTCGTCATCTATTGTCATTAATGTGCCAACCAGAGATCCATTGGTTCCTAAGACAAAGCGGGCTTTACAAATCATGGTTGGACATTAGCATAACAATTGCAATGTTTACCAACACGAAACATCGCTATAGTATATCTTCAGAATCAACCCGTAAGAGGCGCTTGTGTTAATTTGTAGACTTCATAAAAGCATTAAAAGGTATAGTATGACTATAAAGTGTGGTAATCAAATGAGCTCATTTCGAATTATTTGCTTTAGCTCAGTTACTTCTGTATAAAATTCATTTAGAAAACGTTTCGGTGGCAGGGACTCTCTTTAATCTTTCCGCCATTATCGATATTAAGAATGATCTATTGTTCTTTGAGGTGATTTTACTAACGCTGCATTGTCCTGACTATGGTTTGGATTCCAAAAGTGTGGGCACGTGAATTCCCGTGTGATCTGTTCTAAATATAGCTCAATCCGGTCATACGCTGACTCAGACCTAGTATGGGAGATGGATGCTCCTGGTAATAGGCTCCTGCTTCTGTATACTTGTTTTGACGTTTCTATAAAGTTTTGCATCCCAGCTGGAAAAAAAAACTATATTCGTAAATCGAACTCACTTGATGTGTTCTTGAACCCAATCCAATCTACTTAAATTTCAAAATCGATAACATATCACCCGATAAACAAGTTGAGAGTTATCTATAGGAAGTTAAAATCACAAAGCAACGGCTTTATCCAAACTTAATTTGAATTAGTAACCATATTCTCCAGTAGTATAGCCGGAGTCAAAATTATACCGCCTTCCAAATATCCACTCGAACCATTTGATGCCCCCCTCCCTCAACATCTTGTTTGGAGTATGTTGAATTTTGACCACAATATGTGACCCAATCCTAACTTATTATCTTTGGAATACCATAGATATTGTGATTAGGTCACATATTGCGGTCAAAATTCAACATAGTCCAAACAAGATATTGAGGTAGGGGGTCATCAAACGGTTCTCCTGTGGATTTGTGGAAGGCGGTATAATTTTTGACTCCGGCTATACTACTAGGTTTCTACCCCAAGAATATTGATTCTAATTAGAGAATAGAATATATATGGTATATGCGACGATGGAGAAAGGCTATTGTAGTTGGTTGATGTTTGGGAAGGATACGGGATGCGTAAGGAGTCTAGGTCGTTCGAAGACAGGGTACTGTGCTCAGCATAACTTCCAGATACGAAGGGGGAGCACATCACCCACTCCATGTTCTAAGTGTGGTTGTGGCTGCCTTACGAGTTGTGGACTTTGCTCGAAGTGCGGACAAACACAGCGCCATCGCCTATGGGACATACAACGTCGCACTAAGAAGCACTTCGAAAAGGTATTAGCTGAATTGAAAAGGAAGACCCCACGTTCCAACTAGGGATAACACCACTGAAAATAAAAAAAAGCAAAACTGGTATCACCAGAACCTCTCTAGGAACCACTTTCACCTTTTTCCTTCCTTCGCCATTTTCGTTCCTAGAGAGGTTTTTGCTTGTTTGCCGATCCCGGCTTTCACTGTATTTGTTCTACTGTATTTGTTCTACTGTATTTGTTCTACTGTATTTGTTCTACTGTTTCTTTGGATACTGCCCTAACTGGTTGAGGTACAACTGGCACTCCTAGGAACTCTATTCGAGATCCCGTAAGCTCTAAACCCAAGTACCCGACCCAGTATTGACATTATTTCTACTGTAATTATTCAACTTCTGGGATGCAGGAGCCTATTACCACATCGACAGACGCGCTACGATTTGTGTGGAGCTGGAGGCTTTTTACTCCACACAAACCGGTCTACCACATGTAGCCCCCGAAGGATTCGAACTCTGAACTCAAGGGGCCTCCATTTTCCCTCGAGCCCAGCGCAGAACCGTGGGGCCACATGTGCTAGACGAAAGATTTGGTAGCAAAAATCATATTTATGTCTGGCAGAGTAGCTGCTGTATGCTAATTAGTGGCAGATGAAATCGAGACAGAAATTTACATACGAACCCGACATACGAATTAAGCGCAGCTGCTCTTAGCAAAGTGAAAATAAAACCCTTGTTTATTTCGATTTTTATCCCACTAGACTGCCAAGTTGCGCTTGCAGTTCTTGCTTGAGTTCGGCTCGAATTTGTTCCACGCTTTTTTCACCTGTTCGTCCCGAACCTGAACTAGCCGAAGTTTTACGGCGAATTTCGACCTTCATAGCCTCGTATTTTTCTGCCTCGGCGAGGATGAGATTATATTCAGAATCAGACACATTTTCGTCACGTAGGGCTTTTGACACGAGACCACTAATCGTATTAATTTTCGCTCTCGCCAACATAGCGGTTTTCTCATGTTTAGAAACTTTTATTCCAAGCTTTTTAGCCTCAATAGTCGTAGCGGCCGAAATTACCCCACAGAGTCCGCCGATAACGCCAAGTGGTAGGCCAATTATTACACCAAAACCGGTTAGAGCATCCGCCAAGCCTGAGCTTGATAAAAGCACAGATAGACTACCGGTTGCCACAGCGACACCGTGAACTATTCCCTGCGCACGGGTATATTTTTTACGCACCACTTCGTAGTGTTGTTCTTGGGCTTTGATGCTCTCGAGCGTATCACGGACATCTCGCCGACGAAAGTTCTCTCCAGTGAGCTGGGGATAGAGCTGTGGTGCCGTCGGAAGTAGTTGAATCGAATCGCTTGCCATTATATATGTATACGTATGATTTACTCAATCTTCAATACGTAGTGTATCTGTTGACCACGGAAGTCTATGATATTACCTTTTTCGTCTCTAATTGTCAGACGAAGGCTGTTTCGTATTGTCCCTAGAGCTCGTATGGCTTGGGGATTTGTTGGAGAATAGGTTGTTTTTGCATATCTCTCACCTCGTATCTCTAAGCTAGCCAGTACATCCGATGACTTTCCCTCTAGAAGTGAGAAACCATAATCCACCACATCACAGTAAACATACACCGCGTGGATATCTTGGAGCACCAGTTTATGTTTACCCACTCTATGTAGCGAGTCTCCACTATCCTCTGGAGTTGTGCCAAACAATGCGAAAAGATTCGAACTGAATCGAATCGGTCTATTGACCTCTATGTACCAATCCCTCGACCATATGGGTTTTTCTAATTTCATGATGTTAGCATCGGTTGCAGGTTTGAAGTATGTTTGAAGGCTTGCTATATCGTTGTGACCTGCATCGATAGTATATGGCATCATGACGCCATCGACATCCCACCAGAACGACGCTTTCTCTGATAGGTTCCACCAACTATTCTCAAAAGTGACCTCGACTAGTTAAATATTCCGGATAAGAAGAGGTTCTCGAAAGTAGACCGTCTGGTCAGCCGAGGTACAGGTGAAATTGAGTATAACCATATTAATATATTAAAGCCTGAAGCTTACTTCAATATCAGAGTCTGGTAGTATATTCAATAGGCAGTCGATACTATGCCAAAAAGAGTTCATTTCGAAGGGGATTGGAGTGACTTTATCACACCTTACAATGAAAAGGCTTTCGCAGCCTTCGAGAAAAAATATCCCCACGCGGACTTCAATAAGTTCTTAGCTACGACAGTCGCATCAGACATATATGACGAGTCAACGTACAAGACTAGGATCAGCTTTCACTATGATGGACAATACTGGTACATAGACGGACTCGTACCAGGAGACATACGAAAACGTATTAATGATGCACTACGTGGGGTGGTTGGAAGCGTCGATCAGCCGAAAAAACATCATGATCAGCCGGCAGCCTGGCTCAATGTCCAGGATAAGAAACACGGGGTCGATAGTTCGTCGATAAAAGTCAGTTTTAAAGGGGAGTGGAACGACTATGTCGCACCTCGCAATACAAAGGCGTTCGCCGCTTTCAAGCAAAAATATCCTTACGCGGTTTTCGAGAAGTTCTCAGCTAATACAGAGGCGTCTGACATACGCGACGAGTCAACATATAAGACTAGGATCAGTTTTCACGATGGTACAAAATCCTGGTACATGGGCGATCTCATACCAACAGATGTACGAAAACAGCTAGACGACGCGTTACGTGGGACAGATGGGGGTTTCCCATTTCCCTTCAGAAGGGCTGATTTTAAGTATCGAGTTCCAGCTGTTCCCTGGGATAGAGATGCTAATGACATAGCTCATCTCCTACGACCTATAAAGATATATGTCGCAAGGAACCAGTACTTCATGTTTAAGACGCGAGATATCTTTCAAGAGCTGGACCAAGTTTTCTACACAGTAAAACAAGCAAATGAGTGGCTCGATGCTAAGCCGATGATGCATTGGCAAGAACAGCTATGCTTCGTAATTTGGTGTGCAACGGCAGGCTGTGGAGTGTCGTTTAATGATCATCTCTCAGATGACGCACCAATTATTGACAACGTTCGGAGCTTTTATCGTTTCCACGTATACTACACAATCAGGCGATTACTGTGGAAGTTGGGAGTACCACTCCCCAGAGACTATCTTTAATAAGAACAACAACGCCCCATTTAACTATGTCAAATATGACAGGCTTAGGGACGAGTTTGATGTCTACAAAACCAACTTCTCACTGCGCCACGGGATCAATGGGGGATTAGGAGACGTATACGTATACATACACGGAGCGATGGTGAACGCTCAAAAGAAGTGGGGGGCGCACAATACCTCATATGATTCGAAGTGGCCTGTGGGCAGTTTCAAGTTTCCTGAGGAGAGTCGCACTGACTATGAGTTTCCGTTAAAGTTCATTCGTAACGACGGGGCGGAGAAGCAGTACAATTGGTTCGTTCCACAGCTTGGAAAGGGATTAACGAAGGCTGGGTTAGCCAGAATCAACGTATCTATAATGGTTTACGTGCATTGTATCCTAGGAGCCCAGTTTGTATTTCGTAGTCCGATCATAGGACAGTCATTCACATCTTTCAATGTCCAAAAGGATTGTCGTAAAACGTTGGAAGAGGTCATCACGGAAACGAATGTCAATAGTCTAGTGCGATATCAAAAAGATATTCAGGTCACAAAGGTTCGTCTTGATCTAGCAGTTGCCAAGGGGTGTCTGTTAATACCCAGTCGCATGATTATCAACACAGAGAGTATACCGGGTTATAATAACAACCTGCAACGGGCAACCGCGTTAGACGTCGTCTTCGGAATAAATGATGATATCAACCTAGATGAAAAACCCCCACCACCACCCCCTATGGAAGGACCCACCCCCAAGAAACACCCACCACAGCAACACACAAAGAAACAACAACCTACCACAGGCAGCGTAGCTACAACGCAGGTTGATACACACAACGTAGCCGGAACACCACACCAAAGTGCATCACCAACGAGTCACGAAACCAACTTAGCAATTGTTGCTATTGTGGCCGCCGGAGCCTCGTGGATGATATTTCGTTAGCGCTATCGTTTTGACGATTTATACTGCTCTATTAAGAATATAACCACAGCTACGATGAGTAGCCAGGCATTCTCGGCAAGGAAGGGGATAACTTCACCTGCGACCTTGAATATGAAACTCACAATAGCACCTATCGCTGCAGATAGCATGTTAGCTATCTTTTCTCCAAGCTTCTTCAAAGCATCACCAACTTTCTTAGCTATGTCGGCCAGACCCTTTGACAACATAGCAACGACAACACCATGCAATCACGGTACCGGCAACAGCCAACACTCCAAGCACTGTAAACCCATACTTCTTGAAGATGGATTTTACGCGGTCCTTCAACGACATACGCTCTTTGACGGCATCAATTTGTTTCTCTAGATCCTGTATCTGATCCTCTAGTGCTACTACTTCGTTCTTTGCTGCCTCGTATTCTGGTGTTCCACTCTTTAATGAATTCATATCTTTTATTTTCTTAGCTTTTTGTTTCTCTTTTTCATCGATCTCGGTATCATTTTTACTAATCTCCTCTTCCGCAGTGGGTCCAAGAGCATTTCTCATCTCCACAGGCAAATTTGCCCTGATACTAGCATCTTTGTTGAATAAAACGATGGACGATTTTCTACCTATAACTCGCACTATGACTTGTTTCTTATCGTTCATGGTTGCATCTAGCTTACTTTGATCGACTTTTGGAGACTTAGCACCGATTTTGCGCCAGGCCTCATCAAACTTATCAGAATTTTCGAAGTCTGCTACTTCTGCCTCGCCGCTTGGCCCTGCAGAACTTTGATCGGTCATTTCAATGTACGTAATTGGTTTGTAGCCTTCCCATTCGGCCCGACGATCCCACATAGAATCCCTGAAACTGTCTGGCATCCATTTAAATCTGCCCTTAAATCTACTCCACCAACCGGTTTTGGTCTCCTTTCCACGCGCACCAAGATCCTTCCATTCTGCATCACTAAGCTTATTCACATCGGCGCGGCCTTTTTCGGTTAGAGGATCGAAGTCTATCGTATCTTCCATCGTATTCGTATTGAACGTTGAATATGCTATATACTATTAGTATTGACTATTTATTCAATATCAGTTTTGCAGGGTAGTTTGTGAAACAAACATGATATCGTCAAATCTCCATCCGGACTATGCTCCTAGAGAAGGTAGATCTCTCAAAGCCAGTCGTATGTTCCATCGCGTAACTTTCACCCCTTCAGCGGCAAACCCAGGGGAAACTTTGGTTGTCAAAGTTCCCACGATAGGTGAAAATAGGCTTCTAGTACCTGGTAGTCTAGCGCTCAGTGCCGCGATCACTCTATCTGGCGGTCATGTCAACAATCGTTTGGTCGCCAATGTTGGGCGCTGCCTAGTCTCAAATCGAGTTGTAAGAATGGGCACTACTGCCTTAGAAACTTGTAGTCGGCCCGATCTACTGCAGGTATATAGTGATCTCTACCTATCTGCTGTAGAACGAGAGAATCGCATTGAGCAGGGTATTCAATCCGCCAATGTTAACAAACTTCGCTCGGTCACCGGTGATAAATACGAATCGAATGCAGCTGACAATGCGACGATGGCTGCATATGGTAGCGTGTATAAGATACCTATTGATTACGACATTATCACAACTCATGGTTTTTTTTTATCCGCATGCGATTCGAGACAAGATGTCATTCCATTTGACGCTGGCACCAGCCACAGACGTCATAGTCGGATCCGACACCACAAAAATAGGCACATATAAACTCTCAAACATTGAGCTCGAATATGAAGTCATTGAAAGTCTCGATCTTGCGGTACAGGCCCAGGGAGTCTACGACAGCGGTAAAGCCTTCCTGTACAACCGCGCTGAGTACTTCAAGACCGCCTCAGTCAACCTAGTAACTGACACACTCATATCTGAAAGCGTTGACGTACTTCGTCGCTCTTTCACTGGTATACTTCTTCTCTTTGTGGATCCGCATGTGGCAGGTGCCCGAGATAGTGAGAAGTTTGTAAATCCAGGTATCACCAAGGTCGAGGTGCATGTCAACGGCACCCCCAACGCTCTCTATTCTTTTGGTATGCTACCAAGGGATTTATGGAAGTCAGCAAAGAAGTGGTTTTGTGGATTGCCAGGACAACAAAACGGCGAAACAACCACATCCATGACACATAAAAAGTTCTTCGAGAACAAGTTCGCAGTACTCATCGACTGCCGCACTTCTCAAAACAGTATAGTCCATGGGGATGGTCTGACCCAACTAGATACGGGAGCAAATATTCGCCTACGGATTCATCGCACCAAAGGCAGCGCAGGGATTGTGAATATGCATATATTCGTGCTTTCCGATGCTCAGGCAACTATTGAACATGGGATGCTACAAAATGTTTATAATTAATGCGTCCATTAGTTATAATGTATATATTGGTAGAGCAAATTCCCTTTAACGCATTGATAATTGGCCCCACAAACTGTGGAAAGACTCAGTTTATAGTCGATCAGTTGCGGGGTCCATTTCGTTTTAAGTTTGATTATATTGTGTTGATTTGTCCAACCTATGTTCACAACAAAACCTATAAAGGCTTCGGTTGTGGAGATCCTCGCTTCATTCGTATAGCGCCCTCTCAGAATGATATTGATGCCACCCTGCGTGAATGTGTTTGTTTATTCGAAGGAACAAATACGCTTATTATCCTTGATGATTGTGCTGCAAGTAAGGACGTAAAAGGAAGGACTGATAAGCTATCTGACTTGGCTTTTTCTGCACGCCACATTGGCATTTCCATTTGGGCATCAGCACAAACGCAAAAGAGCATATGCAAGGATTTTCGCTAGAACTGTGCAATCGTTGTTGCCTTTCGCATCGCAAGTGCACCGGGATTAAAGGATATGTTCGACGACTACGGTGCTGGCATATTCCTAGATGACAAAAATATATTTATTTCAGAACTTGAGACTAAGTTTGCACATATATGCTTCTGTTTGCGACATCCATTTTCCACCATATTGGAGGTACCTTCGCCTATGGTATGCCACGGCGTATTGAGGTAAAATGGGCGAAAAAATTACGGATGAAGAACTTGAAAACATACTACACTATATGCGAGACGATTCCTATGAAACAAGCAAAACAGATATGGCCGCGGAGGCGTGTTGCTCGTCGGAACGACAGACCGAAGCCGTGGAAGCATTGGCTGACCATCGGGAAGCACTTGCGATTTTAGCCGCCACTGGTACAACAAAGGACTACCTTGGGAAATCGTACTCTCTAGGAGATATCCATAGACTATCTGAGAAGGATGTAGAACTACTACATAGAAGGCACCAGGCCGTTGCAGCTCAACAAATAACAGCCTGTTTAGTCGATAGTATGATGACCCTAGCTACTCGCTTAGTTGTGTACTTATTACCCATAGATTCCAAGCAAGCACTACGAAAGGACTTACAAGAAGATCGCCTAGTCCGCAATGAGATCTCTTCTTGGGCTGGTGCGTTGTCTCTTAAGTCGGGTCGCTTCATGGCCCTAGCTAGTTCTATGTTCCATGTAGCTAACCACATATAAGTTGCTAAAACTCCATCTTCTGACGTAGCAATTGAAGTCACGCCGACTATCAACATACAGCAAGATGTCGGAGTGCCCGAATGAAAACGTAGAAAAGTCCAGCAAGTCTGAGTCATCGCGTATAAAAGAAGAGTTGGACCACCTAACCGGAGCCAAGTCCATCTCTAACGTATTTTGGTTGGGTGGAATGGGCATAGCAATAGCAAGTTTGGTCTATGATCATATACTCCGCGTGAAAAAAACATTACTTATTAGATAAATTAGAAGACTTACAACCAGACACGACAGCAATTACTCCAGCCACTCCAGTAATTCCAGTAACTACCCCACGCTGCAAACGTAAGTCGGCCGAACGTAGGTCGGAAGAAGTAGCACTGTATTACGCCCTTGGGTGGGACGATTCAACGCGACATGGGGTCGACCTAGAACTTGCCCCAGCTAGGTCAGTAATTACTCCCCCTAGTCCAGTAGTTACTCCACCTAGTCCAGTAGTTACTCCACCTAGTCCAGTAGTTACTCCACCTAGTTCAGTAATTACCCCATCTAGTAGCGACCCCACAATTGAAGATACATCACTTGCCACCATACAGCAAGATGGAATTGGACCCTCCGAATGACCTCATCACAAAAGAACCAACTACACCTAAAAAGGAAAAAAATCCAAAACGCGTTGCTGCCGGTAAAGCCATAGCAAAAAGAATAAGACTACCTAAAGACGAACTCTCCAGCAAGCCGGTAGACTCAAAAGAGGAAGAAGGTCAGGGTGACGATCCAAGCTGGATAGCTAACAACGTATCAGCTAATACGACCCTTGCCGCAGTTGGAGTAAGCATAGCACTGGTGGGTTTGTACTATCAGTATATGCGCTACACACAGCTGCAACAGGATAGGCCTGACAACTGTTGTTCGTCGGGGACGACGGAACGACAACTCGAAACTTGCGCTAACGAAGAAATCGCCACCATCAAAGGTAGTAACCTTAAAACTAAAGGTATGATATAGCATTTGAAGCCATACCATAGTCCATGTATTATCGACGACATAATTATGGTTGAGAATAAACTTATGAAAACATTATCAGACGCAGCTATATTAGTTGGACTTGCGGCAGGTATCGGCTGGGTCGGAAAAAAAGTCATCAAAGAGCCTATGACTAGTGATCCTTCGTCAAACGTTTTGAACTACGCGAAGTGGGTAGCCGTGTTGTCTGGTAGCCTTGCTGCAAAGCAATACCTAGAGGACAAAAAGTATTTACAGCCCATCGAGTAATATGTCATGGTTTCTTGCCGCACTCGCTTTTACTGGGGCGGGCTACGCAGGCAAATACATCGAAAAGGCCCTTGCCGGCCCGGATGCGCTTGAAGTAGAGACTGAAAGGCACAATAGAGCCCTTGAGAAATATTAAGCCGATATGGCTGCATTTGAAGAACAACGAGAAACACTAGCTGACTGGGTCAAGGAGCAAGGCCGTATTAACTATTATAATGCTAAGGATCTAGCTCATGCAGATCGAGCTCGCGAATTGTGCAATACAGTCCATGTAGGGCTACGCCGATTAGATTTGAAAAAGCCTCGTTTCTCTGATTACTATCGACCATCAAATTCGAAGAAAGCTGCCGAATTGGTGGCCGTAGGTGGTGGGGTGTTTGTGGCTGGATATGTTGCCACCCGATTTCTATGAGGGAAATAAAAAAAATACTAAATGAATTACTAGGTAATTACTAGATTACTAAATATATTACTAGGTAATTACTAGATTACTAAACGAATTACTAGGTAATTACTAGATATCCACGTAGTAATTTTTTTCTGCTTGTTGAAGTTTGGTGGGATACATAATGTAGCAACGATGGACGTTACGAAGGAACCAAAACTCTCAATTCAGCTAGAGAAGGTATTCGCTAATACTTACTATAGTCCCCAAGGCTATTGGAAAGGACTCGCGGCAATCAAACATCTTACAACGGCAACTGACGTCCCCGAATATACGGCTCGGATATGGCTAGAAAAACAAGCTATATGGCAGATCTATTTGTCAGCACCTCAATATGTACCACGGCCTAAATTTAATGTATCTACGCCAAACGAGGTTCATCAAGCTGATCTGCTCTTTCTTCCGCATGATCGTCCTGGCCGTGGACGGAAACTATATAAATACGCACTAACGGTTGTGGATGTTGCATCCAGATACAAAGAAGCCGAGCCATTAGCCACTAAAGAAGCTAAAGAAGTTGCTGCGGCATTTGAGCAAATCTATAAGAGAAGTCCATTGACATGGCCAAAACTTTTACAAGTCGATCCAGGACGCGAATTCATGGGTGCTGTTTCTCCACTACTGGCTAAGCATAAAGTTTCTGTTAGGCGTGGACGTGTGGACATTCACCGGGATCAAGCAATCGTTGAGCGATTCAACCGAACCCTATCCGAAAGGCTATTTGGGCATCAGTATGCTCAGGAAATGGTGCTTGCTTCACAAGGAAAGGGTGATAGATCGGTTGAGTGGGTAGTTCGTTTACCTGCAGTTATCAAAGCTTTGAACAATGAAGCTACGCGTTTGACAGGAAAACAACCAGTGGTAGCAATACGTAAAGAGGAAATCGAATCAACCCCGGCAGAACCTGCACACTATGGGCGCCTAGTTGGTCTCAAAGAGCAAATACGTCCATTCGACGTTGGTGTTCGATATCTATATGCGCCTGGTGAGCTGGAAGGTGGTCGCCGTCGTGCAACTGACCCTATATGGAGTTTGGAAACATATAATATTTCACGTAGTATGGTTTCTTTGGGACAGCCAGTTCTGTACTATTTGGACTCCATCCAAAGGGCTTCACAAGGTTCGGATGTTGCTCCGCAACCGCCAAAGCGCGGATTTGTGCGTGAAGAGCTACAAGTGGTGCCACCAGATACGGAACTACCTCCGAATGGAATCTTAAGCTAGGTCGGTGGTGATAGGCTTTGTGTGGATGCCGTTGCGCTATGCGCTGCATACTCTATGGGACAGGTGTGGATGCCATCTGACAGAACCCGTCTTTTGTCGTAGTAAGCTGAAAGCCCAAGTTTCTGCTGTTCATAAGTCGCCATACCTTCTGGCAGCAAGCGGAAGCCACGGTTCGTTGCTAGATCGATGCTACCATGTAGTGCTGCTCTGAAACGATCCCACGAAACATCGTTGTGATTCCTCGACATACCCTTTGTTGAATATTTCCGACTACCACCTACATCGACATAGTAGGCCTTGGAGCAAAGGGCAATGGCACGCCGACCTTCGAACTCTAGTTTAAACAGACCTGGTGTGCGACTGCTCCACTTGTCCCAAGCTAACCAATCCTTTCGGCAGGCTGCGAAATCCTCACGCAGTTCTGGTCGTACCACTTCATCAATGCTGTCGCCTGAGATGGCAATGTATGTGCCGTCCGTATCCATCTGTATGTATTCGAAATCCTCTCGAGAAACGTACTTGTCTAGGAAGTCGTAGTAGAACTCAAGCATGCGGAGCTTGGCAAGCTGGTACACAGCGATACCTACTTGGAAAGGCCGTTTGATTCGGATCTGATTCTTTCGACTCTCGAGCTCATATGCATCACCCACTTCCTCCAGGTCTGCAAACCAGGCACTGCGTAGTGCTTTGTCCACAACTCGCTCGTCTTTGGTGTAGGTGACAATAGTCTGGCGCTCCAGTGCCTCTATCAAATTCCCATAGGCGCTGTTGCCGAGTAACTTGAACACATCCGCTAGCAAGGCTTTGCTTTTATCTCCTTTTATCTCCTGTCCTTCGTGCTTCAGTAACTTGATCCACAAACCACTCGAATACTTTTTTCGGTTCTATTGTGCGATAGACTGCAGTCATCACCGCTCCATGATCTAGATACCAACGTAGAAGAGGAGCATAGAGTAGAATCCGTTTCCCAGAGAGACTTCCAACTAGCTTATTTTCATCGCCGCGCTTTCTACCTGTCTTCACCAGATAGTCTAGCATGTATGGAGAGATTGATTCCTTTGGGATTTTCTTGTTGTAGAAGAAGGGAGGCATCTCCTCAAATTTCTTCCACAATGCTTTAGGTATCTCGATGTCGTCCTCTGCATATCCGAACCACGTTCCATTGTGTAGACGCTCGGCAAGTCCTTCGGCTTCTGGCCCGGGCTCCTGGTAGTACACAACCTTTTCCTTACCACAGGGCATTTCGTGGGCCATAGTAGAGAGGTATAGCGCATTGGCATCGTAGCCTAGGATCTTGCGACAGAGTTTGGGCTGTGGTAGCTGATGGTTACGGATCTTAGACACTCCTGCTTCATGGTATCGGGTGAACACTATGCTTGGACCTCCCACGACAGCACCTTTGAGCATGTGATAGGCCTCCTCTCTTAGGGCATACAACACAGCTCCACGCTCTATACTACCTCGAAGAAGAAACTGTAGTGAAACTCCTGGAATGGACACTGCGTCTTTCAAAATGTCTATTCCTTTTTCGTGGTAGAAGCCGCGCATCTTTTCTAGAGCTGAAAGGAAAGGGGCCACATCCAAATCGTTATAGTACTGCAGCCAGTCTCGAAAGTAGACCATACCTTTTTCCTGGAATATGCGCTAACAGTCTTGGAACTCTGGTAGGGTCAATAGATATCCACCTTTCAATTTCGACTGCCACTCTGGATAGTCGGGCAGACCTATATGGTCTAACTTGTCAGGAGAATCAAACCAATCGTAGGGGAAGAAGCTTTTCTGCAACTCACATCCATAGGCGGCAACCCAACGCGCGTAGGAAGTGCCGGGACCAAGATAATTCATCACATCGAGGAATCGGAATTCTGGTGTCAAGAGAAACATAGTGGTGTTGGCCTTCTTCGCCACTTTGACCTTCTGGCATGTGTCAGCAATAGTTTCAAGAAAGTGGTTTCGGATCAAATTCAAATCGTACTTACCTGAGTTAAACCCTACACAGGAACTTGGTTGGCCCACTCGTTGATTTTCATCTGTTGTTCCTTCGATAACGTATCGAAAGCAAAAGCGGGAGTCCTAGGGCAGAACTGTTCGACAACAACTTCTCGGATTACATTTGCCCTCTTCTGGAGTTCTTCTACGAAAGCATCTACGAGAGCCTTGGTATCACGTTTGCAGATGTGGATTGGAGTACGATTGTATGTATCAGCTATGGAGACGGATATGGGAACATGTATGTTTTCGATGGTCAAACGATCTGTTGGTTATCTTCCCTGTGTACTATCGAGGTAGGCTTCGAAATCAAAGACTATAGCATGTGGATAGGCGGTTTGAGTTGGTGTTGGTACGGGTTCATTGGTCCGCTTTGAAGAACAGCCCCAGGCCTCGACCACGATATAGCCTGCCTTGCGTAGCTTTGCTGTTCTTTCGCAGGTTTTGCGATACAAGTCTCTACCCTGGGGGGAACATTTTGGACAGCCGTGGTAGATACATCCGTGAAATTGGAAGATGGTCTTAGAAAGGGGTTCGTAGCCATCCACAAGGGCTCCTTCTATCAAACGCTCTTCGCCGTACCCACAAGCTGCGTGATGGATATGCTGCTGAAGTGCTTCCGATTCTCGCTTTAACCATCGTAGAGCTGATTTGCTAGAAGGGTTTTCCGGCCAGAAGGCTTTTTCATAAGCGGATTGGGGAGCCTTGATTGCTTCTCCTTTGCAGACTATCTTCGTTTCGCCGCGGCTACAACGATCTGCATGGCGCTGAAGATTTGATACTTTTGAGAACCGTTGCTTACAATCATTACAGACATAGTTTTCCCCGAGCTTGCTAGCGTTCTTGATATAGAAGGCATGGCCATCGTATATCCCTATTGTCATCACAAGCTTGTAGTGAGGTCCGTGCCTAGTCAAATGCCAAGCGCCATCTTCTGTAGGTTCATACACCCGAATGCCAATCCCAAAGTGAAACTCAACCTTCTCAAGCTGGTCTAGAGATGTCTTGGGGACGTCTGGTATAGGTACCACCAAGTTGTAGAAATCCTGGGCAAGTCTTCTAGCTGCGGTGCAACACCTATCCACGCGTGCTCCTTTGTATAAAGCAAGGCAGCGCCACAGACATAGGTTATCACCGTATTGACCAAGGGCATTCATTCCCTTTTTATGGCGAAGCCAATGTGGCAGAGGGCCTGTCCACAACAGCGGCTGACGATCAAGCACGACTTTGACATCCACATGGATCCAACGAACGAATGTCCATTGGGTATTGGGGCGATCAATGTTGTCGGGATTCAATCGAGATAGCTCCCTGTCGGCAATCCACTCCTCTGCATCTCCTAGGATGTTCACCCATGGAGAGCCGGGGACAGTCTTGGAGAATAGCAACACACGCCCGTCGTTGACATTGCGAATGCGATATGTGTAGCCGTAGCGTAGGTAGAAGCTGGTGGATACCTTTGCGGCTAACTTTTCCGTGATCCTAGTGGTCAAATCTCCTGCCACACCTTGGAAGAAACGCCACCGGATGGTACGGCGACCTATCTCCACTCCCTCTAGCATACCATCTCTCTCATCTAGAATAGCACCTGCCTCGCGAACTATACTCCGCGCCAGTGGCTCACTACGGGGATTTTGCTGGAACCGCTTGTTGGCTCGTTTCACATATTTCCTCCGAGATAGAGGATTAGCTTGAGCCCATTCCGCAGCACCTTTTGCCCGTAGGCTAGCTGTTACCTCCTCCCTCATCTGGGCGTCTTCACTTGCGAGTTGGGCACGCTTGTGTGGATCACCGCGGAGAACTGGGTATCTATTGGTTTGTTTTGCTCTTTTCATTCTCTTCTGCCATTCAGGATCCCAAACTGTAGCTATTGCTCTTTGAAGACTAGCTTTGTTGAGCTTCGAAACACCTCGGATACCAAATTGCTTTGCTTGCCTACTTATATGAAACCTTTTCTCTAATTGGAACGTAGAATCAATATTCTTGGGGTAGAAACCTAGTAGTATAGCCGGAGTCAAAAAATATACCGCCTTCCACAAATCCACAGGAGAACCGTTTGATGACCACCGACCTCAATATCTTGTTTGGACTATGTTGAATTTTGACCGCAATATGTGACCTAATCACAATATCTATGGTATTCCAAAGATAATAAGTTAGGATTGGGTCACATATTGTGGTCAAAATTCAACATACTCCAAACAAGATGTTGAGGGAGGGGGGCATCAAATGGTTCGAGTGGATTTTTGGAAGGCGGTATAATTTTGACTCCGGCTATACTACTTCTCCGAATATCAATGTGGCGCCTAGCTGGATAGAATAAATACTCCAGTTGTCACTCGTCTATAGAAGACAAAAATAGCTTTATATCGAAAAGTAATCTTCATTCAACAAACAAAGAAAATCTCTCAAAAGGTTATAATTTTATTTACATATTAAGCCTTAATAGTTAATTTATATATTTGTTTTGGAAAAATGGAAAACAGTTGGTGCTAAAACCAAGGAAGTCTTTTTTTTTAAGTCTCCAATAAAAATTGTCTCTTTAAGGAGGATATCCAGGCCCCCGGGGAGTTGTTTGAAATTAGCTGAAAGGTGCGCTGTCCTAGTGAAGTTGTTTTCCAATTCCGTCTTGTTTGGCATCTGCTGATGTTGTGTCAACTCACATGACGATTTTTGCACTATGAGAAATATTCTTTTGATTCTTCTAATCTACGAGAAAACATAGCTCTTAAGAACAAAGCACCGAGTCCTCAGGTAAGATCCTATTCATGCCATATTAGTTTGAATTAGGACAACATTGCGGCACGCAAGCTGTTATCTTTTGTTCTCCCAACGGAAACTTCAGTAAAAATCCTAAATATATTTTTGTTATCAGATGGCTTGAATGTCCTTTGGTTACGGAGCCAGACGCCATTCGTTTCTTTACTGTAAAAGGATCAATATTCTCCCTTCTTGATAGTAGTTAATAGTTAGTTCCTGGCTAGAAGTTGGGATACAGAAATTTGGATTTCAAGTATAGCCTGACTAAAGGTAAGGCGGCTTGATTAAAGAAATGACGGTACTAATTCAAGGCAATGTTTAGTATTAACATCTTCACAAAGCTAACAAACAGAAATCTTTACAAGAACGTATGATTCACCTAGAACAGTTAATAAGCCTCTTTACTGTCTAATGATAAGTAGACCAGGTATAACTTTATCAGAAGATTAATCATGTTTTCTTGACAGTTGTTCAATTATATAACCTGACTACACGTATGGCATTATCCCTCAGTAATGATAATAATAATAATAATCTATATTATATTTGACAAAATAGATATCAAATTTACAATAATATAACTAATATCTAAAAGTATGCTATTACAAAAAGACATAAACATCAAGTAGTACTGAAAAATCGGCTAAAAATTACAAAAATAATATACACCAAATATAAAAGCTAAATAAGTTAGATCTAATTCATAACTAAAATAGCATCTTTAACACGTCTGTATTAACAGTCTGATAGGAAATTGTATTATACGTAATTGAGCAAGACAAAACAATTACTGCTATCTATAGTTAGTTATGGTAGCAAGTTATGAAAATTAACTCGGCAAAGAAAAAACTGTTGAGACTAGAATATGAGCATCTAGTGAAACATATTATCTTGATCAACGTCTAAACCAAAGGGAAACAGCGGCAATCACCCTTGCTTTTAATTTTTGGTACGAATGTACAATTTGTCGCATAAAACAAGCACGGCTACTTAATAATTCATGACTAAGTAGCCAACCAGGTAATTTTGTTATTTATCCCACGACCACCAAACAAGCATGAAATTATTTTAAAAGTAGTTTTTGAAGTCCTTTCAAGGCCTCTAATTCGGACTGGACGAGGTTTCAAAGTCCTCGGACTGGAACTAATTGCGCGGACTTTGAAATCCCGTGCAGTCCTCATTGTCGGCCTTGAAACATTACTTGAAGTGCCTGTAACCCTTCTTGCAATTTTTATAGCTATGAACCTCCGAAAAGTTTTGAGTACTTCTGTGAAGAAAGTATTGGTTTACAGTGAATACTTTATGTTCTACGCTTGTTTGAAATCGTGTAAATGTGACCTTTCCTGATCGATGAAAGGCCCCATGGAGAATATTGCATTAATGAGATGACGTCGAACAGGGATCGACCCAGGCTTTTACTTACGCGGTCAGGGGTCAGGCAAGTTCAAATGTACACGATTTCAAACAAGCGTAGAACATTGAGTATTCTCTGTAAGCCAAAACGTTTTTCACAGTAGTATTCAAACATTTTGAAGGTTCATATAGCTATAAAACTTGCAAAGGTTTAGGTTTTCTTAATTTGTAATTAATTGTGAGTTTACTTAGTTATAACATTATTTACTCAAAAAGTTTAAGCCCTCGGAAATTTGTATTTGAAACCAGAGCCTTTGTTCTTTCGGCCGGGAAGACAATTTAAGGCAAGTGTGAAATTTGATAACCTTAAATTTCTACCGAATTAACAAACATTCCAATAATAACCAACTTTCCAAATTGGAGCACCGAAGTGTGCACCAACCGTGCCATTTGCATGAAAATACCTACTATATCAACAACTTTTACCGTTCTCCAGGAGGCTTTTCCCAATTTTCCTTAAAATTAAAGTTCAAAGGTTACATTACACGTTTCCATGGAAACTGTCACAAAAAATTGTTAAGGTTGTTTCTTTATCATATCTGTTAGTGTCAAGACTATATATCACAAGCACAAACAGATAGACCCCCCCCCCCCCCGTCGATTTGCGGCGGCCATATTGGAGACCTATGCCTTAACGATCCTGAGTACCACTTAGTTTAAGAATATTCCGATCTTTCATTGAATACGCTTAATTGTACAGTCGAACAAAGAGAAAGACGGACTCGTATTGAAAGGTTTTTAAAAAAATTATGGTGTTTACAGCGAAGAAGTTAATGCATTTCATCACCCAATTCATTGCCATTACAAATAGTACATTTTCTATCTTCTCGGCGTGGGGTTTTGTTGTAACGTCCCCTTTCAATTGGAAATAGATGTGCTGAAATTCTTAGTTGTACGATGGTCTTCAAATTCTGAAATCAGTACTTAATTAAATTCAAATACTCCTCGAACCATAATTATGCTTGATTAAGAAACAACAACAATACTAAAGTAGTTTTACGTTTGTCAGCTTTTGACAAACGCGTACTTATTAACATTTATAATAGGCAGGCTTGTTTCTTTGCTTATCACAAACAGTCACTTCTCCATTTAAAGAACAACTAACTTAGTTTTATAATCACTGTGACATGTCGTCTTGATACCCTTTCTTCAGCACATCTGAGGGTATACACCTGTGTCAATACGATTAGCTGTTAAATAACTGACGATAATGGACTCATCTCACTGGATAACTATTGGCTTGTCTAATGAATTTTGTTAACACTCTCATTCTTATCGAATACGTTCCATGCTAGTTCAGGTCGAACGATGAGCTACGCCTACGGCTGATACACAAGAAAGAAAGCTAGTGCGTTTACGAAGATAACAATGGGATCGAAGAGAATCACATTTTATTGGTCCAAAACCATCACTTTTCCATTACTTACGAACATTATAATTGTGTTCGTTATTCGAGCAGCGGAACCAGGTTTGTAAATCATGCATTCATTATTGATTTCTAATAAATTTGTTTTCAAGAGGAGAGAGAGCCTGCAATAACCTTTGTGCGAAAATACAAACGCATCTTTGATATATACTTACTGGCTCAACATGTGACATGATTACCTTCGAATAAGATATATAAAAGTAAAAAAAGCTGAATCTTAGACGGGACAGCCATTAATGAATTGGCGTTAATATACGATGGAGTTGTTATCATTAATGGGCAGGCCTTTTAGAAAATACAAGTCTATATAAGATTGAATTGTAACTCAGGTTTTCTTTTCGTTTGTAGCCAGTGATTGTGGCAAAATATTTGATAATTCATTTACAAAGGGGACTATAACCAGTTTGGGCTGGCCGTCCCCCTACCCAGCAGACAAGAACTGTACGTGGGAAATTAACTCTCTGTGGAATACCTACATCAAGGTTAACATCACTGATTTTGACATACAAGACGATAATGGAAAGTGCAGTGATTATCTGTTATTGAGAAGCACAATCAAAGCTGGACGAAAGCTTTGCGCCATCAAGGATCTCGCGCAAAGTTTGATTTTGTACTCTTCACTTCATAAGATGGTAATACACTTCGTGTCGGATTCTCATAATGTCAGCGGGGCACGGGGATTTAGAGCAGAATTCTCTACACTGTCGGGTAAGTTTTCAGTTATATTTTAAAGACTGAATTATCACAACGTGCCACCTCCGTACCATTAGTAGAATCCCGCGCCAATTAGTGTTCTATTGCGAATCTTGCGATCTGATTGGCTAAGCTACTATCTATTTAACAATTAGACTGCGAGCCGTGGATTCTATTGAACTGATGGTGTCTGTCAAGCTATAACGCCTGTTATACCTTATAAGTTATATCTTAGTCATATTTTATCAACATTTTATATTTTACATTATTTAGATTAACAGGCGAAGAGCCACCCAGTGGAAGTACTGTTAATAAACCATTATTATTATTATTATTAGTTCACCACAAAATGTTGGCGCGCGCTTATTGGCCAAAAGCGATCACGTGACGTGATAGTTGTCTTCCGCGTAGGCAAACCATCAGGCGTTATAGTTCACCACAAAATTTTGGCGCGCGCTCATTGGCCAAGAGCGATCACGTGACATGATAGTTGTCGTCCGCGGAGGCAACTATCAGGCGTTATAGTTCACCACAAAATTTTGTCGCGCGCTCAATGGCTGAAAGCGATCACGTGACATGATAATTGTCGTCCGCGGATGCAAACTATCAGGCGTTATAGTTCACCACAAAATTTTGGCGCGCGCTCATTGGCCAAAAGCGATCACGTGACGCATTTCTGGCGCCGCGTCCAGGGCATAGCCCCTTCCATTGCGCAGTGTTCTAGTAAGTATATATTTTTTTGACTTTATTTCATATTAATTCTCTTTACATTGATTCCAATTACTCATTATATCTTGTAATGTCGTAGCCCGTGCGTTAATTTTTTCCCATACTTCCTTTCCTTTCCATTACGTTTTATTTGTAACATAGAGGGCCGCATGTTAGATAACTATGTAAGGTTAATGTGTCTTCCCTCTGTAAATAAAGAATATTGTATTGTATTGTATTGATAGTTGTCGTCCGCGGATGCAAACTATCAGCCGTTATAGTTCACCACAAAATTTTGGCGCGCGCTCATTGGCTGAAAGCGATCACGTGACGTGATAGTTGTCGTCCGCGGATGCAAACTATCAGGCGTTATAGTTCACCACAAAATTTTGGCGCGCGCTCATTGGTTAAAAGTGATCACGTGACGTGATAGTTGTTGTCCGCGGAGGCAAACTATCAGGCGATAGTGCCCGCTGAGCACGAAATACAATTTTGTGTTCAACAATAACGCAAATAGACTGTGTTTGTCTCGGAACTATCGACTGATAGTTTCCCTTGGAAATTTGATGTTCTTAAAACTAACATATAAGCCCTCGAACTTCGTTCTCGGGCTTATATTTGTTTTAAGAACATCAAATTTCCGCGGGCAACTATCAGTCGAAGTTCCTCGACGGACACAGTCTATTTGTATAATAGTGCCCGCTGAGAGCGGAAGACAATTTTGTGATGACCAATAACGACAAATAGACTGCGTTTGTCTCGGAACTATCGGCTGTTATAGTTCACCACAAAATTTTGGCGCGCGCTCATTGGCCAAAAGTGATCACGTGACGTGATAGTTGTCGTCCGCGGAGGCAAACTATCAGGCGATAGTGCCCGCTGAGAGCTGAAGACCATTTTGTGATGAACAATAACGACAAATAGACTGTGTTTGTCTCGGAACTATCGGCTGATAGTTACCCTTGGAAATTTGATGTTCTTAAAACTAGCATATAAGCCCTCGAACTTCGTTCTCGGGCTTATATTTGTTTTACGAACATCAAATTTCCGCGGGCAACTATCAGCCGATAGTTCCTCGACGGAAACAGTCTATTTGTATAATAGTTTCCCTTGGAAATTTGATGTTCTTAAAACTAGCATATAAGCCCTCGAACTTCGTTCTCGGGCTTATATATGTTTTAAGAACATCAATTTTCCGCGGGCAACTATTAGGCCTGTCCCGATTGCGCTGGAAAAATTCAAGAAAAGTGCTCGAAAAAAGGCAAAAAAAAGTGCTCAAAATTGCAAAAATGTAAATTTAAGCTTTTCATAAATATGCCTATGTTAAGAAATGTTGAAAGAAATAGAACAACAATATTTTTCGAACTTAACAAAGCTTTATTAGGAGTTTGAAGCATGACATCATAAGTTTCAAGTTGCTTTACCATCGAACGCAAGAGACGCAGGCTAACGTTCTCAGCCGTGTCATTTCACAGTTTCCGTCTAGCAGTTTCAGACTCTCGTTTAACAGTACCGCCCTCTTTTGTACCAGTGTTATACTCTTTTTGCCTTGTTATATCGAAGCATTACAGAAGCTTCAAGATAATCTTGTAGGGCAGAGTATTGCTGAGATGTGAAGGCACTGGCAATAAGGCTGAAAACTCGTTCAGCGCTAGCCGAGCTAGCAGTATAGCTTTTTAACAATCGCAGACCAGTGTGGAAGCGTATCCCTGTGAGCAGCCCACCAAGTGACTTTGTCTTCCTCGCAGGTGACTGTGACGCCATCCGCTGCAGCAATATAGAGGAAGCTCTCTCGCTAGATTCGCTATTGTGGCATCATTGTTAGCGAAAGAGAAATTCCTTAGATCTTCCAGTGAAGCAGCTGTTGGACGTAACCCTTGCACTTGTACCGGGCAACAGAGTCGTGCAGCTTTAAAAGCTCTTACTGTGTCACGAAACTGCACGCTAAATTTTTGCTGGTAAAAGTTCAGTCCAGGTCGAATACAGGCCTTTGCTTGTGCCACGAGCTGATTGTAGACAGCGACGTTGCCGTTCGCAATTTCACGAGCAACCGCCTCGGTGTTTGAGTAGTGATCGACTGCAACAGCATGCGCTACAGCTTGAAGACGCTCATAGCAAGAAAAAATCAAAGGGCCGTAACCCTCTAGAAAGTAAGTGGCATTTACAAAATGCACTCCGGCATCGATTAGAACAGCCAGCTCCAAGCGTAGGTCTTGCAGGCTCTGAGGATCGTTAAATATTTCCAGGAGATGCCCACGAGTTGCTGGAGAAAATTCCTCGTTCTCGCGGAGGAAAGGCTCGACATCTCCAAACAAGTCTAATACTTGCTTGAGTACTTCCCATTTGCTCCACCACCTTGTCTACTAAAAGTACGGATTGACTGCTCGGTTCTCTCTCTCCAGGTAAGCCTGGCATTGTAACTGTGGGAAAACAAACCTATCCAAAAGCGGATAAACGAATCTAAGACTTGAAACTCAAAGTGAGATCCCACATTGTCAATAGTGTGAGAAAAACATACCACATCAAAAAGGACTGGATAAAAAAACTTCAGATGTCTCAAGGCGGCTCCATTTACAGATGCACCATCTCGGATCCCTCCAATGACTGCCTTCGGACCAAAGTTATAGTCTACTGCCAAGCACGACATCAATCTTTGAACCAATTCCTCTCCTTTAAGCGCCTTTGCGAGCACTTCTAGACGGATGAGGCGCCGAGTTGGCTTAAAAAGGTCTTCCTGTATGTAACGCACCACGATCGCCAACGCCTCTCCCAACCTGGCCGTCCCGTCAAAAATGACAGAGATCTCCTTTACAGCCTTGAGCTCCTCTTTTAAAGTCTCCTTTTCTTTATCGAGTATAGCAGGTATGAACTCACTAAGATGGGTACGACTGGTAAGTCTATAACCATATTTCTCAAGAAAAGGTCGCAGCGCATCCACTTTCGATAGGGCCACTCCTGCCAACAGAGCAGACTCAACAAGCTCGTACCGATACAGTTGCATATCTGAAGGCAACGTCGATCCACTCGCATTTTCCTGTCTGGCTCTTTTCTGCAAACATTCTTTCAGGGTCTGACTTTCTGATTTATTTCTCACAATATTAGCCATGCCCACCTTATGCTTCTTTGATTTCGTGTGTCTCTCAATAGAAGTTTTCTTGTCACTGAGATCTTCGCTGCAAGCACGGCATCTAAGTTTTCCTCCTACCACGGCAAAGTGCTGGCCCGGGTACTCTTTCAAACGATCTGGTAGTTTTTACGCTTCCCCTCCGCTTGTACTTCCCTTTGTCGATCGGAACTTTTCGGTCTCGTGCTATCGAAGCTCTTTCTGGAGCGCTTAATGCCGCTCCAGCATCTCCTGCCAGTGCAGTTGGATCAATTACTTCTACTTCTTCTGACTCTTCAGCGTTTATGTCTTCTGACTGGTTTGGTTCTTACATATTTGCACTTGAAACTGCATGGTTTAGAATGCTGACAAAATTTTAACAGATTCGAAACAGAATTCCTGTGTACAGCCCCGGACATACACAAAAAAGCGCCAAAGTCTGCAAATTTGCATGAGCCAATCAGAATCTACTGTTCCCATGCTTAAAATGACAAGCGCACGTGCATTTCCATGACAACAGTCTTTATTTTCTCTACAGCATTACTAATTATTCAATAACAGATTTGCTGAAAAGTGTTCAAAAAGACAAAATGTTTTCTAGAAACTTGCCCCAAATCCGAAAAAAGTGCTCAAATATTGCCCAAATTGCGAAAAAGTGCTCAAGGGAGCTCAAAATGTAAAATAGTGCTCCAAGATCGAAAAAGTGCTCAAAAAGTGCCCAGCGCAATCGGGACAGGCCTAGCAACTATCAGCCGATAGTTCCTCGACGGACACAGTCTATTTGTATAATAGTGCCCGCTGAGCACGAAAGACAATTTTGTGTTGAACAATAACGCAAATAGACTGTGTCTGTCTCGAACCTATCGGCTGATAGTTTCCCTTGGAAATTTGATGTTCTTAAAACTAGCATATAAGCCCTCGAACTTCGTTCTCGGGTTTATATTTGTTTTAAGAACATCAAATTTCCGCGGGCAACTATCAGCTGATAGTTCCTCGACGGATACACTCTATTTGTATAATAGTGCCCGCTGAGAGCGCCGGGAAGACAATTTTGTGATGAACAATAACGATAAACAGTGTGTTTGTCTCAGAACTATCGGCTGATAGTTTCCCTTGGAAAGTTTATAACATACTAGCATATAAGCCCTCGAACGCTTATATTTGTTTTAAGAACATATCACAATTCCGCGAGCAACTTTCAGCCGATAGTTCAATTCTTCGACGGACACACTCTAATTGTATAATAGTTTCGAGACAGACACACTATATTGTAATAATAGTGCCCGGCGAAAGCGGAAAACAATTAAGTATTGAACAATTACGACAAATATAATGTTTCTGTCTCGCAGCTATCGGCTGATAGTTTCCCTTGAAAATTTGATATTCTTAAGAAACTAGCATCCCCTCGAACTTCGTTCTTGGGCTTATATTTGTTTTAAGAACATCAAATATCCGCGGGAAACTATCAGCCGATATAGTTCCTCGGCAGACAGACTATTTCTTTAATAGAAACTTCCTTACATTTGAAAATTGGGCAATCCCTTTATGTAGGACGACACGAATTTTTACCAAAAATACAATAGAATACAACACAATACAATTCAATACAACAATAGAACGCAACACAATACAATACAATATAATATAATTTGGTAGCAATTCGTGTCGTCCTACATGAAGGGATGGCCGAAAATTGAGTTTATTTTGATGCCATTTCGTTAGTTAAGTTATTTCTGTTGCGTCCTGGTCCCAGGGGTTTTCTCCGTTTCTCTGTTAGAGTTGATGCAAATTATATTTTTCCAAAGAATAGAATACATTCAATTTACCCGTCCCGAGCGTCACATTGAAACCTTTGTGCGTGACAAATGAAGTATATTGGGACAGCAGAACTAATTAAGGCCAAAATCTCAAAATATTTGGTACACTTCTTTCTCTCAATTACAGCTTTGTGCCCTCCAGAACAAGTAACAGGATTCAACGGCACTTTCTCTACTCCCAACTACCCCGAATTCTACCCAGGAAAAATCCAATGTAACTGGCAGATAATAGTTCCCGAGGGAAATCGAGTTCAGTTAACTTTCACGACTTTTCGTCTCGAAGACTCTCCGAACTGTACGTACGACTATGTGTATGTTCGCGACGGGTTCGGTTCCGGTCCACTGCTAGAAGCTTTCTGCGCGCAACTGTTCGCCGCCCGTACTATTTATTCGACTGGTCGGTACATGATGGTCACGTTTAAATCTGATGATAGCGTGACGGATATAGGATTCTTGGCCAAGTATACAGCTATACCGTTACAGGTGCGTCACGAATGAAAACGAGGCTTTTACTTTTTGAAGCTGTATCTCCCTAGATAGTTATTGGTTGTGTGCTGGACGGAAAGAATTTCTCTGCTTTTTTGTCTATTATATAGGTCATTCTCGCCTCTCAAATGAAAATAGAATTCACGGAGGCTACCCTGGATGCTAGAGGTCCTTCTCGCTAAGTCTACTGACATAAAGAGCGCCAAAGGCGCGATCAGCGAGTGCCAAAGGCGCGATCAGCGAGTGCCAAAGGCGCGATCAGCGAGTGCCAAAGGCGCGATCAGGGAGTGCCAAAGGCGCGATCAGTGAGTGCCGGAGGCGCGAGAAGAACCTCTAGAACGGAGCGCTAGCTTCTCTGATCAGTAGCCGAGCGAATAAGAAAACCGTTACTACCACAAGCGTGTTTAGGCCTGGTTCAGGGATCAAATTTCGGGTAAAAACTGTTTTCTTTATTTGAGATGCACTGCCGAGTACGTAGCCTAACCCGAGCGCTTAATTAGTTTCCAATATGCACACCTCATTGTGTTATGGACCAATCAGATGTTACCTTCCATATCCTGGAAGGTGACGTAATGTTACATTTAAAAAGAATTCAGACAATACATTTGCCATTGACCAATCATAGGAGAGTGTTCACTGGCGCGCCAATTCACTACAATTCTAACAATGGCTTTGATTGGGCAGAAAAATAAAACAAACCTGCTGACGTCATGCTTGGATATTGAAAACTAATTTTTTTAAGCGCTCGGGTAAGCAGACGTTACTTTTTTCTTCGAATTCAGTTATGAGAGTGAAAAAATACGTCGGCATAGCAGGCTACCGAGTACGGTAAGTTCGCCAAATTTCTCACGATAATAGATATCGTCATACTCAACTCCCTTAAGTGGTTTGTGTGCAGTAAAACGTGTCAGAAACATCACCAACGTGTTAGAAACATGTTTTTACGGTAAATATATTTTCCGTTAAATGAACCAGGCCTTAACATGCTTGAGACTGTTTGCATCCGGAATTCCGGACGGAAACGTTGATTGGTCAACAGGGTTAGCTCTTTCTAACACCCTCACTCATTGGCTAAAAAAAAAAATGCATCGTGATCTTCACGTGCACAGGACATGACGCTTGTCATATCACACGACTGACACGAGTGTAATTACCTCTTATTATTGGCTTAGATTGTGTCAATCAAATGTTACGCTTGGAATCAAAGTCCATCGAGATGAGTAAAGCCTGCGCTCCGTACCAGAATTTCCTCTCTCGCCTCCGGCACCATGCTGATCGCGCATTTGGCGCTCTTTATGGGCAGTAAACTAAGCGAGAAGGACCTCTGGGTACTTGTATGTATAACCATGGTAAAATAACTCCTACCGTTAGAGCTCTTACTCAACTCCCCCGCCTGCCTGTAACGAAAGCAATTACCTCTTACCTCGTGCAGTCAGTTTCCACATGCTTCAGCTTAGGTCTAATTCGAAACGTATTTCAATTTCCCTATTCATTAAGGAGACTGCTATTGTCAGTCAGAGTTGACTGCTTCATTTATTTCCTCCAGCAGCCTTCGGAGATCCCAACAGCTCAGCCTGACCCTATTCCAGGTGAGATCCGATTATCTCAAGTTCAACTCAAAATGTATCAACTAATTCTTTGCTTTCTCTCTCTTTCCCTCTAACAGACTCTACCGAGGGCGTGTATCGTATCATTCCAAACTTCACACTGACCGGACACACCATCAGAAAACTGTACACTTCAAATGATATCGCCTGCGTTCTCAGATGTCAGCGGACTGTTGGCTGCAAAGCAGTTACCTTTTCTACCAGATCCCAGTCCTCTGGTTTATGTACCCTTCATAATACCAGTATGACAGAGACGCCTGGGAGTTTTCAGAAGAGAGACAATGTTGACTATTACGATTTGATTGCTTAAAGGGGCTATGTCAAGGTACTGCGCATGTATCTAGTAATCGCTCGTTTAATGGCTGTTAATTGGATACAAACAGTTAAACTTCCCTCCCTCAATGCTTGATTGAAAGGATTTTCAATTTGTTAGTCGTTTTTGCATATTTGCTTTCATTTTAAGCATCCCACATGGCCGAGAGGTTCGTTAGTTCATATCAAAATCGGTGGAAATAGCTCTTTCCGGCCCGGAAAAACGAATGTAAAGTCTTACCGTGACACAGCCCCTTTAAGCTTCCATCCATAATTTCACTTGAGTAGATGCAATCAATATGTGCATATATATGGCTTAATAGCGGGCTCCCGTGCGAGCCGAAAGCCACGCGTGCGCGAATGCTAAAGATATAGGAGGTGAGAAGGAAAGTCATTTATTCTGGGGCAGACTGAAATGTTATTGGTTACCCAAACAATAGCCTACCCCTAAAACAATACAAACCCTAAAACAATGGGATTCTTTATCAGTGAAGTTCAATTGATACGACCTACAAAACAGTGAAGTCTAACCGCTTATTCTTGTCTACCCTCACGGCTTCGGGCGCGCTAATCCGACACTCGGCATGCCTGAAAATGTTCTGCACATTCTCTCTTGATATTTTAAGGTCACGTGACTACGATGTTATTCAAGAGTGAGCGACTTCGGAACCGGAAGTCAGCAATCAAATAAATCCAGGGGCCAATTCAATAAAACTTTGACACCTGTATTTTACAATTCTAGTCATTGTTTAAATGCAGGAAAACAATGGCTAGATGTGTAAAAGTTTTATTGTGTTGGCTCTAGGACTCCAATTCCAAGCGACCCCCCTTTTTTCTTCTTTCTCTATTTGACAGTTTTGTAGCCGCCTTTTACACTGATTTCCCTTCAGTTAATTCTTGTTTCCTCTTCGTTCTCCGGTATTGCGATTCTACGACAGTTATCTAATCTATGGCTCTGTAGATCCAGATACTGCCTAACTGACTGGAGGGAATCAGGATTGGATAAGATAGGAGCTCTGCTTTCAGGCTTGCCTATATGTACATATTACCTTTGAAAGGTTGAATCTCAAAAAAATGGTACTTGTTGTAAAACAGTTGAACCCGAAAGAAGGCCAGTTCAAAGGTCTAATGGATGGTTAGATACTTTAGGTAAATACTCATAGGTAAAGTGTTCAGGCAATTCTTATTAAGGCGACACCATGTAACACTGGCGGGCTTAGATCCTCCTGTTGGAAGCAGTGACAAGTAAACGTGCTTTTACTGTAAATTCGTTCAACTCAGACATAACCAGTTTCGCCTTCTGATCACTTTAAAGTGCATATCGATTCTATATCAAGAAAATAGTTGAACAGTACAATATTTCTTGATTTGAGTGTTGCGTCTATGAGTTATAATGTTTATATTCAGATATGCTAATGTGACGTCAAACAAGGAATATGTAGTTACTCTTTTATACAAAAAAAAAATTCTGGACTCTACCAGCACGTTTTTGTATGAGAGAGTATATATGACCTTTTATAAGCATCTATGTTATATTTGAAGCTTGTATTAGTGATTTTACCAAATATGTTGTCTAAATCAGAAGTAAGGAACGGACCATTAGAAAAGTGTTTTTTTTGGGGGGGGATACCCAAAAAAATTTCGCGCAAGGCAAAATTATTGGGGGAAAAATACTCCAAAAAAACATGGTGGCACTGTTAGGCCCTCAAATGCTAAAAATAGCATTTCCGACGCCCCTAGCTGGTGTCGTGGACGCCGAAGTTTCACCTCAGTGCCGCCCCCTGTATTGTGTTTAATAGGGGAGGGGGGGAGGGTCAGATATTATACCTCGGTATAACTTGGTTTCATAGACAGACAGACAGACAGATGATTTCATTTGGAGCCTTAATACTAATGTGTGTATTGGCAGTAACCCAAATAAATTTGCATAAAAGACAAGATATATCAATAAATAAAAAATAATCGCATAGTATTATAAAGTTGTGGTAGTTGTCCTTTTTTCTTCTACGCATTCATAGATAAATTTAGCAATATGTTTTTGCACAGCTCTATCGTTGTTTGGAGGGTTTGTGCTAAGTAAAAATACCTCATTAGGCGTCATTCTGTTTATTTTTATTTTTAATCGATCCTCCAAATAATCGAAAAGGTTTTTCCTTATACCAAATGCTCCGACTCCCTCCCTCCCTCAAGTGTATTTTAAAGTGCCCCTAAACCCTTTTGCAATTTTTATATATAAGAAACTTCGAAAGGCTTTGAGTACTTCTGCGAAGAAATTTGTGACTTACAGGAATACTCTGTTCTATGCTTGTTTGAAATGGTGAAAATTTGACCTTTCCTGACCCGTGACCATGTAAGAAAAAGACTGGGTCGATTCCTGATCTTACGTCATCCAATTCATTCGACTTTGCAATAACTTGGATACATATTTAGCATTTTGTCTAAAACAAGAGCCCATCTGGGCTTTCACTCGGGCCACATGAGATTGAAGATGAAATACACTTTCATTTGAAATCCTCTTAGTATCAAGTCGTGCTTTAATTCGCCAGTGAGAACGTCAAAAAAACAGACTGGTCTATTAATCGCTTTTATGGCATGACTATGATAACGCAGGATTCGAACAACAGAATACTGGCAATTCAAGTGTATAAATGCAATACAATGACATATTCAGACTTTGAATTTGATTGAAAATAGATCAAAAACTCGGGGAAATGTCCGGCTAAAACTGTATGAATAAATGTGAAATCAAACATAAATTTCATAGCAAGAAAAAAAATTGTAATTCCTATAAATGAGAAAGCTCTTCTATTAAGCCGCTTCTCATATACACAGACTGTTTCACAAAAAACATTTGCGCTTATCGACACAAGAATTCAGTTGACCTTTCAAATAATTTATTCTGAGGTACGCATACTCTAAATCACAGATGTTAAATAAAGCGATAATTAGAAGAAAAAGTACATTAACAGACAAACTGAGAGGAAATTTATTCAAATCAAAAAGAGTTTACTTACAGTACTTACGTAACTGAACTTTCGGTTTGGATCTTTTGGTAGTGTTGTTGACAGCACCCACCTTCGTGCACATATGCACTGAATCGGAATGAAAGTCGAAGCCTACCTCGAACTTAACTTTCAGCTAACCTGTTTCCTTTCATTCCACAATGAATAATAATCTCATAAAGTAAGCCCGTAGCTTTCAATAAATTTGCCAGTGTCTGAATGAAACAGCTAGATCTTTTCCAATTTCTCTCACGAGTCACGGCAGAAGAAAACTTGAATTTTGATCCTCTTCACAGTAACGTAATTTAACGTCTCAGATATTATATATAAAAGGCCCTATTTCAGCTAGCGCTGTGCATTTCAAATATGCTGGCAGTTCATGCTTCTTGTTCGTGTAGTTGTCGCATTTCAGTTGGCATACACTGAAAACATCTGCTTAACTAAGATTTGTAAAAATCTTAGCGGATCATGTAAATATTCCGCTTGGCTCAATTGAGGGTTTCTGCCGTCAAAGTTCATTTTTTGTTTCAGTTTTCCCCATATTAGCCGACATGTATAATGTCTCGAGCTCTCAATCCAGTAGAAAGACTCTGGTTATTCTGTCGTAAAACATGCCTTAGCTGTACAAGACCGCCCACGATGGAATAGATTTCTGACAATGACTCATTGAAAGTGATATCTCCTTGTCTCGCCTAGTCTGAGAGCTTTGAACTTTCTTATCTGAGCGCGCCTGACGAGATCTAACCTTTGATGATAATTCGATACCCGTTGATATCCAAACGTGTTTGGATATTGTATTTCGCGTACGTTTCTAAATGTACATTGGATCTGTCCAAACAGCGCTGATCGAATGTATTACGGCTCCTGGTTGTTCATGTATTTTTATGGTCAACAAGAGCGCCAGTTGAAATATCCTGAGCCTGTTGGAAGGCTTTCGCCCTCGCGGGTCGACCATTTTGATTTACTGTATTCAATTCTGTAAATACATTAACCTGGCGATTGTTGCGTGACCAGCACAGTGCAATCTGATTGGTGTGAATTTGACCTTTAACGCATGCGCAGAACCCGTCCGACATGAAATAAAAATAATAATAATAATAATAACGACTTGCATTTTAAGACTCGGCGCTGCCACAGGCAGCCCGAGTAATAACTGTTTTCTTTACTAAAAACTCACAGACTGTGTATATTCTCTATATATCGATGCTGTTGTGATAGGAAAGCGCCATCGGGACAATAATGCATTAATGAGGTGACGTAAGATAAGGAATCGATCCAGGCTTTTTGTTACGCGGTCATGGATCAGGAGAGGTCACATTTTCGCCATTTCAAACAAGCCCTGAGAACAGAGAGTATTCTCTGTAAGCCAAAAATTTCTTCGCAGAAGTACTCAAAGCCTTTCAAAGTTTCATATATATATATAAAAATTGCAAAAGGGTTTAGGGGCACTTCAAGGAAACACTCATGCACATAATTATATAACTGCCACACCCCCAACTGTTCAAATCGTACACACATATTATCGCATCTACAATGCATTCAATTGTGCCAGAAAGTGCAGGAAGATGCGCATCCGAGACCCTGAAATTTTCCAGGGGAGCATGTCCCTAACCTCCGTAGAAATTCGGTCCTCAGCTGGGCGTCAGATGTAACTGCTTCCATTTCTTAGTAGCTTGTTGAAATAAAGACTGAGAACCCTTGAGAACTACTTAGTGCTGTATTGGTAAAAAATATAATGCAAACCCCCCGCCCCTAAGTTTCATTCACGAGGAGAATGAAATGACAGAAAGTTCCCTGTTTGACTCACGTCATATTCGAATTTTTGATTGGCTAGTATGCCTAATTATCACTGATATACAAGCCAATCAAATGACGCCGCTAACGTCATCAGTATGGCTTTTTTGGCCTCGAATCGCAGCCGTCTCTCCCGGGGGCGGGGAGGTGTTTTGATCGAGGCTCCCACTGCGAGACGGCTGTATTCGCAGGCTAGAACGTCTAAAGTTGTCAGTATGGATGGACACTAGTTTGGGCAGCTGTTAAAGACTATACAAATGAATAAACCGTCGACCACTTTTTATAACTTTTTATAACCCCTAATTTCATTTAATTCAGTACCAAAAGAAAGGAACCTACAAAATTTTACACTGCTATTGGATGGGATCAAATTTTCGAAGTTTAGCTGAAATCTTTTGACGCGCAAATTTGTGAGTTTCAGTCCCGGGCCGGCGCTTTGCGGTCACAGAATAAACCAATTTTCAGAAAGAGTTAATGAAGTGCCAAGCTTATTTGCCGTACGCTGAAAGATGACAGCGAGTGAATGAAATAAATAGAACTGAGAACCATTGCCCAAAGAAAGGTTTTCTCCTCTTTCGATTAATAAAGGATTTTTCTGGAGAATACAAATAAGAAAATAAAGAACAAAAAGGATTTGCTGCCTGGTTTATGACGAATCATACGTTTTACTTATCAGCTTGTAACATGGATTCAGCTTCCATCTCGCCCTAGTTAGCATCAAAAGCGATGGCAGAATTCATTGATATTTATGATAAATGCTGAAGGCACAGCTGGATCAACAGTAATTACCAGAAAACTAGCACTAGATAAGTTGAACCCCATAGAAACATTCGAATTATCATGTACTTAGACGGACAGAAACGCATGGTTTGGCAAATCGTTTGGCTGCCATCGCCTTCAACCGCTCAGCGTAAGCCTTATTTAGCTGACTGGATCGAATATAACATGCTAATTATCGCGGTGATATCATTTAAGAAATGTACGGCATGAATAAAGCCGACTTGATGATATTAAACGCCGTCTTTGACGTCACCATCTTCTTCGCAGTGCTCCGAGCTACTTCATCAGGTCAGTATTTAAACAAATATACTATACTCCATCTTTAGTCGAACTGTATAAGGAATATTCGCATTTGAGTTCGTTAGTTCATAATCTAGCCAGCAAGCTGTTGGCCTTGAAGTCCAGAGAGCGAGAGATCTCTAATGTAGGCACGACACGAAGGGGGGAGGGGGAGGAGAAGGATTGTCAGTGACTTCCAATATTATTTATTAAGTTGGAATACAGTCGTGTACTCGTATTTAATCTCGGCGTTCTCTTTGCACAATTTCCCACCAGCAATTAACTGCGGACAAACCTACGAGTCCTTGATCACAAATGGGTCTTTCGTTAGTCCCGGTTGGCCCTCACCATTCCCAGCTAACACCACATGTGTCTGGATCATCAAGCCTCCACCAAACAACTACATCGAGCTCGTCATCACACACTTTGATCTAGGTGGCGGATACCGTTGTGAAGACTATCTTTCAATAACACAAGGATCAAGTTCTATACAGTATTGTACCAATACTATTAACACACCATGGCGCTATTACTCGAAGAAAAACAGATTGAAGATTTCGTTTGTATCTGGTTCAAAAGTTGGCCTGTCTAAGGGAATCAAAGCCAACTTCCTTATCTTGCCAGGTATAGGTGATTAATAAAACGCGTAAATTTCACGATTTGATGTCGAGTAACAGCACGCCGTTTAAATACACCATCAGTACTTGTTGCACGGTTTGACCTTTTCCGGCGCTGTAGGAGTGCACTCATAATAAAGGGGCTATTCTATACTATCACAATTTCGCATAACTGCAGTGGAGTCAATGTTCGATTGGTGACTGTTAATTGGCTGCGCGCTTGATAGAAATGATGCACAATATTTTTCTTGAAGACTATGTCGATACATAGTATCTTAGTCATATTTGAATATTTGCTTTAATTTTAAACATCCGGCCTGTCACGTGACAGAGCTCCTTAAGGTTTAATAATTTGGAGAGCTACGAAGAAGACGTTTGGCTGTTTTTATGTAGCTTGTAGAAACTGTGATAGCATATTTTTCATTCAATCCTTTATTCTTTTCTTAGTTCTGTGCCCACTGATTCGGATGAACGGACTGAGCGGAAGTTTCAGTAGCCCTAACTTCCCACATAACTATCCCGTGAGTTTAACCTGTGCGTGGACAATCATCGTCCCTGACGGATACCACGTTGAGCTGAACTTCACGTCTTTCAAACTGACCAAATCGAATGACTGTATTCTTGACTATGTGCTCATTCGCAACGGACAAGGCGACGTAGATCCAGTGCTTGGAAGGTTTTGTTCCAATGGACCCAGTGGGTCTCCCATCTACTCTACAGGCCGGTTTATGAAGATCACGTTTGTCTCAGATTTGAGTGTTACATCTACAGGGTTTGACGCTCAATACAAAGCATTGATGTTGCCTACAGAGGGGTTATTTACAAGTTCTGTACTTGTTACGTCCCCTGAGATGACAGTGACGGCCACTCAACTACCATACAACCCTGCGGTCCCAACATCGACTCTCGCTGAACAAACGTCGATGAACACGATCTTGGGACTAGTGACCCTGCTGCCATCGTCTACTCTGAGCCCAACTCTTCAAGCATCACCTCCAACAACCGTCATGCCATCGGAGCTGCCATCACCAACACCCAAAGTTATCCCAGGTTACCTGCCATTCGTAAAATGAAAATAGTTCTTCTGCATGAGCCGCGTCTCGACTCATTCAACTCAAACGATTTGACCTAGTAAGCGAAAATCTTTTTCAGAATCAGTTTTTTCCTTACTTACCTTATGGCGTTTTATACAATAACTGAGGAGAATATCGCTGAAGACTAAAAAAACAATTTCCATGGAATAAAAGATTGAATGGAAAAACAATGAAAAGATGATGTATCATTGCATTGTTGTATGTTTTTACTCATTTTTCGAAAAACTATCCATTTTATAGTTTAGGTTTCCACTGGCTTTTGTAGAAGAGATATCAATACACAATTTCCACCCTCAATCAACTTATTCGAGTGAGTGCAAGCATTATCGATTTTGACTTTAATTTGGGATTATTTTGAAGTTTTTACAGTGAAAAATGGCACTTGATTCACTTTGGAGTCAATTTTCACATTCAATATTACTTTAATTTCTTAGGTTTCGTATGGAAAAGTTAGTTTGATATATTACTAACTCGCAGCCGTTTTCTTGTAGAAATCCGACGGCTATTAGTATTATCGAAATCAACATTTCTAGGACGAATGTTGGGAACTCAAATTCGCTTGCTAAATTTGGATTTTGAACATTCCCGCGGGGCCTCACTGAACTTCTATTTGACTCAGTTCCTTTAAGGACGTATGTCGGCCCAAAGTTTATGGTTCATTTAGGAGGTTGTCATAAGTACGCACTCCTAATGACAGGAATCGCTCAAAGACTTCGAACCCAATCTCTAAAACAAACCCTAACCACACCGCGGCAAAACATCACGCGCATGCGTATTTCTTGTCGGCGCGCGGCCGTCCCCAGTTTCCCGCGAAAACTGAAATGAAACAACAGGCACATACCCGTGATTTTAAAATTTCTGCTTAAAAGTATCCATTTGTGAACTGCCTTTGTCAAAAAATAAGAAAACTACTTTAAAGATAAACCTTTAACAGGTTAAAGTTTTCTTAATTTGTAATTCACTGTGAGTTTACTAAGTTATAAAATATTTACTAAAAATGTTAAAGCCCTCGGTAATTTGTATTTGATAGCAGAGCCTTCGTTCCTTTGGCCAGCGGAGCATACCGTTTTGCCGCGGTGTGAAGCCGAACCACTTCGAAACTGAACAAGTTTCCAGGTAAACGACGAGGGTTTAGGGCTAGGCTTCCAGGGTCCACAGGTAAACAAGAAGAGAGAGAGAAAAAAAGGCGTTTTTTTGTGATTGCGAACCCATAACCTTCTCTCATCAAAGACGTGATAACCACTATACTAAGCGAACATCCACCCTCGAAGTGTGACAAATTCTCAGCTCGATTATCGGAGAAACTAGCATAGTTTTGCTACTCTAAAATCCGAGTTGAAATAAGTTTATGATGATATGATGATGCTTTACTGATTAGTACCCAGCCCTTTGGCGGCCAAGAACAGTTTAGGTATCTGTTGAGAATCTGTTGAGCAATTCCTATCCTTAGGAACTATAGTCACAAGTTACCGTTGCTTCACCAAAACTGATAACATCTGTAAGTGTTCATTTTTTACAATGTTTTGTTTTCACTGGTTTTAATATCATATCAACTTTCAGATAAAATGGGAGGCGTATATCGTATCATTCGCAACTTCGCGCTGATCGAGCACACCATGCAGGGACTGGTCACCCCAAACGACATCGCCTGCGTACTTACATGTCAGCGGACTGCTGGCTGCAGAGCTGTCACTTTTCACACTAGACACCAGTCCTCTGGATTATGTACGTTGCACGATACCAACATGGCTGAGACACCTGGGAATTTCGTCACAAGGGAAAGTACTGTATACTTAGACTTGATAAAATGACTTGCCACTCTTATAGGGCCTGCCGCAAGTTGTCCAAGCAGATGGAATCCCGGCGGTTGTAATCAACATTTTATAACCCCGACATTCAAGTTTCCAAGGTCGTAGTCGATGATCGCTTTAGATAACTTGTAATTCAAATGTTTATATATATATATATATATATATACATCACGGGCGTATCCAGGTAAAGAAAAGTGCTCCCCGGGAAATGTTTAGCTTAGGAACTTTAAGCAACCACGACGACGACAGGATAAAACAATAGCCTTAATTACAAAATACAATAGCTGCACGCGAAAATGCACGCATTCGCACATTTCTACCGTTCTCTGCAAAAACACAACGTGAAAACCCCAAATTGTACGTTTTAGGCCTTGTCCACGCGTATCCGTTTTCGTTTTAAAACGAAACTTTTTTTCTCCGTTTTTAAAAAAAATCCCCGTCGACAGAGAGCATTTTCGATATCGGTTCCCCGTCCACACATAAACGCTAAAACGATTCAAAATCGCTAAGATACAGAGCATGCGCAGATACCTATTGATTATTTTGTTTCGCGCCATTTTGGCTTGGTTTTAGCGTACATGAAGAAATAAAATCGATAAAACATGTCTAAAACAGAGCGTAAACAGAACAAATCCGATGACAAGAGCAAGCCTAATTCTTATATTTGGACAGACGATGAAGTGGAACTTCTACTGAATATTTAATAACGCAATATTAAGTTGAACACGCGACTAAGCTTGAAATGAAACCTATTAATAGAGAAGCCAATGCAGTGACTCGGTTGTATTTCTCTCTGTAAAGTAGCCTGGGAACGAAGGTGTGACGTCAGCGTTTTCGAAAAGTTCCGTTTTCAGACTCGAGAACAGGAAAACGGCGTTTTCGAAAAGTTCCACTTTGGAGAGCGTATTCGAAAAGTTCCGTTTTTGGTGACCGTTTTCATAGTTTACGTGTGGACGGAAGGCCAATCCGTAAAAAAAAAGGGTTGCGTTTTCAAAAAAAACCGGAGACGTGTGGACGGGATCTTAAAGAGAACACGAACATAAGAAAGTAAATCAATCCGTTTTTCGTTCGGCGTGAACGGAACTCTATATTCATCATATTTTTCTAAAATCTGGTTGTGAAAAACAATCCAAGGCGAACAAGGTAAACAGTAGCCTGATTTTCAGACGGTACGTGGTCGACCGCTCACTTCCTCGGCCCGGGGAGGGGGAGGAAGTGAGTGGACGATCTTGTACCGTCTGAAAATCAGGCTAGAGAAATAGTAGACACAAATTTCGGGAGAAACCCTTTTCTACGTCCCGTCGTCACTGCCGTCGCCGTCCTGGTTGTTTAAAGTCCCTATTGACTTTGCAAAAATGCCTTCTCCTGCATGCCCTTTCAAGTCAAGTTTTGTGTATTTCGACAGCTCCTCAAGCTGTAAAATGTGTAGGGCCGGGCCTACGAGCCTATATAGGCTAGATACGCAACTGTATATATATATTATTTCTTTCTAGCGTAGTTGTCATGCATCAGTGTTATCGTCCGAATCCGATACATTTCTATCAACCGGCGACGAAACACATTTCTCTCGATTTATTAGAACGAACATTGCAGCTAGAAACAGCCTCCTTACATTACGAAAGTTACTTCTAAAATTTTCATTTAATTTTTTTGACAAGAAACAGGGCGGACTAATTTGAAGAAATGGCATATTTTAATCTGATTTACAGTTGAGCCAAGTATATAAATAGAGACGATTATATTTTTCCACCTGCGAGTATAACAATAAGGAAATTAATTAGATACTTTCCGACAGTCATAGTTTATAGTCTCGAGCGCCACATTCATTAAAATGTCAACAAGCAGCTTTTTTTCTTGTCAGCTATGATAAAATAGCTGCAAATTAAAACGGTAAATGGGAAAATAACTTTATCACGTGATCACATTTAGTATGTATTTTAATTTTGTGCCAATGCTAGAAGCAGCCCCGTAATTTGATTGGTTGAAAAGACCCGAGTCGAACTGGAGCTCAATCCAACAGTGATGAATTATCAATTAAGATAATTATATTCTAGCTACTGCTTAGCTTTCACATGAGCGGCCTTCTTGTGTTATAATCATGGAATCCTCCCTGGTAGGCTTTCTTGTTCTTTTGCTTTCGACAGCATTAAGCAAAGGTGACTTACAAGGTACCGTTTTAGACACATACGAAAGTACTTCGCCGTTTACTGGACCTTCTAAACTAATTAAAGCTTTAATCATGTCAAATCTAGAATTAGATACTAGCTACTCATAGTGAAATAACTTGAGTACTAGAAGTTCTCCACGAGAAGTAACTAAGTGCTGCCTTTCGGCCATAATGTACACTACAAATGCTGGATTTTACGAGTTGTAGACTTCGGTCAGCAGTGGCATAGAATGAAAAATAAGATATTGAACAGTTTGGAATTATAAGGTAGCTTTAGTGGCTCATCCGTTGACTTTATGAAAGACAGTTCCCGAGAGATTTTAAATTACTTTACTTGATGCACGAGTTGTTTTTGCCTCCTGTTTGAAGAGGTTGCTGTGAATTATCTGCATATTTCATTGTTTTTTTCCTAGATGTTCTACCAGAATATTTTTTATCAGTTTCACAACGAGCCATGCAATGCCGTTTTATTACATTACAAACCTGTCCTAAATTAGTTATGGATATATGTGGTTTTAAAAAGTGTTTTACTTGGTATCTTCCCTATGTTTGTTAACTAAATAAAACTTAAAAATAAGAATAAGAATAAGAATAAGAATAAGAATAACCTTAGAATAACATATAGCAAAATAATGTTTTAATCATTATATAACAGCTGTAATATACCTTATTATAGGAAATTAACGCTCGTGTTATTTAAGGTATTTGAAATTAACGCGAATAGGAGGGAAATTTACGCGAAAGAGGAGGTAAAATTTCAAAATGAAGGAAATTATCACGATTGACAGCATGAACATTTTTATATTTCAACACATGTCGAGAACTGCTCTTCTGGAAGCGAGAATGAACTAGAAATATTGTAACCGATATACTTTTAGGCTTTTACATTGTAAACGATTGAAATAGTGTGCAGAAAACAGAAAGCTACGGTGGCCTTAAGGGCCATGTATTCACGACTTCAACTTTAATTTTTGGCACGATTTATTTTGGCACGATTTATTTTGGCACGATTTATTTTGGCACGATTTATTTTGGCACGATTGTTTTTGGCACGATTGTTTTTGGCACGACCAAAAACACGATTGTTTTTGGCACGGTCCACAAATCAGCGGTAGACATCGCAGGCGGTGCTTTCAAGATGTAGTTGCCATGCCCACGCATGAAACGTGGATGAGAAGTGCTTACACATGTCTGGATTTGTGTGCCGAAAGCAGAGGCGAAATCGATTTGAATTTCTTGTCGAATTTTGGCGGCGAGTGAGGTGACATCGATATATTTGTAGCTATGAGGTAGACACGCGGCCACCGGTCAAAACCTCGAGCCCTAATAAACTGCTTTAGAAGTCCCCAAATCACCCCAAAACCACTCACAAAACTTCATTAAGTATCAATCTTTTATTATTGAAGACTTATTTCGTAGGAATCGGAAAAGAGAATTCACAAGGAGCAATTATGTAAACTCTTCCGAGATCGCTTATGAAACATACCACAGGTAACCCAAAAGGCGGGAAATATATGTCGAGTCTGGGCTGCCTGTGGTCCCAGGTTGAAGTCTGAGCACTTAGGGATATTGAACACAAGCCTAGAAAAAGAGATATATTGAACACAGGCCTAAAAGATATGTACGGCAAAAAAATATATATTTTAAGTTGTTCGGTATCCCAGCTGGTTTACCCAGGTTGAAGTCCATGGCACTACAGTATGCCTGAGCGCTTCGGGATATTGAACACAAGCTCAAAAGAGATATGCCAAACAAAAATTAATTTTTGAGTCGTTCTGTGGCACCACAACTAATGCCTGAGCACTTCGGGATATTGAACACAAGCCTAAAAGAGATCTACGCCTAAAAAAAATAGTTGTTCGGTATCCCAGCTGGTTTACCCAGGTTGAAGTCCATGGCACCACAGTGTATCTGAGCACTTCGGGATATTGAACACAAGCTCAAAAGAAATATGCCAAACAAAATTTATGTTTTAGTTGTTCTGTATCCCAGCTGGTTTACCTAGGTTGAAGTCCATGGCACCACAGTATGCCTGAGCACTTCGGGATATTGAACACAAGCTCAAAAGAAATATGCCGAACAAAATTTGATTTGTTTTAGTTGTTCTGTATCCCAGCTGGTTTACCTAGGTTGAAGTCCATGGCACCACAGCGGTATGCCTGAGCACTTCGGGATATTAAACACAAGCTCAAAAGAAATATGCCAAACAAAATTTATGTTTTAGTTGTTCTGTATCCCAGCTGGTTTACTCAGGTTGAAGTCCATGGCACCACATGCAGTATATCTGAGCACTTCGGGATATTGAACACAAACTGAAAAGAAATATGCCAAACAAAATTTATGTTTTAGTTGTTCTGTATCCCAGCTGGTTTACCTAGGTTGAAGTCCATGGCACCACAGTATGCCTGAGCACTTCGGGATATTGAACACAAGCTCAAAAGAAATATGCCGAACAAAATTTGATTTGTTTTAGTTGTTCTGTATCCCAGCTGGTTTACCTAGGTTGAAGTCCATGGCACCACAGCGGTATGCCTGAGCACTTCGGGATATTAAACACAAGCTCAAAAGAAATATGCCAAACAAAATTTATGTTTTAGTTGTTCTGTATCCCAGCTGGTTTACTCAGGTTGAAGTCCATGGCACCACATGCAGTATATCTGAGCACTTCGGGATATTGAACACAAGCTGAAAAGAAATATGCCAAACAAAATTTATGTTTTAGTTGATCTGTATCCCAGCTGGTTTACCTAGGTTGAAGTCCATGGCACCACAGTATATCTGAGCACTTCGGGATATTGAACACAAGCTCAAAAGAAATATGCCAAACAAAATTTATGTTTTAGTTGTTCTTTATCCCAGCTGGTTTACCTAGGTTGAAGTCCATGGCACCACAGTATGCCTGAGCACTTCGGGATATTGAACACAAGCTCAAAAGAAATATGCCAAACAAAATTTATGCTTTAGTTGTTCTGTATCCCAGCTGGTTTACCCAGGTTGAAGTCCATGGCACCACAGTATGCCTGAGCACTTCTGGATATTGAACACAAGCTCAAAAGAAATATGCCAAACAAAATTTATGCTTTAGTTGTTCTGTATCCCAGCTGGTTTACCCAGGTTGAAGTCCATGGCACCACAGTATGCCTGAGCACTTCTGGATATTGAACACAAGCTCAAAAGAAATATGCCAAACAAAATTTATGTTTTAGTTGTTCTGTATCCCAGCTGGTTTACCCAGGTTGAAGTCTATGGCACCACAGTATGCCTGAGCACTTCGGGATATTAAACACAAGCCTAAACGAGATGTACGCCTACCAATGTACGCCTACCTACGAGTAGCCGTTACCCATCGCGAAATTTGCGCAAATAAGATCAAAACAACCAGACGCGAATTACCGGTCGCGAACTGCACCCGGGGGGGGGGGGACTCCCTTATGTGAGGGGTACATGGGTGCTCGTCGTACCTTTTAGGGGTCAAAATCAGGAGTTTGGTACCACTTAGGGTATCCACCATCAAACACAGACATTTCTATGTAAAGCGGTACCTTTTAGGGGTCGGGTGTCAATTGAACAAAAAAGCTGTTCTCAATTTACATTTTTATTATCTTTTAGGGGTCAAAATAAGCCTGAGCCACGCCCATTTTAGTACCTCTTAGGGGTCAAATCGAAAATGTCCGACGAGCATCCCTACCCCTTTTATATGGGAGTTCCCCCCCCCCCCCGGGGAACTGCAGCTACCGACTACAAACAACAAGACACGAGAAACCTGCTGCCAGGGTAGGTAACATCTCGATATCTCATCCGCTTTATTTTCAGTATTCGCGATAATAATTTGGGGTCCGAATAATAAATAATAAGCGAAGTCTGCGACGTTTCGAACAGTAATTGGCAAGCGTGTAAGTCGCATTTTCGTCTCATTAAAGTAAATTCCACATCGTTCCCGACTTATGAAATAATAAAAAAGATTATGTATTGTTGATTTTGAGAAATTAGCCGAAAGTCGGATAGGCACTGACATCATACGGCAAACCAGATAAATCGTCGACCTCGATCGAAACGTACTGAACGATTGAATCGGACTACGAATGACTAGATTTCGTGCACTACTACGGGTAGTCGACTAATGAAAGGTAAAATGCAAAAGTTCTTTCTCACACATTGACACCTAAGGATTACATATCTAGGCGCTAAAGTAGACACTTTAAGGTGACATGAGGCTGGACTTAATTAAATGGAATGCTCCTGCTTCCTAGAGCACTCCCTGGTGATAGGGGACCAATGGTCCCCTATCACCAGGGGGTAGTTTGGTTGTTAAGAGTGTCTGGCTCGTTATTTGAGTGCGAAGAAATTTGTGACTTACAGAGAATACTCTATGTTCTATGCTTGTTTGAAATGATGAAAATTTGACCTTTCCTGACCCGTGACCATGTAAGAAAAAGACTGGGTCGATTCCCTATCTTACGTCATCCAATTCATTCGACTTTGCAATAACTTGAATAAATATTTAGCATTTTGTCTAAAATAGATCGATTTCACTTAGGTCACGTGAATCCTAAAAATCTTTATTGCTGATTCAAATAAAATCAAGGTGCGTTTTTCTGAAAGAGAACTAAAAATTACGTATTTCTGACAAGTTTTATCAATCTAGGATATTTCTCGCCCAAAATATAAGCGATCAAATGTGCGCCATGTTTACAGTAAAATGTATGGCGCCGCCATCTTGGTGTACCTCCAAGGTACACCAAGATGGCGGCCAGATTACCAAGTTTCATTAAAGTTCACAATTACCAAGAATTCTGACCTAAAATGTATATATTTGCATAGATATTCACTTATTTGACATGTTGGTTTGTATTTAGAAGGTTTTGGGCTGAAAGTTGCACTAATTTGACTCCTCAAAATACGTGACTGGTGAGTGCGTGACTCAAATCGCTTCATCGATATCTCCGGAACAAAGTGAAAGAAACCGATGAAATTTGGTGTGAAGCCGTGCTTAGGTAAGCTCTAAACTGTATCAAAAGCACAACTTGGTAGAGTTCATAGTTTCGAAGTTAGCAATTTGATGACGTCACATGAAATCGATCTATAACTGTTTTCTTTACTAAAAACTCAGACTGTGTATATTCTCTATATATCGATGCTGTTGTGATAGGAAAGCGCCATGGACAATAATGCATTAATGAGGTGACGTAAGATAAGGAATCGATCCAGGCTTTTTGTTACGCGGTCATGGGTCAGGAGAGGTCACATTTTCGCCATTTCAAACAAGCCCTGAGAACAGAGAGTATTCTCTGTAAGTCAAAAATTTCTTCGCAGAAGTTCTCACAGCCTTTCAAAGTTTAATATATATATATAAATTGCAAAAGGGTTTAGGGGCACTTCAAGGAAACACTCATGCACATAATTATATAACTGCCACACCCCCAACTGTTCAAATCGTACACACATATTATCGCATCTACAATGCATTAAATTGTGCCAGAAAGTGCAGGAAGATGCGCATCCGAGAACCTGAAATTCAAAATTTTCCAGGGGAGCATGTCCCTAACTCCCGTAGAAATTCGGTCCTCAGCTGGGCGTCAGATGTAACTGCTTCCATTTCTTAGTAGCTTGTTGAAATAAAGACTGAGAACCTTTGAGAACTACTTAGTGCTGTCTTAGTAAAAAAAAATATTGCAAACCCCCCCCCCCCCCCCCCACCCCCAATCACTTTTCTAATGAAATGACAGAAAGTGGCAATCCCTTTATGTAGGACGACACGAATTTTTACCAAAAATACAATAGAATACAACACAATACAATTCAATACAACAATAGAACGCAACACAATGCAATACAATAGAATACAATTTGGTAGCAATTCGTGTCGTCCTACATGAAGGGACGGCCCAGAAAGTTCCCTGTTTGACTCACGTCATATTCGAATTTTTGATTGGCTAGTATGCCTAACTATACAAGCCAATAAAATGACGCCGCTAACGTCATCAGTATGGCTTTTTTGGCCTCGAATCGCAGCCGTCTCTCCCGGGCCGGGGAGGTGTTTTGATCGAGGCTCCCATTGCGAGAGGGCTGTATTCTAGAACGTCTAGAGTTGTCAGTATGGATGGACACTAGTTTGGGCAGCTGTTAAAGACTATACAAATAAATAAACCGTCGATCGCTTTTTATAACTTTTTATAACCCCTAATTTCATTTAATTCAGTACCAAAAGAAAGGAACCTACAAAATTTTACACTGCTATTGGATGGGATCAAATATTCGAAGTTTAGCTGAAATCTTTTGACGCGCAAATTTGTGAGTTTCAGTCCCCGGCCGGCGCTTTGCGGTCACAGAATAAACTAATTTTCAGAAAGAGTTGATGAAGTGCCAAGCTTATTTGCCGTAAGCTGAAAGATGACAGCGAGTGAATGAAATAAATAGAACTGAGAACCATTGCCCAAAGAAAGGTTTTCTACTCTTTCGATTAATAAAGGATTTTTCTGGAGAATACAAATAAGAAAATAAAGAACAAAAAGGATTTGCTGCCTGGTTAATGACGAATCATACGTTATCAGCTTGTAACATGGGATTCAGCTTCCATCTCGCCCTAGTTAGCATCAAAAGCGATGGCAGAATCCATTGATATTTATGATAAATGCTGAAGGATCACGGGCGTATCCATGCAGGTAAAGAAAAGTGCTCCCCGGGAAATGTTTAGCTTAGGGACTTTAAGCAACCACGACGACGACAGCATAAAACAATAGCCTTAATTACAAAATACAATAGCTGCACGCGAAAATGCACGCATTCGCACATTTCTACCGTTCTCTGCAAAAACACAACGTGAAAACCCCAAATTGTACGTTTTAGGCCTTGTCCACGCGTATCCGTTTTCGTTTTAAAACGAAACTTTTTTTCTCCGTTTAAAAAAAAATCCCCGTCGACAGAGAGCGTTTTCGATATCGGTTCCCCGTCCACACATAAACGCTAAAACGATTCAAAATCGCTAAGATACAGAGCATGCGCAGATACCTATTGATTATTTTGTTTCGCGTTTTAGCGTACATGAAGAAATAAAATCGATAAAACATATCTAAAACAGAGCGTAAACAGAACAAATCCGATGACAAGAGCAAGCCTAATTCTTATATTTGGACAGACGATGAAGTGGAACTTCTACTGAATATTTAATAACGCAATATTAAGTTGAACACGCGACTAAGCTTGAAATGAAACCTATTAATAGAGAAGCCAATGCAGTGACTCGGTTGTATTTCTCTCTGTAAAGTAGCCTGGGAACGAAGGTGTGACGTCAGCGTTTTCGAAAAGTTCCGTTTTCAGACTCGGAACAGGAAAACGGCGTTTTCGAAAAGTTCCACTTTGGAGAGCGTATTCGAAAAGTTCCGTTTTTGGTGACCGTTTTCATAGTTTACGTGTGGACGGAAGGCCAATCCGGAAAAAAAAAAGGTTGCGTTTTCAAAAAAAACCGGAGACGTGTGGACGGGATCTTAAAGAGAACACGAACATAAGAAAGTAAATCAATCCGTTTTTCGTTCGGCGTGAACGGAACTCTATATTCATCATATTTTTCTAAAATCTGGTTGTGAAAAACAATCCAAGGCGAATAAGGTAAACAGTAGCCTGATTTTCAGACGGTACGTGGTCGTCCGCTCACTTCCTCGGCCCGGGGAGGGGGAGGAAGTGAGCGGACGATCTTGTACCGTCTGAAAATCAGGCTAGGGAAATAGTATGATGTAAAGTGGTAAGCTGTAGTGCTAAGTGTGCACGCCCTACGAGAGAAAGAGAAACAATCTGTGACCCAAGTGGGACTCGAACCCAACGACCTCCAGGTTGCATGTCTGGCGCTCTACCAACTGAGCTATCAAGTCGTTGGGTTCGAGTCCCACTTGGGTCAGAGATTTTTTCTCTTTCCCTCGTAGGGCGTGCACACATAGCACTACAGCATACCACTTTACATCACATTCTTTACACCTACTAGTGCTACGCGGCAAACATTATTTCATATCATAACTACATATACATATATAATCGCCGTGACCATAAAAACGCACCAATACCCACGATTGCTCTTATCTGACTTGATAGCTCAGTTGGTAGAGCGCCAGACATGCAACCTGGAGGTCGTTGGGTTCGAGTCCCACTTGGGTCAGAGATTGTTTCTCTTTCTCTCGTAGGGCGTGCACACATAGCACTACAGCTTACCACTTTACATCACATTCTTTACACCTACTAGTGCTACGCGGCAAACATGATTTCATATCATAACTACATATAGAGAAATAGTAGACACGAAATTTCGGGAGAAACCCTTTTCTACGTCCCGTCGTCACTGCCATCGCCGTCCTGGTTGCTTAAAGTCCCTATTGACTTTGCAAATGCCTTCTCCTGCATGCCTTTTCAGGTCAAGTTTTGTGTATTTCGACAGCTCCTCAAGCTGTAAAATGTGTAGGCCCGGGCCTACGAGCCTATATACGCAACTGTATATATATATTATTTCTTTCTAGCGTAGTTGTCATGCATCACTAGTGTTATCGTCCGAATCCATTGCGATACATTTCTATCAACCTGCGACGAAGCACATTTCTTTCGATTTATTAGAACGAACATTGCAGCTAGAAACAGCCTCCTTACATTACGAAAGTTACTTCTAAAATTTTCATTTAAAAGTTTTTGACAAGAAACAGGGACTAATTTGAAGAAATGGCATATTTTAATCTGATTTACAGTTGAGCCAAGTAAATAGAGACGATTATATTTTTCCACCTGCGAGTATAACAATAAGGAAATTAATTAGATACTTTCCGACAGTCATAGTTTATAGTCTCGAGCGCCACATTCATTAAAATGTCAACAAGCAGCTTTTTTTCTTGTCAGCTATGATAAAATAGCTGCAAATTAAAACGGTAAATGGGAAAATAACTTTATCACGTGATCACATTTAGTATGTATTTTAATTTTGTGCCAATGCTAGAAGCAGCCCCGCAATTTGATTGGTTGAAAAGACCCGAGTCGAACTGGAGCTCAATCCAACAGTGATGAATTATCAAATTAAGATAATTATATTCTAGCTACTGCTTTCAGTTGCTTTCACATGAGCGGCCTTCTTGTGTTATAATCATGGAATCCTCCCTGGTAGGCTTTCTTGTTCTTTTGCTTTCGGACTTACAAGGTACGTTTTAGACACATACGAAAGTACTTCGCCGTTTACTGGACCTTCTAAACTAATTAAAGCTTTAATCATGTCAAATCTAGAATTAGATACTAGCTACTCATAGTGAAATAATTTGAGTACTAGAAGTTCTCTACGAGAAGTAACTAAGTGCTGCCTTTCGGCCATAATGTACACTACAAATGCTGGATTTTACGAGTTGTAGACTTCGGTCAGCAGTGGCATAGAATGAAAAATAAGATATTGAACAGTTTGGAATTATAAGGTAGCTTTAGTGGCTCATCCGTTGACTTTATGAAAGACAGTTCCCGAGAGGTTTTAAATTACTTTACTTGATGCACGAGTTGTTTTTGCCTCCTGTTTGAAGAGGTTGCTGTGAATTATCTGCATATTTCATTGTTTTTTTCCTAGATGTTCTACCAGAATATTTTTTATCAGTTTCACAACGAGCCATGCAATGCCGTTTTATTACATTACAAACCTGTCCTAAATTAGTTATGGGTATATGTGGTTTTAAAAAGTGTTTTACTTGGTATCTTCCCTATGTTTGTTAACTTCCCTATGTTTGTTAACTAAATAAAACTTAAAAATAAGAATAACAATAAGAATAAGAATAACCTTAGAATAACATATAGCAAAATAATGTTTTAATCATTATATAACAGCTGTAATATACCTTATTATAGGAAATTAACGCTCGTGTTATTTAAGGTATTTGAAATTAACGCGAATAGGAGGGACATTTACGCGAAAGAGGAGGTAAAATTTCAAAATGAAGGAAATTAACGCGATTGACACAAAGAAACATAGTTGGTGGTGACAGCAGGAACATTTTTTATTTCAACACATGTCGAGAACTGCTCTTCTGGAAGCGAGAATGAACTAGAAATATTGTAACCGATATACTTTTAGGCTTTTACATTGTAAACGATTGAAATACAGTGTGCAGAAAACAGAAAGCTACGGGCCATGTATTCACGACTTCAACTTTAATTTATGGCACGCGCGACTTTGTGGGGGAAACGACTTAAACTTTTTTTTTGGCAAGACCTTTTTTTTTGGCACGACCTTTTTTCTTTTGGCACGATTGTTTTTTGGCACGATTGTTTTTGGCACGATTGTTTTTGGCACAATTGTTTTTGGCACGACCTTTTTTTTTTGGCACGAACAAATGTTTTTTGGCATGACCCATTTTTTTTTTGGCCCGACCTTTTTTTTTGGCACGACCTCGAATATTTGCCGCCTTTTTTGTACCGCTCTGATTATGTTCGTGGGCATGAAAGAGAAAGATATAGCATACTATGTGATTCACCGGCGAGGACTCGAACCTCGGTCTCCCGCGTTCAAGGCGGACGCGATAACCGCTACACCATCGGAGGACCTACGGATTGTAGCGGGTGGAATTGCCATACAATTCTCAATTATATTTGAGATCACAAGGTTGCTCACTACGCACGACGGATCGGATTACACTTAGGATCGACTAACGATCCGAATATTCTAAATATATGAAACTAGTAAGGAAGGAAAGAGTCCGGGAGTCCTTTCATATACCTTCCATAAAAAATACTACCCCTTTCACATACCCAACAGTAGAAACACTGCATCCCATTAGGTGCGTCTGTTAGAGACTATTTTGAAAGGCCCTTTTAAATACCTAAATGACAGTTTTCCTCGACCCTTTTCTATACTTCAACTCGTGAAATCCCTACCCTTTCATATACTGGCTCCAGCCTGAAAAGGTACCCCTTTCGGGTGGAGCCTCCCCGTATAGATAGATAGATAGATAGATAGAGTTTTATTTGGAGTCATATACATCTGTACATAGACATTAATCCAAATAAATGTGCACTTCACTGGGCTACAAGTGTTTGGGGGCTTTCAGAATGATAAGGGTCGAGGCAGAATAAATCAGAGTTCTTTGAGGCCATTGTCTCTATACATAAAGCACTCGCATATGAATTTTGCAACTATAGCTGCTGTCCTATTGTTGGGGCTTAACATTATTTTTAGCCGGCTTTCCTCGGAGCACTTTTCTATGTTTATCTGAAATTCATTTTGCATTGAAGCATGGAATGCATTTCGTTAATGGTTGTATCATAGTATTGCATTTTACGAGGAAATGAGCTTCATCCTCAATCTCCTTTCTAGGCAGGCAGAATTTGCAAAGTCTTTCATCTGCCTTTTTAAATGGCCTAGCATGTCTTCCTTTTTCAATTTCTAAATCATGATTGCTTATCCTAAGCTTTGTTAGAGCCGTTCTATGCTTCAAGTTTTTTATGCGTAGATAGTCTTCAAACTCATAGTTACTTTAAAGTTTCTGTAGGTCCTTAGCTTATTTCTCTGATTGGCATTTTTTTTCTTGTATCATTGTAAATATCACTGTGCCAATTTTGGAACTATGTCGCATAGCCTTTGCTAAGTTTTCTTGCAAATTATTGGTGTTATCGGCGATAATGTTTGAGGGGTCTAAAATATCCCCCCCCCCCTCCCGGGGAAAGAGTATTCAACTGAGGTTCGAGACATTCGAGTCCTCGCCGGTGAACCACATTTTCACATAGTATGTTATATCTTTCTCTTTCATACCTTTACATACTCAGTACCTTTGATATATATATAACAGGTCTACAGTGATCCTACGTGAAATGTGGCTGATTACACTTAGTTAGAATACTCTTTGCGTCCTTACTAGTTTCATATTCCTATTTTTAGTAAAAAATTTGAAAGAGTAATATATAATCAATTATCTACTTACTTATGTCTTCATAACTTGTTATCTCCACTGCAATATGGTTTTCGCTCAGGATTAAATACAACAGATTGTGTGGTAGATCTTATTGACGAAATAACTCGATATTTAGATCAAGGACTATATGTGATTACAATATTTTTAGACCTTGCAAAAGCTTTTGATACGGTAGACCATGCCACATTACTATCTAAGCTAAATAATTACGGTATCAAAGGTACATCCCATAACTGGTTTAGATCATATCTGCAATCTAGACAACAAAGAGTTTTTGTAAATGGAGTATTTTCTGATCAATTAACCTTATCCTATGGTGTACCACAAGGTTCAGTTCTAGGCCCTTTACTTTTTCTGTTATATGTAAATGACTTTCCAGCGTCGACAACTTATTTTTCTGTCCGTATGTTTGCTGATGATACGTCGGTTACTGTTGCTGGACCTGATTTAGATTTAATTATACCCAATATAAATAGCAATGTAAGTGATTTGTATAACTGGTTATGTGCCAACAAACTCACTTTGAACCTTGAAAAAACTAATTATTTAATATTTCAACCTCGACAAAAACAAACATATAATATATATCCTCCTTTAAAAATAGCCAATAAACCTATAAAAAACTGTCACAGTATCAAATATTTAGGTTTTTACATTGACGCCCACCTTACTTGGTCAGAACATATTGAATATTTAAATGATAAACTTAGTAAAAATATTAATGTTCTCATTAAGTGTAAAAAATATTTACCCTTCAATAGCCTTCTAAATTTATATTATTCTCTAATTTACCCATTTATAAGCTATGGCTGTATAATTTGGGGAAATAACTATGACAGTCCGTTATCTATCCTAGCTAAACTTCAAAATAAGGTTATTCGTGTTATATGTGATGTTCCTATAAGAGAGCATATCACTCCATACTATATTAAACTTAATGTACTTAAAATTCCTGATATAGTTAAAATGAATACATGTCTTTTCATTTATGAATGTATGACCGAAAGCAAAAGCTGTTCAATTAATATGAAATATGTCTCAGAACAACATTCTTACCAAACAAGAAGCTCTACAAATCAAAATTTTTACATTGAACGATATCGGTTAAATTTGAGAAAATTTTCCCCCACAGTAATAGGTCTTTATTATTGGAATAACTTACCTCTTCGAATTAAAAGCATTCATTCCAGAAAACAACTAAAAAAAGCTATTTTTTCTCACTACCTTTCCCAATATTGATATTTATTATGCATTATTTTGGCAGAAATGTTCCTTTTAATTTGTTCTAGTAATAATTATCACAGATTTAAGGGTATCGTATTTAGGTAACTATTTGATGCCCTTACACCAATGATTAATGTTGAGTGTGAGGTATCGTTTTTCCTAGTGTAGTATGTGTGTATTTTATTGTCTGTTATTTAATGTTATATTGTATAAATTTGTAAATCATGGTGTAAAATAAACTCAAATCAAAATAAGTTATACTCTCCGCCATATTGGGCGAAGGAGTGAGCCCACGAACATAATCAGAGCAGTACAAAAAAGGCGGCAAATATTGAAGGTCGTGCCCCAAAAAAAATTGGGGTTATACTAATTAAGGTCGCGGAAATTAACGATCCACTTAATTAATGTCGCGGAAATTAATGCTCACAAAAATTAACGCGACTTAAATTAACGCGAATTTTAAAGATTCGCGTTAATTTCATGGAGCGTTTATAATAAGGTAACCAAGAAAACTTTCAATTCTAAACTGTTTCCCACATAGAATTTTGCTCATATTAAAAATTATGAGCGTTTTTACTACTGACAATTGAAATTTGTAAAAAAAAATGGGAGAAAATAATAATAGTTTTCATGGATTTTGGTGTCTAAGCCGATGAGCGTGGACGAATGAAACAATACGAAATTATCATCTTTCTGCATTCCTTTGCCGTTGGACTGCCTAGTTCTTAGCCGAACCTTTACTTAATATTGGAACAGTCATAGCTACTCATAAAAGCAAGCGTTGAATTGGCAGGGTAGTGGTTAACGACTTAAGAGCCCTGTCTTTCCTCAGGCTCTATTGTTGTTATTCTGATGTAGATACTAGTACGAAGATACTAATATGAAGTATAGTACCAAGTACGAAGATACTAGTACGAAGATACTAGTATGAAGTCGAAGTTACTAGTACGAAGATACTAGTACGAAGATACTAGTATGAAGGGCAGGGCAAGAATAGCTCCGCCTCAAGCAACGAAAAAGGAATATATTCATGGACTAAATACACGCTTATGAAATGTTAGCTTGAATTTCAGCCGTCTCCTCTGGTTCGTTCCTCCCGAGAGAGACGTCTGAATCCAATAGCCGATAATGCCGTCCAGTGACGTCACTACCAGAAAACCTGGTAGTGATTTTTGATTGGTTCATATTCTATAATTTCGCATAATTATCATAATTATCAGCCGAGAAGACAGCAGGATTCACTTTGGACTCACGATTGTTGATCGTTGAGTTTCAGTGGAGTGATTGTCTTTGGCAAAGACCTTGAATTAGTAAGGAAAACATCTGGAAATGGATTGAAAGTGTCCTGCACAATAACCGGCCGACTAACCTGTAAACATGTACATTTTATCGCGTCGCGTCCGCGGGGTTGTTAACAATCGATTATTTGTTCACACTCGCAGTGGTAAAGAATGTCGCTACTCTCTTCAAGGAACTGTTCTTTCCCGTAAAAGAGTCTTCGTATTTCTTCGAAAATTCTCCATTATCCTTTCATGTTTTTCTACTTTTCTGTTGCATCATTTACATAGGTAATATCTCGTAGCTGTGTCGATTCGAACGGCAGATCGCGAGTCAACGGAAAGACAAAGATCAACTGTACTTTGCCTCCAAATATAATATAACGATTTGTTGCTTCGGAAAGACTTTAACAACATAAGAGGCACTTGAGAAGCAAATGGGATGGAGATATATAATATAGGTAAGGCTTTTATTTTGGTCGTCATAATCTCAAATAAATATTTCTCACGAACTCTTACTACCGCCGTGACAGTTTTATTTGCATCAATTAAATTGTTAATCCGCCTTGACGTCACTGGACGGCATTATCGGCTATTGGATTCAGACGTCTCTCTCGGGAGGAACGAACAAGAGAAGACGGCTGAAATTCAGGCTAATGAAATGTACTATTTTGCGCATAATTAAAAATCTCGGAGGAGAAAAACTAAATTCCTGACCTCTGTGTGCAAAAACGTATTCATGAAACGAAATGAAATTGCACACGGTGTCACAAAATATGCTGTCCTACAACATACCCGCGAACGATGCCAAAGTTTTCGTTTTAATTGATTAACATTTAGATCAATTCAAAATTGGTGCGTTTCTCCAAATATTTAACAATTATTCACCGAAGTTGAGGTGAATAGTAGTGGATATTTACCGAGCCACTTCGGCGAGGTAAATATCCACCACTATTCACCAACACTGAAGTGAATAATTGTTTTAGTATATACCACACTGCAGGTGAATAGCCAGCACCAAATAGTTATTTTATTTTCTGTCAAATGGAACTGAAAACTCGCGCGAGGTTATCGCTGCTTCGCTCGGAGGTGAATATGAAATCATATTCACTGTTTGAGTAGCCAATCAGAGCGCGCGAAAAGTGATATTCACTGGTGTGGTATATACTAATCTGCACCATTAACCTTAACTCCTTCATCTAGCTAGTGATATACTCCGTCCCAATTATTCGATGTTCTTGTAGTTAACACATTAGTTTCCCATGGTTGTAAACTATATATTACCGTGTGTAATTATCATATTTGCCCGACTTTTTGCAAGAAATTGTCAAACATAATATTTTGTGGTAACATTTAAAACTCTTTTGTTGTAGAAGTTTCTATTCCATCGATTTATTGAAACTCATTACCAACAAAGTTCATGGGTTAGTTAATATATAACATCATTAAAAAATATATCGTCTCGTTTTGAAGATTTTAGCATTTACGTAAAAACATGCAGGACGTCGAAAAAAGCACTTATATCTCCGAAAATATTTTGTATCTTGGAATTTCGTTTTGTGTTTACTATTCTTCAATATCAGGAAATTCATGGTCCAAAAAATCTCAAAGATCTGCCAACAACTTTCCTGTTGAAAATGCGGATTATCGATGCAGACCGCTTTATCACGCCGCGGCTACAAACGATAGCTTTTGCACTTCCAGCCTCGTCTCTGTGTCGAGTTTAGAAGTGCAAGAACAAAGGTTTTTATTCTCCTGGGACGCTACCTGGCCGCTGTATGATAACGGTTTATTCAGCTGTAACCGCCTCACTGGTTAGCTCAGTTGGTAGAACACGGTCTAGAGTGCAGGAGGTAAGGGGTTCGAATCCCGGCCGCGTCCCGGCAGGTACGTATAAGTTTCTTTCCTCTTCTAATCTACACGAGGGGGACGTGAAATAACCTGTTGTGTTATTTCAAGAAAGGGTAGGGGATTGTCTCCTGACACAACAGTCAGGTATTCTGAGGTACTGAGCACATTGCACCACAATAGCAGTCCGTATCACAAAAATAACCTTGTAAAGTGCATTTGAATATATCCATATAGAATTTGCAAGTTGTCGTTGACAATAAGTTCTCTTCCAAGGCCACGATAACGTCTGGAGTACCATAGTGGTCGACACTTGGCCCCTTACTGTTCATATTACATATGAGCGATCTTCCTTTGCATCTCTGTGAAACGCAACTGAATAGATCTCTATGCGGATGATGTCACACAATACGTTTCTGGAAAATAAGTACAGAATGTAGAAGTAAAGCTCAACACTGAGATACAGCCTATCATTCGGTGGAGTCAAATGAACAAGATGTTCTAAACGAAAAGAATACGAAGGCGATGGTCATAGCGTCGTCAAGAAAAGCGTCCGAGCTCTCTGAGGACATTGCCGTCACCATCAACGGGTCCCTACTTGATACCGTTTCAAACGAGAGATTATTTTTTATGAAAAAAGATTTCCCAGAGACTTGATACTTCGGCGCATTCGTCACCATCTCCCACTTGATGCTCGTCTTGCATTTTATCAGTGCTTAGTTCTCTCTCTGATGGATTATTGCTGCGTAGTCACGTGGGGCAATACTTCCCAGAAAAAAATTGACAGGATTCATCGACTTCAGAAAAGGGCAGCTAGGTTGATTCTGGACACTGACAGTAAAGCGACATCATTGCCATTATTTTTACAGCTAGGATGGCTCCCCATCCACGATAGAATTAAGTAGTTTCGTTCTGTGAACGTTTACAAAGCCTTAAAGTGCAAGTATAGCGCCATACTGAAAACAACATGAACTCTTTTTGCCCCAAATTATATTTCTGATATACTTCAGTTGTCTAACTTGTTGTTTTCTTCGAGAGGTAGTAGCAGAAATTTAACTAGAATAAACGCTACCCGAATTGCGGGATTGATTCATCTTGTGATGTCACAATGAAAACCTACAGGATTTTATTGTACTAGTTTTCTCTAGGTAGGGAATTGATTCATCTTATGACGTCACAGGATCCATGAAAAGTAACCAAAATTAGGGATTAAATGCCAGAAATGTTACAAAATTTGCAAGATTAATACCTTTTGTGAGAAACAAACACAATAGTACAATATAATTTTTTGACATGATACTTGCACTTTAACTAATTGATCTCCCCCCTATCTTACTAGTTTAATTATACCTTTTAATTCTGTTCAGTTTTAATACCCGTGACTCTGTAAATAATAATTTGAAGCTTCCTAAAGTGACTTCTAAGGCCGGGATGCGCACTTTTGCCTTCAGTCTGGCATCTAATGAATGGAACTCTTTGGACTCGACTAGTATTAGAAACGCTTCTACACTCTCCTCTTTCCGCAAGAATGGCCTTCTTTAAACTCAAAGAAAAACTATGTTTTTTTCCTTTTCCCTCCGTCTGTGTAAATATAATCAATCATACTTAATCATCCTAGTTATAACGTTTGTCTAGTAATATTCAAGTTTTAGCTTTAGTGTTATTTTAGTTTTACTTACTAGCTTGTATTATCTATAGTTACTAATAAGTAGATTTTAGTATAGTGTTATAAACCAGTATTATTATATTATATTAGTATTCTAGGGCCTAGATAAAAAATACTTTTGTAACCCTAGTTATCCTGCTTAAATAGAGTGCTTATTATTGTCATCGTCGTGGCCGCCATAGTAAGAATACAATGGAAATAAAAATAAGATGACGATGATGCTTAACATTTACTTTGCTTCTGATTATCAGTGGCGCAGAAGTTCTTTCTATCAGGGGAAGGTAACTTCATGACACCTAACTGGCCATCCAGCTATCCCAACAACGTTCGCAGTGCATGGATCCTTCAAAGCATGGCTTCAGATATGTTCGTATTTCTCAACTTCACGCATTTCGACCTCGAAAGCAGCATAAACTGCACAAAAGACTACGTGGAGGTGAGGATTGGGTCTAACAGCAGTGCTCCGCTCTTGGGTAAGTTCTGCGGTGACTCTGCACCAAGGCCAATGTACACAGATGAACGATACGTGTGGGTCGGGTTTCGATCTAATGGTAGTAATGCCAAGGGATTTCGTGCGGTGTTTTACTCGTATGTAAGAATTACACCAACGACTCCAAGAGCTCCCTTGCCTCAACCAGGTCAGTGAAAATATTGTTCTCTTATCATTTAACACGCGGCTTGCTTTCATTTCATAACTACATTTCGAATAGCTGTGCAGCCTTCAGAAAAAATCGCAGTAGTTCTTATTTCGGGTTCCTTTTCTATATACCGCAGTGCATCTTGGTAAAGATGGCTTTTAGCCATCAGAGCGTGCGAGATAAGTAGGTTATCTTATAAACGTAAGTCCATTCTGGTATAAATAACGAGTATGCACATATCAACATAACGAAATATAGAAAATTGACAGTGTCTACGTGTACTAAGGTGCATACCGCGACGAAACGTCATGCGCATGCGCTTTTGATGAGCCCGGCGCGCGCGCGTCCCGCCGCTTTCCCGCGCAAACTGAAAGAAAACAAAGGCAATCACGACTGCTTCTAATTTTAGGTACGTATGTGAAATGTTTCGTCAAAAAACAACAAAACTACTTTAAAGCTGAGCCTAAGACTTTTAAGGCTTAGTTTACTAAAAAAAGGTTTAGTCATCGGAAACTTGTATTTGAATCCCAGAGCCTTCGTTCTTTCGGCCAGCGGATAATATTTTGCCACGGTGTGACTAAGACGAATCCGGCTATATGTGAATCAACCACTACCAGATGCTGTGGTATGAAATTTCATCTATTCAAAGACGCAATAATTTTTTTTTCAGAAAATGTAAACAAGCGAACATTAACCAATTATCGGGATGAGATTGACCGTGAAAGAGAAAATGATCAAGACCGAGGTCTAAAAGATACCATCTGTCGTTTAAACAATAAGACGGTTCAGTGAATCCTGCTCCATAACGATAATACAGTTTCCATATATCTATCTATATCTACGGTTCAATTGGGCCCCCAAATCAAGCTACTATATACATAAATTACGCCTTTTCCTTCGTTCTCCTTTTAGCTGTTTTCCACCACAAATTGTCAACAAAACAAGGGAACATTTCTAGTGGCTCATGGCAATCGTCGTATCCACCGACTGACGGTACATGGGTCATCACCGCTCCTCAGAGTCTACAGTACATCCAGCTGAGATTCATTGCCTTTGACCTTGATGACTGCTGCTCCTGTGACTACGTTGAAGTGTTTGACGGCCAGACCACTGAGAGCACCTTGCTGGGGAGATACTGCGCTAATAACCTACCAGGAAATACCTTGATACAATCAGCAGGCACATACATGACTGTGTCTTTCCACAGTGACATCTTCAATTTAAAAAAGGGGTTTTCTGCTGAGTATCAAGCAATGGCCAGAACAACTCCAGGTAACAATCACCTCCAGTAAAAAGGTCTAATACTTTGATGGCTTGTCAAAAAACATACAGCAATTAACCGGTCATCCTACGATGGTTTGCTATAATACGCACCTATTTTGCATTACTTATTTAATATTCATTCTTATAACCCATCAAATATTTTCTCTCGCGCGCGATTGGTTGAAAGCGTCACGTGACCCGATATTTTCTCTCCGCGAGCGGGAAATATCAGCGAATACACTCCCTGTGAGCGTATAAGCGCGCGTCAAAGAAAATATTCGAAGGACGATAACGACAATAACCTACATTGTGGCGCCTGATATTTGTCCTTGGACATTATCTGATCCTCAAAGCTCACAGTTTCCCTCGGGCTTCGCTTTCGGGAACTGTTCTCTTCTCGGATCAGATAATGTCCGCGCATATGTCAGGGCATATTTCGACGCCACAAATAGGTTATTGTATTTATAGCTCGGAAACTAAATCGGCAGAGGAAGCCTCGACTTGAGTCAGAGAAATTAAACTTATGACGTCACACATTACATTACTGCTGACCAATGTGTAGGCTCGGGATTGCACTTCGTGTGTGTTCAACGTGTTCTCGAGGTTTAAAGTAATGCTTATCATTACTTCTCAAGTCGCTTTAAAGTAATGATAATCATTACTTTAAGATAAATCCTAACCGAACCACAAAACTAACCCTAACCATCGGACGAGTTCACGGGTAAACGACGGGTTCTCACTCACCTAGAGCTAGGGTTGAAAGGTAAACAAGAAGAGAAGGTAAATGAGAGAAAAATGTTTTTCGAGCGGTCCTACTGGGGCTCGAACTCGTAACCGTTTGCGTGTAGTGCAGCGTAGTGCAGATGGCATGACCACTACACTAAGCGGGTCTACCGCCAGTCGGAATGCGACAATTGTTTATCTTCATCCTTGACTGGTCTTGACTGGTTTTAAGAGTAATGATTATCGTTACTTTTAAAGCGATTTGACAAGTAATGATAATCATTACTTTAAGTTCGAGATCGTGTTGGTGTGTTACAATGAAATGATTGCCTGAAGGTAATTCGCCAGGGCTAAGTTGTCTTTACCGCAAATTTCAAAATATAAGCGGCCATGTTCCGTTGCAACATTTCGAATTTGTGAATAAGCGCTGCTCTTACTAGCGGTCCCCACTTATTCATGAAGTAAAGACAATAAAGGAACTGATATTATATATGTAACCTTGCCATTGTGAAAAATAAGCCATTTATCTACCTTCCGCTCGGGGATGTGATTTATTCACCTCGTGCGTCATCCTCGGTGAATATATCACATACTCCCTCGCTCCAGGCCAATTACACATTACACCCATAACGAGTATGTTTTGTACCGGAGGAGACCATTACTGATGAGTGTAGACCTTTTTGGTATTTGAGTATGGTACAGTGATTACCAGTTGGATTTGGTGACGACAAGTGTTTTCGACTCTTTTCTATTATCCTGCCAGTGAGTTTATCCTGATCATTGACGACAATCCTGACTCGAATATAAGCGCCCATCGAATCTAAACGGGGTTGAAGACTACTTATGAATAGTACAAGTGGAGAAGTTTATGTTTGGAATTTTCAGTATTTTCTTGACTGTTTTGCCATTGGTCTTAATTCATTAAAGAAATAATAGGATGGGCAAAATATCTGATGTTTTTCCTTTTTATTCCAAGGCTCGCACGGCAGTATGGGAGGTTTCTACAAGATCATTCCAGGCCTAACACTGATTGGTCACACAATTAGACAGCAAGCCACATGGGGAGATATCGACTGCGTTCTTAAGTGTCAGCGGTCTGCTTGGTGTAAGGCAGTTACTTTCATACCCAGCGATGCTCAGGCTGGGTTCCAGTCTCCCGGAGAGTGCATCATGCATGACGTAACTATTACGACATCACCACGTGACCAAATGAAGAATCTAAATGCGGCTTATTACGACAGCGATATTTAGTATTGCGAGAACTCCTGAAATACTACATATACTCCTGTTGCAACAGTAGCTTAGGCGTACCGTGTCACTGGTGTAACCTGAACTGTAAATCTAATTACTTGTAACTTACTGTTTACTAACAGTACATACTCAAACATGACACCACTGACCAAGGCCACTGAACATTTAAGCAACAGAGTAATCAGTACAGTACCGCTCGAAACCTGTATTTTTATTGCACACATTATACTGTAGCTCTATTGTTTTTGTACTGCACGTTCTAAAGGTTAGGGTGTTTTGTATGGTTGGGTGAGCCAATGCTGTGGCTCGTTCTAAAGGTTAGGGTGTTTTGTATTGTTGGGTAAGCCAATGCTGTGGCTCGTTCTAAAGGTTAGGGTGTTTTGTATTGTTGGGTAAGCCAATGCTGTGGCTCGTTCTAAAGGTTAGGGTGTTTTGTATTGTTGGGTAAGCCAATGCTGTGGCTCGTTCTAAAGGTTAGGGTGTTTTGTATTGTTGGGTAAGCCAATGCTGTGGCTCGTTCTAAAGGTTAGGGTGTTTTGTATTGTTGGGTAAGCCAATGCTGTGGCTCGTTCTAAAGGTTAGGGTGTTTTGTATTGTTGGGTATAAGCCAATGCTGTGGCTCGTTCTAAAGGTTAGGGTGTTTTGTATTGTTGGGTAAGCCAATACTGTGGCTCGTTCTAAAGGTTAGGGTGTTTTGTATTGTTGGGTAAGCCAATGCTGTGGCTCGTTCTAAAGGTTAGGGTGTTTTGTATTGTTGGGTAAGCCAATACTGTGGCTCGTTCTAAAGGTTAGGGTGTTTTGTATTGTTGGGTAAGCCAATGCTGTGGCTCGTTCTAAAGGTTAGGGTGTTTTGTATTGTTGGGTAAGCCGGCCAATGCTGTGGCTCGTTCTAAAGGTTAGGGTGTTTTGTATTGTTGGGTAAGCCAATGCTGTGGCTCGTTCTAAAGGTTAGGGTGTTTTGTATTGTTGGGTAAGCCAATGCTGTGGCTCGTTCTAAAGGTTTGGGTGTTTTGTATTGTTGGGTAAGCCAATGCTGTGGCTCGTTCTAAAGGTTAGGGTGTTTTGTATTGTTGGGTAAGCCAATGCTGTGGCTCGTTCTAAAGGTTAGGGTGTTTTGTATTGTTGGGTAAGCCAATGCTGTGGCTCGTTCTAAAGGTTAGGGTGTTTTGTATTGTTGGGTAAGCCAATGCTGTGGCTCGTTCTAAAGGTTAGGGTGTTTTGTATTGTTGGGTATAAGCCAATGCTGTGGCTCGTTCTAAAGGTTAGGGTGTTTTGTATTGTTGGGTAAGCCAATGCTGTGGCTCGTTCTAAAGGTTAGAGTGTTTTGTATTGTTGGGTAAGCCAATGCTGTGGCTCGTTCTAAAGGTTAGGGTGTTTTGTATTGTTGGGTAAGCCAATGCTGTGGCTCGTTCTAAAGGTTAGGGTGTTTTGTATTGTTGGGTAAGCCAATGCTGTGGCTCGTTCTAAAGGTTAGGGTGTTTTGTATTGTTGGGTAAGCCAATGCTGTGGCTCGTTCTAAAGGTTAGGGTGTTTTGTATTGTTGGGTAAGCCAATGCTGTGGCTCGTTCTAAAGGTTAGGGTGTTTTGTATTGTTGGGTAAGCCAATGCTGTGGCTCGTTCTAAAGGTTAGGGTGTTTTGTATTGTTGGGTAAGCCAATGCTGTGGCTCGTTCTAAAGGTTAGGGTGTTTTGTATTGTTGGGTAAGCCAATGCTGTGGCTCGTTCTAAAGGTTAGGGTGTTTTGTATTGTTGGGTAAGCCAATGCTGTGGCTCGTTCTAAAGGTTAGGGTGTTTTGTATTGTTGGGTAAGCCAATGCTGTGGCTCGTTCTAAAGGTTAGGGTGTTTTGTATTGTTGGGTAAGCCAATGCTGTGGCTCGTTCTAAAGGTTAGGGTGTTTTGTATTGTTGGGTAAGCCAATGCTGTGGCTCGTTCTAAAGGTTAGGGTGTTTTGTATTGTTGGGTTAGCCAATACTGTGGCTCGTTCCAAAAGTTAGGGTGTTTTGTATTGTTGGGTAAGCCAATGATGTGGCTCGTTCTAAAGGTTAGGGTGTTTTGTATTGTTGGGTAAGCCAATGCTGTGGCTCGTTCTAAAGGTTAGGATGTTTTGTATTGTTGGGTAAGCCAATGCTGTGGCTCATTCTAAAGGTTAGGGTATTTTGTATTGTTGGGTAAGCCAATGCTGTGGCTCGTTCTAAAGGTTAGGGTGTTTTGTATTGTTGGGTAAGCCAATGCTGTGGCTCGTTCTAAAGGTTAGGGTGTTTTGTATTGTTGGGTAAGCCAATGCTGTGGCTCGGTCTAAAGGTTAGGGTGTTTTGTATTGTTGGGTAAGCCAATGCTGTGGCTCGTTCTAAAGGTTTGCCGGGTGTTTTGTATTGTTGGGTAAGCCAATGCTATTGCTCGTTTCGGGCGGTAAAGGCCGGCTCAAGCAACAGGGTATATTTAGAGGAATGGAAAACCTATTGTAAATCCATTATAGAACCGGTGTTCTTGGGAATTCCTCGATTGTAATATAAAAAAATAAAGAGACCAATACCTTAGAACTTTTTAGACGCTCTCGAGCTTGGTAACGTGACATACCTGTTAGGAAAGTCCCTTAATACAGTTACCATTGCCGACTTCGATTACAAGAAAAGGCACAGACACAAAATAAATAATTCCACTCGACAAAATTGTGCAATTTTGCTGCCAAGTCGACATAAAACAGATATTAGAAACCTATACTTTTAATTATACTATACTTTATAGGAAAGGAAGGCAGACAGGAAAGTTATTTATTCTCGGATTTGAGGGACGTAGACGACGTAGTGGTACTTGAATGGGAAGGATGTTTTGCCGGACAACAATCCATTCACTTCACGAATACAAAAACAGGTTTTTTACGCGGTTCCCGGTCCATTTATGAAGAGAAAGTTTGGAAAGCCAACGGCGCTATGCCACCTAAGCCGATTCGGCCATGCAGCTCGCACTTCATGGCCGTAAATAGTGGACATGAGTGGGAGGTGTCATTATTTATGAGCAAAATCACCTGCCAATCATTCGAAAGAGATACTTGCTCGCTATTGGCCAGAAGCGGAACGCATTAAATCGAGGCTCTGTAGCAGTAATTCCAATATGGCGTCTTTTCGAGGAAGAAGTGGCCATTCGGTGGGCTTTTTTCGAGTCTTAAATTATCTTTCTACGGCAAATTTCTGCGAGGACAAGAAGAGAAAAAGAAAAAAACTTGGAAGCCGGCTGTACAGTGTCGAGAAAATTATCACAAGGCGTGAGAGGAAAAAATTAAGTCCCGGGGTTTCGCCACGCGTTGGGACAAGCCTGTGACTATAGCGATTGTAAGCTGATAGTTTCTAATATTGCATGTACTTGTACTTGTTCTTGATACGGACTACGATTATGATTGTAAATTAATTTTGCATGTTTTGTCCAATAAACGTTGTTATTTAGGAAGTAATAATTTTAGAGTTGTTATTGCCTGCGAATATAATAATATTAATATGCTCATATTTGCAGTTTTGCATGTCTTAATTAACTTGAAGGGTAAAGAGTTCCTTATCAAGTGGTCGAATTTTGGACCATTCGAAGCTACGTGGGAAGCTACGGTATTTGATTTGTGAAGAACAATTTGTCGTGCAGTATCCTTGTTCTTTTCAACACATAGTCATATGACAGAAATTTGAGTATCCATTTAGTTAATACATCATGCTTCAGCTGGAGTGATTGATCCCACTTTATACCTGTATTGAATCAGAAACACACCGTGTACTCACAGTTCAGTGCATTCCATGCAGCATTCAGTGAATAAAAAGTTCACAGCTCAGCTTTTAATACACTGATAATTATTCGCCATATGATATGTGTATACTTTTAAGTAAAATTCGGGTAATCTCTATCATTAATGTTGATTCTAAGTCATGTGAATAGTAACATATTTGTTTATTATTTGAGTGTTGCATCTATTACCTTGGGTGCCAGAGATCTTTCTCTCTAAAATTACTGACATAAAACGACCTATGGTGCTAATTAACTGATTGTGCCTACAGCATTCTGTCTCAGTAAACTTAGTGAGAAGGACCTCTGGTCCCCATCATATGCATCTATGAGTTGTAAATTAAGGTTTATATTTCCAATATGCTAATTGTGTGTTTTCATGCTGGCAGAGATCAATGCACTTTATACACATCCATGTTATAATATAACAGTGCATTGATATAAAGTGCATTGATCTCTGCCAGCATGAAACCTTGTATAACACACAATTAGCATATTAGTTTCATTCACAAGGAGAAATAAATTGACATCACATTATTATCATATTTGAAGTAAAAATTGTGAATAACTCATTGGTACAACATCAAAATATATTTTACTCCACCTATTCACTTGATGTTGACTTTACATTAATGTGAAAACAAGTTAGGCTTATAAGCCCTTTAACTACATGTAGTCTGGCACTTGTAAGGCAGTAACACAGAAACAAGCATGTGTTATATCCAGGTATAAGTAATTAATACCTTGTCTGCTGAACTGCTTCACATTTTAAAATTGGGTGAGAGAATCCTGGATATTGTATATTGTTTTGGTATTCGCTCTCACTTGTTAGGGATGAGGTGGGGATAATAAATAAAATAAAATAAATGTTATTTGTTATAGCAGGCTGAGTATTACAGCTTACAGCTGGTGGGGGCCTGCTTTTACTCCTCGCGCACTCTCCACTAATTGAATTGGGGGGGGGGGGGGGGGGTGTGCACTGTTCTCATAGTCAAATGTTGACTAAGTGTGTGTATTCACACCCAGACATAAAACAAGTGTATGGGAAATAATATAACAAAATAAGTAAATAAATGAAAATAGAAATAACATAAATATGAGTTAAAATGGTACAGTAATAAAAACAAATAAAATAATGATTATATACCGAATATCATCGGACAGAAAAATAAGACCAGGAAGATATTGAAATGTATAAGATAAAAATATATAAGGTAAAAATAAGAGTACCAAAAAATGTAAAAAATTGTATATATATCAAGCCATTATTTCACAAAATTCGCAGATAAAAAAATAAGCTTACCTTAAGAGTTTGTTGTTGTCCTGTTGTTTCTCTGGGGTCTAGAAATGGTGGTTATGGGGCATTTCTCTCACTTTGAGTTTGTCTCTCTAGAAAAAAAACAGGACAACGAGAAACTCTTAAGGTAAGTTTATTTTCTTTATCTGAGAATTTTGTGAAATAATGGCTTGATATATAATACAAGTGGTCACACAGTGGAAATACAGAGCTTGGGCTGCCTGTGGTGAGAGACTGAGAATTTCGGGTAGAAATCTCTTTCGCTAAACTCGCTAAATAGAAAACTTTTCCAGTAAAAAAAACACCATACAACACTCAAATAACTACGAATCTTTATATCTTGAGTATATTTAGAGCACAGTATCGCTAAATTTTCATTCCAGGAGTGAAAATCTAACTCCATATCAAAGTCTTTCAATTCGTAGCCACAGGAAACCCACAACCAATTTGCCGTGTGTTGGCACAATATATCTCATTTCCGTAACCGAACTTAACAGCAATTTGAACAAAATTACATCCAAATACCGTGGTGGATACTTACTGCAGAGGTTTTCTGTAACTTATGCCTGAAAGAGCACCTATTCGTGAGTAGAAAACCGAGAGAACATTTTGCATGTGTCTACGACTTCGTGGGCAAAACGGTATTTATTGAGCTTCAATTGTGGTATTTTCGCTACTTGTCCATACTACGACTGTATAATTTTTCACATACATTTACACTGAAATACCGTGGCGAATACAACTCGATAAATTCTAATGTTTATCTTGTCTGTTGGGTATGATGGTCTTCCAACAGATTCCGAGAGAACATCCTGTTATTTGGGGACGAGTTCAGAGGTATTCTGACTTTTATATTTATTTCCCCTATGATGTCTATATCGGCGGCGGCCATATTGCATGCATATTTAGCCAAAGCGGTGTGCCTACTGCGCGTGCGTGACCACCATTTACGGCCATGTGGACAAATTATTGCCAGAAGCACTAGGCATCAAATTACGACCGTAAATAGACATTGTATTGCTCAGAATTTTACAGTACTTTGTATGAAACAGAATTACAATAAATCTTCAAATGTATCGTTTGCCTCGTATTTTCTAGCATGTTATTGACTGTAAAATTGCATGTAATCGAGTTGAAGCGAATAATTCTGGCTTCCTGAGCTTAATCGAATTAATGCACTAACCGTGAGTTTTGGCCTCCATGTTTACTGTAATTTCCTTCATTTTAGCCACACTGATGGTTGTTTTGATCAACTTTGGAGATTCTTAATTTGTAACGATGGAATAGAGTAGCTTAAATGTCATTTTATCACACAATTATATGCAAATGTCACTTAGTATTTACCGACAGCTTCCCAGTGAGGTTAAATTTGAGTGATTTTCAGGTATCTGTACACTACCACAGCTCAAAAGAACATCAAAACGAAACCCATACGGCCGTCGACTTCTTCTTCCTTCTCTGAACTTCGCCATATTGCTCTCGATTAGCCTGTAAGAACCTGGTAACTAGTTGATTCGTAACTCAGTGTGATTGGTTGAATCTGACTTTTAAGTTTTGTCTTGGCGGTGGCGGGAATATAAAAAAAAAATAAAAAAAATATTTTCGAGTGTGTTCCCGGTAAATAACAGCTCTCGGTCCTCGATAAAATTGTTATTCTTTAGCTAGCTCATTCCATGATGTCAGAACTTATGCAATACTTGACTGAATATGTAGTGAATGGGTGGCAAGAATTCAGTAAAGCGCTAGAGAGCCTGAGAAATAGAGATTTATGATTGACAGGCGCTATTTCATAATTTTACGCCCCGCCCACAATGGAATAGATTTCTCACAATGTAAAACTACTAAAACAAGAGGCCCTGAGTGGCCTTAACTCGGGCCATCTATAGCATGTACTGCATGGAGTTCTAGCATAATTTTGTGTCAACATGGTTTGTGCTAGAGTAGCCAGAGAATTGGTTCTCTACTGATGCTCTTGACTGATGCTCTTGTCTGCCAAATGTCAATGTGCAAATGCCCCATGTATTCTTGGCGGGGGGGGGGGGGGGGGGGGGGGGGAGGGGGGTGTTGCAAATGATAGAGCCATAATACACACACAACATACATACATACATGCTGTACATGTACATTTCAGCCACAATTTTCTTCAATTCTGTAGTTTAATATTACTTTCTTTTCAATATTATTGTTCCTTGAGGGTCGTTAGAATTATAAAACAAAATTTGGGTGTTGTTGATTGAAGTGCAATGGTTATTTGAGTAGTCTGCACGATATTGAGTCACTCAAATTTGATCCAGTGTAATTATATCAGGTGCAGTACGACTATTAGAAATCAAGCAATTTAGAACAAATTCCACATAATGTGGCTATTCATTGTGAATAGTTAGGTAATGTCGTTCTACATGTGAAATAAAGTCATCTACATTTGTATCTGTAATTCTCAATAACAAACCAGTGGGATGGCTGAAATTTAGGCTAAATTCTCAATACAATATTTTCAATTGAGGTTGTAAACTACAGAACACCATTTTCTAGTATTAGCGAGCTGCCACTGTGCTAGTGCTAATTTTCTACACCTTGAAGGAGACTGAAACTTATAATGGCAGGCCACAAAGAAACATGCAATGTCCACTCATTTTTTTCTATCATTGGGGTCACAGCAAGATTAATTTTCATTCCCAAGTAATTCTTAAAAGTACTCATACTCCTGATCATGACCGAGTGAAAGTGGCGATGGTGATGCCAAGAACTGAGGAACAACAACAACAATTACATTTATTTTCTCATAAGATGATGGAAATGTATATGAGTAAATATATATAAGGCATAATAAGAAATACAATGATGAGAAAGTAGGTCCTTAAGGTAACCTTAGGGTTATCTTAAGCCAGGACCACATCAGATGGAAAACACTGAAACAAGATCTAGCTTGCATGGATATATAATGGTACCAAAAGAAAGAGTGGTACCAAAGAAAGAGTGCTACTTGCATTTAAGTATACTCTCTCAGTTCTGGTCCAAATTTAGTTTATTTTATAAACTTGCAATAATGATAAATACACTACTCTATGCATAATATCATTATGTCAGTTCTAAAAAACATTAAATACACTGTAGAATGCCTGAACCAAGAGATGATAATCAAATACAAAGAGGTACAGGCCAGATGTAAATAGACCCAGGAAATAGAACAAAATAAAAAGTCAATAATTGTGTTAGGTGGTAACTGTCCCTTGGTCTTGTGTTTAGGAAAGATTGGTTTTTACCAGTGTCAATAACACGCCACAGATAAATATGCGATTTCCACATCACAGTCATTTATCGTTCGTTTGAAAAAATCTTCATTTCGGATTGCTTACTCAGTTTATACTCACTCACTGCATGCTAGATTTTCGTTCCCGAATTTATAAACATTTTAATACATGTGCATATAATATTTTAAAAGGCCCTTGTCAGTCAGAGAACTGAGAATTCGGGTCATTTCTACTATACTTTCGAGAGGTTAATAACAATAAATAACAACACAACGACAGTCAATTGGTATAAAGGTTATCATGTTCAGATTAGCGGCTACTTACATTTACAAGCTGTTGTCTTCACGAGTGATCTTAAAGTTAAAGCGTGTCGCATAATATGTGATAAATTCCCGTCCAAAGCCCGTAAAACACCTTTCAGCTTTAGAAAAGACAAAAATCTTGGTATTGCACTTGAAGAAACCTTTGGTTTACAGAAAAAAACAGCTGATATAAAGGTTTTGCTAAGTCAAAACTCCCATTCGCCGCCATCTTGAAAAACCTGGAATGTTGTCCACTGTTCACATGACCAGCACAGTGCAATCTCATTGGTACGGTGGCGAAAAGAACTTCCAAAGAAGGTGCTATCTGATTGGTTAACGGCGAAAAAGTTCGACGCCGAAAAAAAAAAAACTTTTGCGATTTAAGACTCGTGCCGGCCAAAGGCCTGGCCCGAGTAATAACACTTGCCCAAAGAAATTCATGCTCTTCCGCTCCTGCTACACAGCTATGATCACTGTAGGTTATCCGTTTGCGCATGCTCAGACATTGGACAGCCGCGTATCCAATGGTTCATCAAAGTGTTGCTATGACAACGATGACGTCATCTGGCATCACTTGGGATGATTCCACGTCGGAATGTCAAACGGCTAGCGAAACTGGTTTAGCAATTCACTGAAATTTAAATATTGATGGGTCTGTGGCTTGTTACGGCAGTGATCACTACCTCAGCGATACTGGAAAATTCTGCCGCCATCGATAGAGGCCTTTTTTACGATCCACGATCGAGGTAAGAGAAAGGACGAAGGACTAGTGAAGAATTTGTCTTTCTGTCAACTACAAAAACAATCTTTTGGAAGGATGTCCTAAGGTACAACACCAAAACAAAGTCTTTGTTTTTGATATTATTTAAGTCCTGTTCCACCAAGATTCGATTTACATCAACACTCTAGACGAAATTTAAAAAAACTAAAAGAGAAGCGGAAAAGACCATAATGACACCAACTATTGATTTCCAGTAATGAAAAACATTACATCGATGAGATCGCACAGGGGAACCGAAAAATAGTGAATCGGTGATTGGATACAAGGTACAGTACAAACAGCGGTCACTTACAAAAATTAACCTAACCTTACCAAACTCCAGTAGAATAAGAATCGATAAACATTATTGTTCCTTAGAAAATACGAGACCATAATTTCGCTTGGATGTAAGTCTTTGAATGTTGGACACACAAGAACATCGGTCCGAATACGACATTGATATTACAAGATGCTAGCAGGGGCATTAACGTTACTAGCAATAATCATATTTGGTGTTGTTGGAAATGGAGCTATAATACGAGCAATATGTAGCGATGTTCTAATGCAGACAATGGGGAATGCTTTCGTGTTCAGCATGGCCATATCCGACCTTGGTGTATGCATTGTGTTCATGCCACTTTCCGTCATTTCGATATTCAACGGCGGGTGGTTATTTGGAGTAAGATTCTGCTATGCTGTTGCGTTTTTCGGAGAGTTTTTCTATCGAGCGTCTGCCATTTCTCTATCCGTGGTAGTCTTTGAAAAGAACTCGAGTATCGTTCATAATCGGCTGAAATCTCTCCCCCGAAATGGTGCAATTGTCATGTTTTCTCTCATCTGGCTGGTTGCCGCCATATTCTCGCTTCCAGTCCTTCCGCGAATGGCAGTTTACGATGACATCATCGGTAACTGTGTTCTGCGGGAATCAAACTCTGCGAGTTTCACGTCAATCATTATATTCACGTGCTTTGAAGCATTGCTTTTCAAGGTTGTTCTCCTCAGCTTGATAGTACTTTCACTTCTAGAGATCGCTAAGAGGATTCAAGCTCGACGACACACCGCCCGACTACAAGTACAGCAAAATATTCATGACTTTACACAGTTGAGCCTGATGGCGGACGAGTATACTGCCTGCACAACTCTGATTGTGACCCTCTCATTCGTCCTTCTCTGTGTTCCCTACGTTGTAACGCAGATAATCCTACTCGCCAAGGTCCCAATATCAGATGAATGGCAGATGACATCCGCGTGGCTTCTCTACCTGAACACCGCAGTTCGGCCCCTCATCTACGCTCTCAGAAACCAGCGTAGCCGTAATTACATATTGCGCCACATTGTTAGAATACGGCGCGTTTTCGGCGCATATTTGTGGCGATTTAGAAGACTTAGGAGACGCCACAATGCGTATGTGATACCTAATGCTAACAAGAATAAATTCCTTGCAACATCCCTCGTGAAAGGTACGACGCACGTCATCCAACTGGAATTTCCGACTCCTAATGCCAGTCCTTTATTCACGCATCGCTTGTACTCAGCGTGGACCCGGAAAAGTCATCCAGAAGAGACTTTCGTCGACCTTACACGTCTGCCTGTCGATGATACGCCAGACAGTAGAGTGTATCAGACTTTGTCTAGTGGGTGCGACGCTGGAGATCTACAAATTAAGGATTTCGAGCTAGAGGATGAAGACTTCAATTCAGCAAGAAATAAGGATACTAAGACGAAGGAACAGTGATCGCATACCAAGTCATGGTATATTTTAAATCTCTGCAACTAGGCTGCGGGTAATTTTGTTATTGCTCTCGTATGATGAAGTGACATCATTTTAGTACATTATTTACAGATTGGAGTACTTGGAGCTGCAGTTCATACCTATCAATTTTAAACACTTCACACCAAACAGAACGCAGCAATGTGCCCCCCTCCCCCTCCCCAACGTAAACAGAACTCGTCAGATGAGAACACGAACTTAAGGCCGCGGCTACACGAGCGATGTTTGGCGACGCGACTTTCTGAAAAACTGTCACGTCCCTAGCGAGCGGTGGTAGCTACACGGACGACAAACTTTGGCGACAAATGTTGAAAAGAATGCAGCGCGACATATGGAAGACTGGGTACGACCAACTATTATATTGCCTCGATTTCGTACTTGCTTCTTATCAGTACCTAAATACGCATCGGAGACGCCGGAAAAAGGTTTTAGGTTAATCACCGAACTCAGTTTTCCGCCACTAATGTAGTAATTAAGAGGGCAGAGTAGCAACAGTAACTAAAGGGGCGGAGCGAATTATGCGGCCAGGGAATTATGTACTGTTTAGTAGCTGTCACGAGAGACAGGCCTGGAATGACAGCCATGACATTTAACTGGCTTCCCTGTGTCACTGCTGATCCAATCAAACTACACAGTTTGAGAACGGCAAATTTAGTACGGCTACGGTCTTGCCAGCATGTTGAGTCCCAGGAGAATAAACCTTTGTTTTCCTCGTCTAACCTCGTTCTGAAACTGCTCAGTGCGAGGTTACTAGCCAACATGGCGGCAACGTGATAAAAGCAATTACGTGTTTCAAACCCTAAGAAAGTAACTGTTATACCTTTAATTTTAACGAGACCGGAAACAACCAAAGGGGCTGATCAAAATCAGGTCTCGGCTAAACCACAGATCGAATTCGAATTTAGCGTAGTTAGTTTTTGTGGAGGAAGGAAAACCGGCGAACCCAGAGAAAAACCCGAGAAAAACCCGAGAAAAACCCGAGAAAAACCCGGGTTCTTCTGCTGTCTGTTCAAGTTCGTTGTGTTTGCACCGGTAATAGATTTCAACAGAGCATAATGGGCTAATGTAGACCCACATGTAGGCACGAGGATGAAGCTCAACGTTAAACGAAAACCGCCTATACATTCAACGTATTTTGAAAAACAAATCTTCAAAATTTCATTTAAACTAAGACAATTATTTTGAGTTTGAGTTGTGTGAGCCCTAGAAGAAATTGGAAGGTTAGTATTGTGCATTTAACAACAACAATAATAAATAATAATAACTATTTTAACAGGAAAGCTCCCTCATGCACCGAAGTGATTTTCAGAGACATAAAACTATAAATATAATACTGTAAACTGATATTAAATAAAACTAAGGGCAATAGAAATGTCTAAACATCGAAAAATACATCTAAAATTATGAATATAGTAAGATACATTAAAAATACTCTATTGATTTAGAATGTTCTTAAGAATATTCAAAATTTCATTTGCTTTCTAACGCGGTTTTTCCCACGATACCAGCATAAGATGCGAAAGGCGTTAAGGTTGTACCCATGCACGGTAACTGGTATGACTCTACAATCCAATCACTGGTTGGGAATTCAAATGAAACGGTTCATTCTACTGGAACGTTTTCGGTAAGAAAGGAATACCTTCGGAGGTATTCCTCTTTTTCCATTCCAACCGAAATGACCGAAACATCGTGTACCACTTGCACCAATCTACTTGTTCCATGTCCCGTCTGTAGCCAGGTTTCCAGCAGATTTTAATGACTTAAAACAAAATGGCAGCGGATACTCTCTTTCTCTCTTCCTTTCGTCTTGAGAGAGGAGGAAGGAAGGGTACGGATATACTGGATTTACTGTTCCATTACCGTAACCCGGCGCCATCCCAACCAGCCGATTTTTCTTTGAAAATGGTAAGCGCTCCATGTCTCGGATCAAAGATGCCATTCAAATTATTGTGGATTCATTCTTTGAAACATATAAAGCATTTGAAGTGTGATTTGACTGATCGCTTCCGAAAACCACTTTGGAGCTCTAATCGTTAGCTCTTGTAAATATTAAAATAGTTGTAAATGTGTTTATATGTTCCGATTACTGCGCCGTATTCTGGATATTTCCTTAAAAATAGGTTGACTACGAGATGGGACACGGCATGTAATCTCCCATGATTCGGCCCTGAGAGAAAACAGTCGCGTCAGTAGTATAGGCACCACGACGGTGACGACGACGGCACGCATGATCAGCAATAGCCTTAGGCCCCATCCATACGATACCATTAAATGTTTGTGTTTTCCACACGATACCGTTTTCAAACGTTTGCGTTTTCCCGTCCACACGATACCGTTTTCAAAAGTTTTCGTTTTCCCGTCCACACGATACCGTTTTCAAACGTTTGCATTTTCCCGTCCACACGATACCGTTTTCAAACTTTTTCGTTTTCCCGTCCACACGATACCGTTTTCAAACTTTGCGTTTTCCCGTCCACGTGCACGATACTGTTTTGAAAAGTTTGCGTCTTCAAAAACTTTCGTTTTCAAAATACGAAAACAATGAAAACGGTGTATCGTTTTCATTAAAAACAGAAACTTTTGAAAACGCTCTCCAAAGTAATTTTTTTAACGCAACGCTATAGTTTTCGTGTGGATGGGAGGCAAGAGACCATCACATAGGTGATGGTCTCTTGATGGGAGGTGAATACACAAACTTTTGAAAAAGCATTTTTTTTAAACGGTTATTAGAATAGTTGGCACGTGAAAATGCACGGTTTCCAACATTTTGACCGTTTTGTGCATTTTGCCGGCAAAAACAGTCGTCTCTATTCGAGGTTGAAACGCGAGGGGCTATTTTTATAGATAAGTTAGAATTTTTTATCAGTCATTAGTATAGCAAATAGTTTTCTATTTCATTTTCTATATTATATTTTATGTGCTTTTATTAGATTTTTCTTCGAATTTATGAGAGTGAAAAAATAAGTCTGCATAAGCAGGCTATCAGCGAGACAGCTGAAGGTTATTTTCCTTTTTCCGCCTCCTGAGGAGTTTTGTGTTATTAAACATATAAAATTGCTCTTTACAGCTCACAATGAAATTCACAAGTCACCTGCGTTCTCTGTTTTTCCATACGAACGCCCCCAGCTTCACAATAACAGCCCGAACGTGCACAATCTCGTTCCCAGAGCCCGCGATCTTTCAGCCAGCGCCAAATGGCACTGCCCAAAAGATCCCGGGCTCTGGGAACGGCGAGATTGGAACGTGCACTTTCAAAAAAAAACTTTCATGACTGATCAAAACTTTCATGACTGATCAAAACTCTTTTCTGTACTCCAAAACTTTTCGATCGACTGAATTAAAATCCCCAAACATTGGCCAAAACAATAAAAATAAACGCCGGGTCACAAATGTCGCGATATCGTGACTATAGACCTTTTACACGCGGCGGTAATCTTGGAATAAACCTAGTGTTGATGCTTACCCAGCCTCGGTCTCAAACGTGTTTAACCTAGGCTGGGTAAGCATTAACAATAGGTTTATTACAGGATGGCCGCCTCGTGGCAAAGGTCTATACCTATAGTGACGCGTATAAGGAGAACGCCTGGGAGATATTCTCAATCGTATTGTTTTCTCGAAGGGAGTCATGGGAGATTACATGCCGTGCGGGAGCTGCCGATCGTGAATGTTTTGTTTGTAGGACATTTGAATTATGACGTTGTTTAACTACAACTACCAGAATCCTTTCCGAATTCTTTTTCTCATTCGGATTTTAAAACTCCTTTGAGAATACCCATGCAAGACAATGGTCCAATTTAGAGGAACAAAGAATCCGCGCAAGGAGTCCTGGTAGTTGTAGTATGTGACGTCATCAAGCAAATGTCCTATTATCGTCATACAGTACTGCAATTTTAAAATCGGTTGAACGGCGAATGTATTTTCCAGTCAAAAACAAAAGAAATGGATGAGTGTAAGGATACGTCCTCATTTACATAAACCTTTGCTTCGATTGTCTCCGCCGGTCGTATCGCCAGAATAACTGAATGCATCGACGTTTTTGAAGCCGTTCCAAAAACTCGCAGCAGTGTTTTATCAGATCTAAAACACTCAGACTGCGTTCTCGTGTTTGTAAATCTGATAATACTGACACTGATGCGAGTTTTTGAAACAGTACGTCAAAAACCTATTTGCGGCATATCAAAGAGTAACTAAGATACGACCTGATCTACTTAGTACTTCTTATCATAGTTAATAGAGGGAAATGGGGCTATAAACAAAGGCGCTGCGATTTATGTAGGAAGGGGCATAGTTAATAGAGTGGAATGGTTAGGAAACCTGGCAAACTTTAAAAGGGCTAACAAAGGCGCTGCGATTTAGGTTGGAAGGGGTAAGACAAAAGATTGTGCACGATCATAGTTCATTAGCGTTCCCTGAACGACTGAACTCACACGTTTCTATTGGCTGATTGATTAACATGTTGGAATTTCTATTGTGTTTTGTGCACGGTAGTGGTTGAAAAAAGCTAACAAAGACCTATAACAAAGAAGGTCCCTGAGTTTCCTAACCATTCCACTCTATTAACTATGGAAGGGGGTAAGACAAAGATTGTGCACGGTTATAGCTCGTTAGCGTCCCCTGGACTCATACGTTTCTATTGGCTGATTGATTAACATATTCCACTATTTATTGTGTTTTGTGCGCAGTCACCGTTGAAAAAAGCAAACAAAGACCTATTACAAAAAAATCATACCATTCCCTCTCATTAACTATGTACTATTTACAATATGAGTGGCAACGTTGTATCGGATATACAATGGCGAGCCGCTTCGGCGACTATTTACAATATGTACAGTATCGGATATACAATGGCGAGCCGCTTCGGCGACTATTTACAATATGTACAGTATCGGATATACAATGGCGAGCCGCTTCGGCGACTATTTACAATATGTACAGTATCGGATATACAATGGCGAGCCGCTTCGGCGACTATTTACAATATGAGTGGCAATGTTGTATCGTATTTACAATATGAGTGGCAATGTTGTATCGTATTTACAATATGAGTGGCAATGTTGTATCGGATATACAATGGCGAGCCGCTTCGGCGACTATTTACAATACGAGTGGCGATGTTGTATCGGATATACAATGGCGAGCCGCTTCGGCGACTATTTACAATATGAGTGGCGATGTTGTATCGGATATACAATGGCGAGCCGCTTCGGCGACTATTTACAATATGAGTGGCGATGTTGTATCGGATATACAATGGCGAGCCGCTTCGGCGACTATTTACAATATGAGTGGCGATGTTGTATCGGATATACAATGGCGAGCCGCTTCGGCGACTATTTACAATATGAGTGGCGATGTTGTATCGGATATACAATGGCGAGCCGCTTCGGCGACTATTTACAATATGAGTGGCGATGTTGTATCGGATATACAATGGCGAGCCGCTTCGGCGACTATTTACAATATGAGTGGCGATGTTGTATCGGATATACAATGGCGAGCCGCTTCGGCGACTATTTACAATATGAGTGGCGATGTTGTATCGGATATACAATGGCGAGCCGCTTCGGCGACTATTTACAATATGAGTGGCGATGTTGTATCGGATATACAATGGCGAGCCGCTTCGGCGACTATTTACAATATGAGTGGCGATGTTGTATCGGATATACAATGGCGAGCCGCTTCGGTACTTATGATATGCACCACATCAAATTTTAAGCTTTGATTTCTCCCACCTTCGATGTGGCCCTCTCTTATTTCTTATTTACTTCAATGACTTCCATAACTCTGCAACTGATATTGACTTTCACCTGTTTGCAGATGACTCAAATTTATTCAGTTCTCACAGAAACCTACAAACTCTAGAAGCTAATCTCAATAATAAACTGTGTGGTGTGAATGAATGGTTATGTGCAAACAAGCTCTCGCTAAATACTGATAAATCTAATTTTGACATTTTTCATCCTTCTCAGAAAAAGGTTAATTATACAGTAAAGCTTAGGATTAATGACAAAGTGATGAAGAAAAGAAAAGTATTAAATATCTTGGAGTTATTATAGATGCCAATTTAAACTGGAAGGATCATAGTCATGAGCTCTCAAATTTTTTTTCTAGAGGTATCGGTATACTTTCAAAGCTTCGGCACTTTGTCTCCACTTACACACTCACTCAAGTTTACTATTCTATTATCTTCCCCTATTTAACTTATGGTGTTTTAATATGGGGTAATGCTTACAAAACCAATCTTAACCCTATGATAGTCCTTCAAAAGAAAGCTATCCGCATAATTACCTTCTCCGACTTCCGTGCACATACTTCTCCTAACTCAGAGATCTGCTTAAATTTTCTGACATTGTTCATTTATATGCTGCTGTATTTATGCATCAGTACACTCATGACAAACTTCCTGATAGTTTCTGTAACTTTTTTACTTCTGTGAGGAGTCAACATCATTATAACACACGCCTTGCAGGCAAATCTACATTTACTCTGCCTTCAGCCCGCACTAATTATGGTATGTTCAACATTAGATTCGCTGGACCTAAAATATGGAATGTTGTCGATGAGTCCCTTAAATCTTTAAATATCTTTTCTTTCAAGCGAAAACTAAAGGTTCACCTAATCAACACCTATTAAAGACTGATCTCTGGCTCTGTTAATTTCCTTTTTGTGTTGGTATTTAGCTTCTGCTTTTTTTAAATATACATATAACGGTACTCAACACTTAATTTCAACTTTTTCTCTTTTTTTTTGTATCTTATATTACATTTACTAGTATTATTAGTCATTATAATAGAGTTTAGTTAGTAGTCTAGTTTTTGTTTTCCTGCTTCGGCTTACTTGCTTGCTTTGGTACCATAGACTTTTCCTGACCACAAATGTATCTTCCTATTTTAATAGCCACCTGTGTCGTCTAGCCCTTTATGGTTATTGCAGGTGGCCTGCACCTTATATTCTGTAATTGACATAATTATCAATGTATATGTAATTCTTAGAGTGCTAAATAAAGTGTTGTTGTTGTGGGATGAATTAGATTCTCACAAAAACATGTCCCACATCGAAGAGACAGTGTGTATGCAATAAGAGAACAGAGCGTGCAGAAAAACAGGTCCCACATTGAAGAGATGGTGTGTACATAATAAGAGAGCAGATGTACTTTGTCATTTCACCCGGCCCGGTATAGGGACAGTCAGTGATCGGTCGTGAGACCTCCCCCATACTAACGCTAGCATGTTAGTATCCTGTATCATTCGATAGAGGATTCTAGTTAGCTATCAGTTTGTACTCTGTATCATTTGATACAGAATACTAATAGGGCTTATTAGCATTCTGTATCATTGATACTGGAATACTGGATAACTGGAATTTTGTATGAGATTTACAGGGTATCCACGTGACCCGAATGCTGGGTCAGGATTGGTTAGTACCCTTATGAATCATTAATGATATTATAAGTTCTCATTAAATGTCTTCTTAAAAACACTTTTACATAATAAAATTATTAATAATTTAATTTCTTCTATTGTGCAAAATACAAATAGATGATCAGTTCTGCATCACAATATACAATTAAAACTAATAATAAACTAAATATATAATTATTAACTAATAATGATATAAAAATAAAATCTAAGGCACATAGATCTCACTATATATATCTGACAAGACTAAAGTAATACAAATAATAATGATAAAAATCTAAACATTTTCAGTGATAAGCTAGTAAAAAGATATAATTTCAAATGGCAATTAAAAATGTCAATGGAGTCTACTTGTCTGAGTTCACGTGGCAGCACGTCCCAAAGCTTACAGATACTTATACAATACTAATTAACCACATAATAATCATTACAAGATTCTAAAACAAAATAACATTACTTTTTTAATGATTTGAAAGCCATTAGGTGGAGGTACTAATACAAGTGAGAACATTACACACGCTGCTGCTGTGGGAGGAGGAGTATTCTATACGCCTTTTGCAGGAAACAGTCACGTACTGATATATCACTATTGAGCTCGTCATCCCATGAGAAAGGCTTTACTGGATGGGCAAAAAATCTTTAAAACGCTGTTTTAGAAAGATCGACAATCGATTAGAGGTGGAAAATAGCATTTATAAACAGGTTTTGCAAAATCTACTACAATCTCGTACAAGTGCGTTTGATAAATGAAGTCAGATATTTTTTGCCATCCAGTAAACCAGGTGATTGTATCCCGCAAAAAGCTCATTAGAGGCTTTATCGCACTCATAGGAAACAATATTAGGATCATTACAGTGATAAATGGTTATGGGTGTATTTAGATTTTCCAGCCGGCCTCTAGAGTCTGTAAACTAGGACAACAAAATTGAATATGATTTGTTTGTGGCTAGTTGTGTGAGCCCCAGAAGAAATTGGCTTAGCGGAAATGAAATTTCATATTAGTGTTGTACATTTGCTTTCTAATTTCTTTTTCTGGCGATCATGATACCATCATAAGATTCATAAGGCGTTAGGCTGTACTCATGCACGTTGACTGTTTTCGAGCTGGTATGACTCTACCAACCAATCGTGTCTCGGATCAACAATGCCATTCAAATTATTTTGGAGTCATTATTTGAAACATATAAAGCGTTTGAAGTGTTACCATATTCTCGGGTTGCAATCAATCCCCAGAGATTCAAATGACAAAGCCGTGGTGGCCATGTTGGAGGAACGCCACTGAGGCGATGACGTCACGTGCAACCCAGCAATTTATGGGAGAAATATCATTTGACTGACTGGTACCAAAAACGACTTTTTACTTTGTAGGTCAAACCCTTAGGTCTTGTGTTTTTTGTTCCGATTATTGAACCGTATTCTGATTATTACCTTTAAAATAGGTTGCCTTTGAGATGGAAGCTGCCGATCGTGAATATTTTGTATTTATCGTCATACAGTACTGCAATTTTAAAATTGTTTGTACGGCGATTGTATTTTCCAGTCAAACTGAAAATCCATTTGCGGTACATCAAAGGGTAACCAAGAAGGTATGACATGATCTACTTCAAAAGATGACCAAGTTATATACATCTTCTCATTAAAAGTCTTCTTAAAAACACTTTTATAGATACTTATACAATACTAATTAGCACTAATCATTACAAAATTCTAAAACAAAACATTTTTTAAAAATGATTTGAAAGCTGATCGAAGTACTAATATAAGTCGGAACATTACACACACTCAGTGATGAGACACTCATAGGTAACACTTAAAGGAACGCTAAAGAGGGAACACAATATCATTACTATGATACTGAGCAGACCGAGATGAAAAATAAAAACCTTACTAAGGTGACTATAAAATCAATTCTAGTCGCCAACCAGCAAATGTTAATCGGTAGCATTTGGTCGCTAAACATATTATAATATTTTACTGAATAAATGGTTCGGATACATTTTGATTTTTCAGCCGGCCTACTAGAGTCCGATATTTCTTGATTACGTGATGTATTTTTGTACAGATGTCGCTTCTCAAAACAATCTCAAAGATGTGTGTTTGTTCAAAGAATTATTAAAGATCGAGAAAAACAATAAGTCTCATTTCCTAAGATTGTACTCATGTCTTGGTCTGGATATTAAAATTATCGGCCGTACTGTTTGATGGAGATGTGCATGTCTTGTATTCATTGTATTTTTCTTTTGATTTATCCCTTAAAGTTCACTTCAAAAATACTAATGGCTTCAAGTAAATTTCAATAAGCTTTCTGGATATTTGTTAGTCTTGGTGCATGGATAAAAATCGTATTGGGTCCCAGCTTGGCAAAAAGGATAAATGATCGCATTTCTGAATTGAATTATCTTCGACGACAACAAACAACGTACACTCTGCAAACAACGTGCTGCAATGTGGCTATTTCCTAGTTTGGGGATTAAGCTTTCAAATCTTTAGCCCTGTAATTAAAGATTTCATACGATAGGAGAGAATTGCATTGTATAATGAAAGAAATAAAACTCAAATCGCTTCATGATCGCCGGGTTCTCTCGCTGGACTTGTACGGCACAGATCAACTGTGATGATAAATATTAAATATAATATGTTCAAGTTTTGATTTATTTTCCAGATTTTAATATCTCCGCGGTAAATGAGATTCGACATACTAAAGACTGTCGACAAACAGCCTGAAGTAATGAAACATTTTATGTTGATTTATTTCATTACATCACAAAAGATCGATCCCCAATATAGGGCGAAATGCGTTTGCTATTTTCATACACGACGGGATTGCCACAGAGGTCGCAGAGTTTAATTCATTGATTTAGATTCTAAAAACGATAAACGCGCAAAATTGACATGAGCTCTAATTTGTGGCGGGAAAAACTCCGCGACTAATATAATCATTTTGGTTTCCGGATTTGTTAAACCTGGAGGGGCAAAACGGACAATTTCTGCATCAAAAATAAGGATGTGCCTTTATTCATTGAAGATGACGAAATGCAAATAGATTAGTTTAACATTTGAAACCTCGCGAGTGTTTTAAACACGACTCTGAACGTCAGCGGAAACCAGATCTTATTAAAACAGGAGAAGGCACGTATAAACAAGGACTAACCATTTTAAAAGAGGCCGCGGGTTCGGTGGGAGAAATAGAGCTTTTACGCTTCAAAGCAGACAGTAAAGAGGTTGCAGAGTCTTGAGCATAAGCTCAGCACAAAGGTACAACATGAACCACACAACACATCTCGTGGGGTTACGGAATTCCACGCATGGTAGATGCGAAGTGCACCCAACGACCAAGAATCTAGTTCTCGCCGTTGTTCTGTCCCTGATCTGCGCGGTAGCGTTCTTCGGCAACGCTGCAGTCCTACTGACCGTCTCATGCTACAGAGGTCTCCACAGGGTCACATATGCTCTGCTAATGTCCCTTGCGATCGCAGATTTACTCGTCTCCGTGCTCTCTATGCCATGGCGAATACACCAGACTTTACGAAACGAAGAGTGGTGCCTCGGACTCTCCGTGTGCGCGTTTTGGATCTGGATTGATTCCTTTGCCTGCTGCGCATCCATAAGTAACCTAGCGGCAGTGGGAGTGGAGCGATTCATAGCCATTAAATCGCCACTGCGTTACACCAGTCTAATGAATAAAGAAACTGGCTTAAAGATGGTTGGTTTCGTTTGGTTTTACGCCTTCATATGGGCTTCTCTTGGAAACTTCAACTGGAGTAAACCGGGTACCGCGGTGTTTAACACTAACCAAGGCTGCGGCAAGAACGATACTATCTACTACACAGTGGTAGCAACATTTGCATTTTACCTTCCGCTCACTATAGTAATCGTTACTTACTCGTACCTCACAAAAGTCGCCATAACACACGCGAGAGCCCTGCAAAACCTAGTTTCTCCCGAGCTCGGCAGGCCACGCTCTTCGACCCTAACACGGGATCGCTCCGCCAAGCTTATACGGGAAATCAAAGCAACAAAAATGATGGCCGGTGTCGTAGGGGTATTTTTTATCTGCTGGTTTCCGTTTTTCGTACTCGTACTAAAGAGCCTCTGGTCGCCGACTCGGCCGGTTCATTCCATAGTGGCAGAATTCACGCGTATTTTATTCGTAACGCTATTGCCAAACGTTAACAGTGCGTTAAATCCCTTTATTTACATCGCGTTCACTAGGGAACTAAGGCAGGCACTGTGGAAGTCATTGAATCACATTTCGATGGTAATACAATGTAAGAACGACTGTTATGGTCATCCCACATGGGCTAGTCGAACACATAACTCAACCCCGAAATCGTCAACTCGAATGGATGGTTGTGAAGTATGATGGTTGGGTTTCTTGTCAAGATAGAAAGTGTTTAGCCCCGGGGGGGTTCTTCAAGGTACAAAGGGTAGAGGTGACCGTCGGAAAACATCGAAAAATACCCTAAAAATACCAAACCGTGAAAACTTTCCCACCCTAAAATGTACCTCATGGTCAAAAAATCACCCTGAAAAATGGATTTCGCTTGGACAACCCCTAAAAAATACTAAATCGCCGATTTCGAACCCTAAAAAAATACGACGATCATCCCTACCAGCCGAATATAGGAGGAATCCCCACCCCCCCGGGGGAGGGGGGGGGGGGGTTAGCCTTAGAAAACAACCCGTGCTTCTCGTCGCGAGCTCTCTGACTAGTGTCTTGTGAGTTCATATGGTTTATGGAAACGGTCTCGCTTTTCAACTTGAAGCGCTAGACTAGAATAGGTCACAAAGAAACAGCGAACTTGAACAGAGCTGTTGGGGATCGGTTAAGTAATATGTTTCACATATCAGTAAATCTGCAATACAGTTAACGACTGGTCATTTAGCATGTTACAGAAACACCACATGAACCACATACAGATTAAGCCGTGATATAGTTAAGCTATAGCAAAAGTCAGATATGGGAGAACAAAGGTCCTTGGAATTCTATTAAGGTTCAGCACAACGAAATGCTATTTTAATAATTATTTTCAGCGTTCTCTTTTGACGGTACTATTTCGGTAGAGAAGTGACTTTATTTAGCCATAGGCTTAAAATATTGTAGTCATTGAAATCGGCAGGATTATAAAGTTATCTTGCGATATTGAAGCATATTTAGTGCATTATGTTTATAATTTAAGGTCCGCATTTTGTTTTAATTTTGAAATAATCTTATTAATCAAATGAAGGAGGATGAGAGCCTACAGGTTATCTACCCAAGGAACACAGCCAAGCAATGTACTTTGTAAAGGGTATAGGAATATTGTCACTTTAATTCTGTCAAAACAACATTATTCAAATTCATCAACTCAGCCGGGCTTTGAGTGGGGAGAAAGATGGGAAAATACAAATATCAGCTAATGTAATTAGATTGATGTGAAACTGGGCGAAACTGAGGACTGTCGCTTTCCTCTGAAGTTTGTCAGTTCCACTAAAATCAAGGAGTTGTTGCCTATGGCATACTAGAGCTGACAGCCGCAGTTCAAACTGGAACCATTGACTATCAGTTAATTTCATCGCAGCGAAACAGTCATAAAGTTCTGATTTTTCTGAGAGAAAATGATCTAAGAAGGAAAGATGATTCTTTGAGAATACTCAGCTTCAATCAATATTGGTCAATTTTAATTTAGACTCCTCCATGACCATGTTAATGGACAAAGAATCTTCCAGATTGAAGGGAAATTGTAGACAGAACTGTCATTCCTATTCGTAGAGACTGATAGTTTTAGACTTTTTTGGTGCAATCATGGGAACGGAACTGAAGATAACAGATTGATTGAGTCACCGGTGTATTGCGCAGTCTGCTTTTTCACCGAAATGTAAAAAGATTTTGTGATAAATATCATACTCAGTAGAAGCATTATGCGGTAGTCATTTAGTCTCATTAAAACAATAAACGGTGCTCTAGACTGAGAATATTGCTTTAGAGTGCGAAAGACAATTTAAGATATTGTAGTGATATTAAATATCAGTGAGATCGCGCGATGGCGCTTTGAATTAAAAATAAATGTTGGTCTGCATGTGATGTGTTGTGTTTAAACTATACCATAAAAACTGCAAATAATTAAATTATTGTGAATCGTTGATTTGGCATAATCTTTCTGTGCCCTCAAGGCTAAGGAATACTCACGATGCAATAAGGTACTGCACTTTCAAATCGTTCAGCCATACTAAAACATTGTCTTGCTGAACCCGGCGATGTTCCAGAGAAATTGACTTTTTGGACTTCATGCCCATTTAACTAGAAGCAAACACGAATATAAAGAAAAGCCGGTGGAGTCAAAACTGAAGTACAGTGTTATAATTAGATCAATCCTGAATTCAAAGACTCAGGTTTGTGACTATAGCCACGATGGCAAATGGGGAATAAAATCTGAAATGATGACTGAGAAAGCGAGTTTCTGTTTATCAGTTTAAATTATCAGGCGATATTATAATTATGATCAGGAGAAAAACCGAATTACTGCGTGGTGATTCATTTTAATTCAGCTGTGCTAGGATCGTGATACCGAATAGAAAGGAACTCGAGTATAGGCGGTGCACTTTGAGAAAGCACTAAGCAGTCAAAGTAGGGCTCTTGCAGCTGTACCGCACAAACGTTGATGAAACCATTTTATACTTCAAATTACTCATTTAAAATTCAAATAATAACAATAAATAATCACATGTATAATAATACAAAAACAAAATTCGAACCCGAGGCGAAAAAGGGACTTATTCTGAGTCATAACAAAACAAGCTGAAAATAATGCTCTAAACTTGTCTATTGTATTACTAAACGAAAGGGACACATTTCCTCAGTCTCGAATATAACTATTGGGGAAAGACTAACTAGAGGTCAAAGTGATTTAAAAAAAAATGACTATATTCATCAAGTCACAAAATCGAAGTTAGTAAACTGCCAAGTTCTATTTTCTTTTTATTTAACATGACAATCTTTAAACTCCTCAGTTCAGTCAAAGTTTCTAAGATTCTCAGTGAACATAAAACCAAGGCACTGAATTCAGGAAACAGCAAAAATAACAAACCGAACATAAGGTATTCTCAGGACTGTTTTCTCTGGCTTTGTTTTCTATTGATTCAAAAGGAGCTGGTGAGTAAGTATTACTGCGGGCAGATTAAAACTGACAGCGAATGTCTGCAATATTTATTTTCGAAAACCCTTTTAGAGAGAAGTCACGTCAGTAAAAAGCTTAAGCAAAAAGTCCTGTTGGCTAGATTCAAGAGGCACTGGCAAACTCGAATGATAGTTTCCAGTTTTGTAATCCACTCTAAAATAAGATTCTTTTAGATTCTTGTGAGCGGAAAAAATATGTGGCTTCTATGGGGCGAACAATCATATTAATGCTTAAAGGAAGACAATGTTCTTCAAAGAAGAATTATAAATATTTTAAGATGGCTTTTTACAAGACTTATAATTCTTCATTAGAGTGATCTTTGTGGTATTAATCTCTGCTTTCTAAACTACATACTACAACCACAGGACCGAATACAACAACAACAACAACACCAATATTTTATTGGCTCACACTATAAATTACAAAAATGATATAATATACATTATAAGTTATAAAAGGAGAAGACAAAGAAAAATAGAATGTTTGTTTGAGCCTAGAGGCTAAGGGAACCGTGAGGTTTTCGAGTTAGCCCCTAGTAGCTATCTAAAGTTTGAGTGTTTTTTTTATATAAAAGAAGCAGCAAGGAAGAGGAACTGGGACTAATAAATAACGTTCAGTGTAAAGGTAACTAATGACTTTTAAAAATGAAGAACGTATCTATTTAAGTTTCTTTGGGCGTTGTTCTGACAGTAAATAATGTTTTATTTCTTTGGTAAAGGAAAATGTACCGAGGTCTTTCAGATGGTGAGGTATCTCGTGCCAAAGATCAATTGCCTGGTAGGAAAACATTTGTTATCCAGTATTTGTACGAACACGTGGTTTACATAAATTTTGTTTGGATGCATACCTTGTGGCGTTTTTGGTCAGTCGTCAAAACCTTGTTCGTCAAAACCTTGTGTGTCAAAGGGGCACTATCAATCGAATTGAACCTTCAAGTATCAAATTTAAAACAAAACTACAAAATAACACCCTGAGATAGAAGAGAAATACCATGTGAATGTCCTGATATGCTTTACAAACTACAAAATAACACCCTGAGATAGAAGAGAAATACCATGTGAATGTCTTGATATGTTTTACAACTTCTTCGATAGAGGATGGCAAAGATTAAAGTGGATTACAAAAGCTTATTTTAGAAACTGAACCAATTTCAAGTTGCTCTAAATTTCTCTTGAAAGCGGCAGTATTTTTCATCCACTCGAATCTTTGCCATCCTTCATCCAAATCGTCTCCAACTTTCTCCAGTATACCTGCAAAGCATACTCTACTAATCTGAGTAATTATCTTTGTCTTTCGTTATGAGAAAGTTTATCAATTGGGGGATAACATGGCCCCTTTAAAGCAAGAAATGGTCCTGAGAGTATCTCGTCCATTCAGCTCAGTAAACATGCTTGGAACAAAAACGAGTACTTTATAATTAAGCATTTAATTACCGGCGAAAACCGAACTCCAGGAAGTGAACAAGTGATAAGAAGGAGGACGTAAGCCATCTTCCAGCACTCGAGCAATTACAGATGATGAACGCTTACTTTCAGTCAATTTCCCCTTATCTAAGTTTTGAACGTACGGTGCCGCGTGATTAACACTAACAATAAATCACTTGATTTCCCCGAGGTAATTGATCCAATCACGGTATCACTGGATTCACTCGAATAGCTGCCGAAACAAATTGTATTCTTGCTCGAGGCACATTCTATGCAATTGATATATAAACATAAGTTTCTAGTATACATATAATTGTATGGACAAACGTATCCTTTACAAATGCTGATTCGAGGGGGGAAGGGTGGGGCGGGTACATTTCCACTCCCTTCTCTGAATAAATGACGTTTCGAGTGCTCAGTAAGGAAGTCAATGTTCTTATTTTTGCATTTGGTCAATATCAGAATTGACTGAAATGCATGTTTGACTGAGGATTTTCAGCCTTCCAAAAGGTTAATTCACATGTATACACGTATAAAGATGCAACACCAAACAGAATACGAAATATATATATAAGAAATGATACGAAACAATGCAAACAAAAAGTAACAAGACCTAAAACACGATGACCACAGTGATGACAGAGCTTGAACCAGGCACATAAAACTTGATAGTTTTTACTTTACAAACGAAACAAATGCCAAAGGCTTTTTGAACTTTGCATCTCCCATTTCTCCTAATCAAAAATGGAAGAAATGACGAACGTTCTTGTTTTCCAAACAAACTATTACCGGCGCCGATTTGATTATTTAAGTAATTCCCTTCTTTTATCTCGTTAAACCCCTCCGTGCGTTACCTAAAACACAGACGAAAGTAAAACGCCATTGGTTGTTATTATTGGGTAAAACTACTGAATACCGCGCCGGGGAAAGAATAAGAGAATTGTTTGTACTTTCCAAATGCATTTGGCGTGCAGAGGAAATCGGATCGCGTGCGATCGAGTAGTGAGGACTCTATGAATGTTCACTATTACTGCATGGAGGAAGTTACGTGTACAGGACACACTTAAATTGGCAATGTCAATGAAATTGAACCTCCATATTATTTCTTTAAAACAAAACTACACAAATAACACCCTGAGATAGAAGAGAAGTTTTGATATGCATTTCAAACTTTTCGATAGAGGATGGCAAAGATGAAAGTGATTACAAAAGCTTCTTCTAGAAACTTGATTTAGGTTACAGTTAACCGATTTCAAGATGCTCTAAAAGGCTTAAAAGCCAAATCTGCTTAAAAATCTGCTTAAAAGCAGTATTTTTCACCCACTCGAGTCGACATACTTCATCAAAACTCGCATTTTCTCCAGTATACCTGGAAAGCATACTCTGCTAATCTGAGTAATTATTGTTGGTTTTCGTCATTAGGGGGTTGACAGTGTACATTTAAGCCAATGCAAATAATACCATGATGAAAATTGAGGAGTCTTTTCGCGTCTTGCATGCACTTCAGCGATATACAGATTAACATATTTAGTCAGTCTAGGGCACGCACGGGGCACGCACGGGGCACGCACGGGGCACGCACATCACAGGCACGTCCTTTTGGCTACGTGCTGAGCCCAAGTTTCTGTTTTTCTTGGTTGCCAGTTTCATTACTCTTTTTTTCTTTTTTTTTCCAAGTCAGCTACGTGACTCCCGAAGGAAAATTCGGTATAGGAAATTGGAGCACATACCATTAAAAACATTAGCGACAAAAGAGAAATGGGACTGTTTGGATATTATATGGAATGCCTTTAGCACTTTTTGGTTGTAACATTTCAACATTGAAGGTTTCAAGGTATGGAAGATGAGAAAAACAAGAAACGAAGACAGAAATGGCAAGAAAAACGGCTCAAGAAACTAGCGCTGCAGAATGTGCCTGAACCAATGAATTACAGAGACTATTCCATCTATTTATATTTGGAATACGGTCAAATTGAACGCGCCCATAATACAAAGCTGACTGCATTTAACTAGCGCTCAGGTCAACATCTTGTTCTTTTTCGAACACGCAATGTTTGCAATTTTGTTATCACTGATTTGTTCTGTAATTTGTTACTGTGAACTACAAACGCTTGCTGACATATGTTATTCAGGATACATTTAGTATTCCAGTGGCTGAAAAATCCCGATATTTAAGCGATTTGTAGTGATGATTATGTGTATTCTTACTCCGGAACACGATCAATCTCGAACGCACACTTAGTGTAAGATTTAAGGAGAACTCAAGATAAAATTTCAGGAAGTCGCAAGAGCAGCTGGTCAAATAGCCGACATATAACAATTGGAATAAAAAGTGTCGAGTATAGTACGTAGTGTGTGAGCCAGTTACTAGGGGTTTCAAGTCAAAATAACTGTCTCAATCACAAAATACAATAACTGCACGTGAAAATGCAAGCAATAGCAAACATGGACGGTGTCTACACCATGATAACCCGAATTTTACGTTGAGAACGTGAACGCCGCCTTGTTTCGTGTTTGGTTGTTTCGTGTTTGGTTACCCGGGTAATTCATGTTTTCGTGTCTAACCGATTTCCCCAGGGGAAAACGTACCTAGGTATATTTCCATAGTTACGAAAGAAAGAACAATGGAACTTTCGCGTAAGAAAAAGCCTGGGTCGATTCTGGATCTTACGTCACCTCATAATGCATTATTCTCCATGGCGCATTTCTATCACAACAACATCGATATATAGAGAATATATACAGTCTGAGTTGTTAGTAAAGAAAACAGTTATTTTAGACAAAATGCTAAATATTTATTCAACTTATTGCAAAGTTGAATGAATTAGATGACGTAAGATCCAGAATTGACCCAGTCTTTTTCTTACGCGGTCATGGGTCAGGAAAGGTCAAATTTTCACCATTTCAAACAAGCCTAGAACATAGAATATTCTTTGTAAGTCAATAATTTCTTCGCAGAAGTACTCATAACCTTTCAAAGATTCATTGGTATAAAAATCGGAAAAGGGGTTAGGTGCACTTTAAGACCCTGAGTGTTGGTCCGGCCGGGGTTTGAACCCGCGACCTCCCGCTCAACAGACCGGAGCTTAACCACTGAGCAAACAGGGAGGCGTACTCCTAAGATGTTCTCAGCTAAGACATCTCTTAAGTTTCCAGCCTCCGTGAAATTATCGATTACAATGAAAACACCAATTAGCGCTGGCCTTATATGGCCTAATTAATATTTATGTCTTTAAATTGGTCATTCGCGAAATCAGTCGTTATGGCTGCGGTCGACGCAAAGAGGCGAAGGCCCAATTTTACCTAACAAGAAATAGCGGTTTTGGTAGAAGCCGTACAAAGTAGGAACGAAAATTTTATTTAACTCCTTAAATAACACGGACACAAATGTTCAGAACGGAAACGCGTATGGGCAAGGGTGAGGCAGTATCGCTTTACTAGACAAGAGATAACAGGATTTCCTCTTCCAAATCCAAGGGATTGGCGTGATCTCGAAAGACTCGTTCCCGTCTTAACGCTCGCCGACGTTGGAGCGCCAATAACATGGCCGCCATTGTTGTGTTTAGGACATATCCTAAAAGGTAAGACATCGATTTGGACCTCTTGATAAATTTAAGTTCTAATTTAGGACACGTGATAGTGAATAACACGTTTGTCCTAAAGTCTATCTTAGGAGGCTGCCGTGTCTAAGTAACCTTCGTGGCCCCTGTATTTCTTTGGATGTCGCCACACAACAGGAGGAGGCAGTTAACAGCAGATGGAACCAGCCATAATGCCTCGTGCTCGAATTCAAAATGGCGGCGGGCTTCCTATAATAGCGTTTGATTCAGCAAGGAGCTGCAGTTTCAACAATAGTAGAGCAGTTATTTTGCAGAAGGAGTTCATTAATATCGTGTTCGTCGCATAGACTATAAATGGAGGGAGCTTCAGCCAACTTTGAACGCAAAACATGCAGTACAAAAACACTAAACGGGAACACAAGGAGTAAAAGATTTGATGCTCTGGAAGAACACCCAGTATTCGTAGCTCATGATCCACTAGATTTTAGGACTACATATTTCTTTAAAACCTTCGAGGCCCTGGTTACACGAATACGTTTTCAAACGTTTGCGTTTTCCATTTTATCGTTCACACGAAACGATAGCGCTACTGACGTTTTCAAATCTTTTCACTCTAGAGAGCGTTTATCGTTTTTGTGTGGACGGGAGATGAAAACATATTAAAAAAATCTGACTTTTTAACAGCCGGACCCGAGTGATCAATATAGGCTGATTAAAGTCAGGAGCGTGTTGGTTTTTGTGGAGGGAGGCCGGAAAACCGGAGAACCCGGAGAAAACCCTCGGAGCAAAGGCGAGATACCAACAAACTCAACTCAGGGGTGAGTGGTGATAGGCAAAGCGCTTATCACTTGTGCCACCCTGACTCCCCTCCCCTCCCCTAGTCGTGTGAATGGGGACTACGAGATCTTCTGTTCCTGTTTATTTACTCGATATAGTTGCATGCGGACACTGAGGTGGTCTTCTGATCTCGCAAGAAAAGGAAAAAACGAAGGTGGTTTGAGGTATATGTTTTCTTCTGTTAATAAACTCTGGGAAGAGAAGAGCGCTTTTAAGAATTACAAGATATTCAATTTATTATTCTAAACTTTACCATTCATTCGTATGATAAAATCAGTACTGATTAATAATCATAAATCCTACCTCGATATGATGGAGTTATACAGCTATTACACACCTCTTTGTTGAAAGCCAACATCATATCTTTTATCACCATACATCCAGGATAATTAAAATAGACAATAAGCCAAAATAGGAAAGAATATTAAACTGCAGCCTCTGGCCCATAGTCCAGTTACAATTGTAATGACAGAATGTTTGATTATGACCGCTGAAATATCCAGCCCTATTAAAAGTTTTTTTTTTCTAGGAAAGTACCATGATACGGAGGTGTTAATATGCAAGTAAACAATATTATTATCATTGTTTTGCCCACCAACATGGAAGACGGCTACCTTTAAGTCCTCAGCTATCATTAATTCATGACTTTCTCACGAATGTTTCCGGTTGTACTTGTAATCTTGACAAGATGACTTATTCTGACCAAAATACATGGGTTTAATCACAAAGTGACAACCAAGAAACTAATGCATGGCGAGAACACTTGAGCCAAGTATACATGAAAACTATTCCCACCTCGTTATATTTATACAAGTCCCTCAGCAGCAGCTAAATTGAACAGGAAGTTCTCCATAATAGCCGTCAATTTACGTTCCTTTAGTCCCTCCAGAGTAATCTTAGGCTGCCCGCCACTTTCTGTTTCCACACTGAGTTTCTTGAGGTTGTTAATGAGGTCCTTCGTTTTCCCCGACAACTCCTGAGAACGAAGGTACGCGTATATTTAAAAATCATGAAATACAATCAGTGTAGTTTCTCTGTTTTTTTTTCTTATGAAAAAGTAGGATCACAAATTTATAAGAAAAAATATAACAATTATGGGGAACATTTCTATATCCATGCAGCTAGCAACAGAATTAAACTGCAAAGTGCTCCCGGGCGCAAATACCAATTCCATGTACGGACGGCCAGCCTTTGTGTAAATTATAGTGTAAATTATAATTATTGAAAATGTTTTCGAGATCCTCCCGAGGTGCATTTCGTGCGCTAACGTCAAAGACACGGCAACAATTAATTCAGTGACACGCCAGGGGGTCACACACAGAAGCAATACAGTTTGTCTTGAGGGTCCGCTCCATGTTTCTCTCAATTCACTGGCAATTTCTGCAGTTTTCCCACTTTTTTCTAAGGTTTTCATCAAGTTACAAAATGCTCAATGCTAGGGTACGATTACATGCCCGTTTGGGAATCTCGTCAAAAACTTTGAGTTCGAAAAAACGTTGGGATTAGCCAGTCCGGATGAGAAAAAACTCCGCAGAGTCTCCAGCCAATCAGAACGCATGATTTCAAGCAGTGGATTCTGGACCAGAAAAATACACAGACTAGCTAATAAGGGTTATTTATGTAACAATCATAGCACTGTACAAGGTAGCTCATATCGTGCTCATACCATTACCATGTACGACAGACATTATAACTTGCCGGATAAAAACGTAGATGTAAATACTGAAACGAACTGCTTAAAACAAGCCAACCAACTATTTTGTGCCGTGTATACTTATGCCAGTGACATGGCCAGGATTTTAAAATTTGTAGGTCCGAACAACTGCTCCGTAAGGGTGGCTTCTTGAGGGGTCCGGGGGCATGCTCCCTCGGGAAATGTTTAGATTTAGACTTTCTCAAATGTCTTCTGCTGCACTTTCAGGTCATGTTTTGTGTATTTTGACACCTCCTCAAGCCCAAAATTCATTTGTAATAAGACAAGTAGGCTGTACGCCCCTGTATGTTATATAAAATCATTTGATTACCGTACTGAGGTCACTCTGTAAGATTTTCACATCAGTACTAAACATGCTTCCTACACAAGCATCCAGATGCTGTTTACGTAATAGAGAAACAATACTATATGTTCTTTCCCTAGCTATAAGCTACCTTAATAAAGGCTTGGTCAGAGTACTCTTCGTCTTTAGCTGCCTCCATCATAAACATAGCAACATCTTTGTGAACCTTGCCCATCTGAAACGTTTCTAAATAATGAAATGATATTTTTCAGTCAGACTAAGGTTTGGATTGTGGAGTTATGAGAAACTTGAAACATACTCAAACAGCAGGATTGTCACCTGGATTTTGGGGTAGGCCAGGCAAAATCAGAAATGGACAAAATGGTGGAAATATTTGGGGGCAAGGTTGGGCAAAGAAAACAAATGGGGAAAAATGTTCGAGACTGCGAGGGTGAACTTATTTATATTGTAACCCAGTGAGTCACATCCATTTCCTACATTGTATCACATTTAATTCAGTGGGACTTGACATAAGAGTGAAGGGAGTGGGGGAAGGGGAAACTGACTATGTAGAGTGGAACCCCGATTTAACGAAGCCTGTCCCCGATTTAACACACAAATGTATTCAGAGTTACAGTAAATTGTATGGAAAAGAACCCCGATTTAACGAAATACCCGATATAACGAACACAATCTAGAATATAAAATCTACCCCGATATAAGGAATACTGATGTCATCACGCGATAGAAGATGAATCGACTACTGTTGTACAGTAGGTACATACGTACAGATAGTAATAAATCACGAGGTCTATAAGTACAGTATAACGCCCAGACGCGGACGTGTTGGGGAGTGCAGCGCTACGGCAAATTAATTATCAACTATACCCCGATTTAACGAAGATTTTGGTCAGTTTTCAACAAATTCGTTATATCGGGGTTCTCGATTTAACGAAACCCCGATTTAACGAACCAATTTCCCCAGTCCCCCGGCACTTCGTTAAATTGGGGTTCCACTGTAGCCTTGTTGTACGTTTCTTTCGTTCTTAATGATACTTTACTTTAGATTGAGATATACACACACACGTGCATGTATATTCTTGTTGTCTGTTAATTAGCTTAGATAATTATATTAGTTAGACACTTGTGTATTTTAGTCTTCTTATCATTCAATATCGGTGTTTGTATTTTAGATTAACACGGCTTTCGTGGAAACCAGTGTGAAATTGTTGAAATTCCGTGCATAAATAATAAAGATTGATTGATTGGGAGGCATTCCTGTCCCACTATTTGATCTTCTGATGACAACCCTGGACAGTATTTAACACATTATGTACCTTTTGCATGGGGTGGAATAGTAATTTCTCCAGCTGTCACTGCATGAAAAGAAATTCAAACTAATGTCAGATGCAAAGGTCTATCGTAGCGTATTCAATCTAAGATGAATACGCTAAAGGAGTCTGCAGCTGTAACAACACATGCACGCTTTAGTAGGAAAATAATAGAATGTTCAAAAGTCAGAGTAAAAAAAAAGCATACCATTTACAAAAATATCATAGAGTTCTGTTCTGTTTTCCACTGATGCATCAGTGAACCCAGCAATGTAAGTTACATTTGAACGCAAGTCATTGAGCTCATCATCTTCAAGGTGAGAATACGGATGGAGTATAGACCAGTTTTGACGATGCCAGACCAGTACTGGTAAGGATCTGTACCACAAAGAAATCAATTTCAGGAACATTTATTAATTCTGCAATAACATGTAGGTCTGGTCAAAGGAGAGTTATATATAAAGTCAAGTTCTGGTCCTGACCAAATTAATATTTAATAGTTGACTTTGAATCACAAAGATTATTTTATTACTGTCAATTAATGCATACAATCGATTTTATAATGGCTTTAAAGATCTTCATGTGCAATGGATTGTGGGTAAAGGTACAATCTGCCATCTTTTGATGTACAGTACAGTAGATGATGGCTGAATTTACATTCAAGAATGTAATTACATGCAACCGCCTCCCGGTTAGCTCAATGGTTAAGCACCGGTCTGTTATGCGGGAGGTTGCGGGTTCAAACACCGGCTGGACCAACACTCAGGGTCTTAAAATAACTGAGTAGACGGTGCTGCCTTTGTGAAACAATTTCGTTCACGAGCTGCAAATGGTTAGACCTTCACATCTTCTGGGATAAGGATGTTAAATCGTAGGCCCATCAGTGGATGAAGAGCCACCTCGTGGAAATGCCACTGATTAATCCGTTATTATTATTATATTAAACACACAGTCTTATATACTTGTTAAATTATAAAAATGTTTGAGTTATGTACTTTTGTTTGTCAGCCTTCTCAGTGAGACTAGTTAACTTAATTTAACAAATGCTGCAATTAATACCATAGACTATTGTAATGAACATATTTATACCAGGGATGTGGGAGCCCAATAATTTATGTTCATCAAAATAATCAGAGCTCTTCTTTCCCAGAGGTTTTTTTTTTTTTTTAAACTCTACGTTTATTCTCAGTTAGGCCTTCCCAATAAAATGTAATGTTTACCATCGCCCTCTCTCTCTCTCTTGATGGTCAGTAGCCTGCTTGCCGGCTCTCCTGTAATTTTTTTCGGTCGTTTCTTTTCGGATTGGGTCACCTGTGGTACGGGGTCAAAAGAAACGACCGAAAATAATTATAGGAGAGCCGGCAAGCAGGCTAGATGGTCAGGGTCGGTCAGTTGAAACAAATAAAAAATAAATGTTAGGGGTTTAAGGTTACCGGATACCTTCAGGGTGCATTTCCAGTCTAAATTATGTAGCGCCTCGAAGAAACATCTTAGATAAATCATCCATGTATCAATTTAAAGCTTATAAAATTGGCTACAAGAATACATAAAAAGTTTTGAGTTCTTTGAAAATCTCGAATTTTCCGCGATCCCGTTTCTCGGATCTAGTGAGATGGCTTTCAGAAGCTCCGACTCCGAAAATATTTTAAAGTTTTAAAATCTGTTTGCTTTGTCGCATTTCAGAGGAATCGTATTACAAAAGAGTGTCGGGGAATTTCAAAATTCGATTTAGTTCAAAAGTTATCATGCTCTCCGTGAAAAGGCGAAAAATAATCAGAGTAGATTTGCGGAAAACGCCGTCAAGAGCTCTATTTTTAGAATTTTCCAATTCCCCGACATAGTTTTGCAGCGGAGATATCAATTCACATTTTGTGAAAATTTCAAACAAATCGACTAAATTTCTCTGAGTGGGAGCTTTTTTAAAACTCTATTTTGGTTGAAAATCGAAAGCGTAGAAAAGAGCATTTTAGAAAATCTAGCCGTCTGTCGTGCGTGAATCTGAAGCCCCGCCTCTCCAACAATTAGCGAGCTCTTGGCCAATCATTTCTCATCACAGTTCAACTATCTGTCAAGATTTCCCGCCAATGTTGATTTCCGATCAAAGCTTCGCGCCGTCTAGTTTTCTTGTGTGACTTGAAAAATGGGAAAGACAAAAAGACCTGGTGGCACAAAGCCAAGGTGAACACCTAGAGACGCCTTGAATGCCAGCATAGTTAGTAGAGGAGACAGTGATTTGCAGGCGGCTGAAACAGCACGGCAATAGCGAGCTAAGATCGTGGTGTTGGTTTCAAGCGATTCAGAGTCACCGTCAGACTAAACGTCTAAAGTCTGACGGAAACAAATATTTTCTCGGCTGGCTCCTATCAATTCTTCATGTTCAGATGTGGGCCACTCGGCACTCTGTCTGAACGTGAAAATACGAACCCTTGTCGGGTTTTACGAGGACTCCTATTTGGCTTTGTTTGGCCTTGTTTTGCTTTTCTTTTTTCTTTGTTTTCCAAGCTAAGGCTAAGGCCAACAACCGATGGAATTATGGAATCATGTGTGAAAAAACGTTTCTCAATAAACGTAAACATTGCATATGAAATAATTTTTTAAATATTATATGCGCCAGCTCGTTACGGGCGAGTGAGCACTTGTCATGTGTTTATATTGATCTGCTGTCAATCAAACGGAACCTTTTACTTCCGGTCAAAAACTTCCTTTTGGTATTTCTCCGTCAACATTAATTTTTATTCAACGGAGTTTTTGGTATATGAGACACTACTACTAAAACTACATTTCTGTGCGAGAAAAAAAATCTCATCTTTTTCGTTTTGAAGGTATCCGGTAACCTTAAGCCAAGTATTCCTCAACTACTTTTTCCTCTACTAGTTGTGGATTGCCAAAACCGCATTAGGAAATTAGCAAGAAACTAAAATGTAGAGAACTTGGAAAAGAGGTGCAGTTATGAATTCTTTCTATCTTTTTTTTACTTTTCCAGAAAGTTATTGGGTTGGTCTGGCAATGGTTATAAACAAAACATTTTAATGAGAAGGCCTTATATCTTAACCATAATGATATCATTACCTTGCAATGTCTAAAAGTGTTGTGAGCCTGGGACTGTAGACAATAACTCTTTTCTTCAGTAACAAAGCAGTATATATCAGGATTGTTTCTACTCCAAATATGTTGATGACATCTGAAATAAACAGATTTTATAAAAATAACTAAAACTAAACAACAAATTATTACTTAAATAACTGTGACTACTCTAACTGGGATGACTTAAACAAAGAGAACCAGTTAAATTAGGGCCATTTACATGAGAGGCTTACCTAAGCCACAAAGTTCACAAAAACGTGCTATTTATACAAGACCTTAAAGTGCAAGTATGTCAAAAAAAGAAAAAAAAGATTGTACTATTGTGTTTGTTTCTCACAAAAAGATATTAATCTTGCAAATTTGGTAACATTTCTGGCATTTAATCCCTAATTAAGAAAACTAAGTTAGACAACTGAAGTATATCAGAAATTTGGGGCAAAAAGAATTCATGTTGTTTTATGGCACACTTGCACTTTAATTAAGCCACCGCTTCAGTTAGTCGCAAACTTCAGTTTTTTACCCATTTATACGATCGTTCGTGGCTTAGGTAAGCTGTGGCTGACTTGCTCTTGTATAAATGGCCCTATTGCAGAATGAAAACAAAGCATTTTAAACTTGTGTGTACTCTACTGCAGTCACTAATTGGCTCAAATAACCGAAGTTGAAATGCTTCACTTGTTTGGAAAAGGGTCCAAACCTTTTATAGGTTTCTCTACGAATGGTTTTCTAGGGTCATATTCCTTCACAGCGAACACACCACCATCTTCATCATCAGTACAAGTTCCCTTGGTGATAACAGACAAGTACAGTTCCAGCATGTTGGCTGGGTTGCCAGTCTTCATCAGCCTTGTACTCAGAATTCTGCAAAGGCTCTTGTATTTCTCAGGGTTAAAGTCCTGTTTCAATGACAAAAATATTTATACATTGAACAGAAAGAAATATACACATTTTAGAAAAACAACAATAAAAGTATAAACATTTGATATTGCAATGATGACGATACATGTCAATATGTTGATATTGTCAACTGCTTTATGACATTAAACAATTATAATTATGTTTACCTTGGCAACCAGAACAACTGTGAAATGGGTGACCTAGAGTAATGATAACAAAAAATCTTAAGTAATTCAGTTTTCAAGATGGAATTGTATAAAATACATTGTGTATGACAACTCACTCCCAAACAAAGATTGGGGAAATCCCCAGTCATTCACTGGGTTTTGTCATAGGGAATGTTCACATCGATTTTTGCATGCTTATGTCATTGTGATGTTAGGATCAATATCCACCCACCCACCCACCCAACCCTCTTAACATCATGATAGAATTATATAAACTTTAATATTATATTCTGTACTATCAATGAAATGGGTAGTTCCAGAAGATATCCATACCCGGCCCTAGCATGGGTGGCATTTTGTAATTATGGATGTGAGGGAGAGGGGGGAGGTTCTGGGCCTGAAATTCCAGTTGCTATCCAATCCTGGAATTCCGGATAGAAGGGAGGGTTTCTTGGCCCTGGAATTCTGGTTGGAGGGGGGGTTTCTGGGCTGGGAGGGTTAATTAACATTATTTTCTGAGGGGGATACATCACTTTTTTTTGCTGAAGGGGTTAAAAAAGCATGACCTCATCAACAGGGAGGGGGGAGGGGTGTGGCTATAAAATGGAATGGGAAGTGGGCAAATTGCTCAGATAGTTATTTTGGGGTAGTTGATCTGGGTAATCCATAGGGTAGCTAGTCCATGGACTGGGGTCAGTGTTTTGTCCACTCCCAATGGAATGGCCAACAGCTGTCAACTTGGTGCAAATAAAGCAACAACGTACCAGGGGGGACTCCCTTATATGGCCTATACCGGTACATGCTGCGGGATAGGGTATGGTTTTTAAGCTGTCGAGGTCTGGGATAGGGTATCCTTTTTACAGTTTTGATCTGGAAAAGGGTATGGATTTCAATATATTTGTCGTTGGCGCCATGCTTAGCGCTCTATCGACCACACTATAGCTTAAAATACTATATTAAAACAAAATGGCTTTCTTAGTGTAATTGCATTCGACGAAGGAGAATACATACTAATCATGTGTGGGCAACCTGTGCTTTCCCAGGCGAAAGAAATCGAGATTTGTGTATGTCCATCCTCATGTCATCATGTATGTTTGTACTTTTTAGAATAAATTATCTCAGCCGGGAAACTGGTAAAGTTCTACACAATGCTCGCTCGCTCGAAGTTGCTCGACATTCGGTGAATGGTTTCTTTGTCTCATTTTCCCCATTCAATTGCACTGATGTTTAAAAAGTTCGCAAGTACGATTTATCAATGCCCGAGGAAAGTGTGTACTACTTCTGGAGCATTGGCAAGGTCTGATGTCCAAACTATATCAAGTCAACCATGGTCTGTTTTATCGGCATGTGAAGACATACATGTACTGATGCAGACGAAGATGAACAGTCGAACCACTCGGCCATAATTTATTGTGCTGAACTGTCAACAAACTGAGTGAATCTGCGATCGAATATTCTGTTGGCTTGCTCGCTGTATTGGATTGTGCTTTTCACTGAACAGATACGAAAACTACAAACATCAAGATTAACTATAAATATATTCATACCTGAAGAGAAATATTTGACAGGGTCTTGTGTGAGTTGTGAAGATTTAGCTTTTTAAACACTAAATGTGTATGCACCTTGCCGTTATGCATATTAATACTACATTTAGGCATATTAAGAGTTGACCTATAATCACCCTTGGAGTTGGATAAGTCAGATCAAGGAACGTTTAAAAATATCAAGACAAGGTGAGGGATTTAATCTTTATTGCTGTGTACCTGCATGTACTCAAATCAAGATCATGACTTTATGTGCATGATACAGTGTATGTTGACATGCATACATGTATTTAAGCTTACAGGAACAATTAATCTACCAACATTGATCAGAAATTATTCTACAATTTAACAATGGACACTCAATAGACTGTAGGCAGTCTTGACCTCACTTGAATAATAATTTTAATGCTCTGAAGGAACTCGAGTGTAGTTTATACATGTACATATGGGTATATACTAGTTTAAGTTCTACGCTGGAGTGTAATCACCAACATTAGTCAGTATTGTGGAGCCAGCTGCTATATACACCACTGGTTAAACTATCAATGTGCATTTTACCTGTTGAATTTGTTAAAACTTAATGACAGCAAAAAGTTTATAATCTGTTAAGTGTTATTCTACAAATTTCTGAAGGATTTCTTAAGTGAATACTGTGGTATTTAGCTTAATTGTCATCAGTTTTGTAATGCGGATCTTTTGACAGTGATTGATTGTGCATGCATGAGTGAGTTCGAGTTTGTTTGCCTGACAAACTAATTTCAGAAGTTCCTCGTTTCCGCTTTAATCTCTATAAGAGCAAATAGTATAGTAATGAAGATATAACTTCATTTAAAACACTGTGTTTTTCTGCCGTGAAGCGAATGTAATGACAAGTCACCAGTTTGACTAGGTTTTTCATCGGCGGAGCACACGTAGTCGCGTAGCTGTAGTGTAGGTTTTGTTTTCAATGTCTTTGTCTTGGAAAATTTTGTCCTCTTAAATATTATAAACAAGTAATCGCATGGCATGGGTCCTCTTGAATGTGTTTTCGAAGTTTTAAAATTACCCTCATCGCTTCGCGATGCAGGAAAATTTAAAACTTTGAAAACACTCATGAAATTGGCCGCATGCGATTACCTATACTAACTGAACAGGTCCATCTCCTTGAAAAACTTAAAAGTCAAGACATTCAAGACTGTTCACATTTATATTGTATTGGCTTTTGTTACTTGTAAGCTAGACACTGGAAACTCACTCCTAAGTGTACTTCCAGGTTACTTTTTTTAAATTAAGAAACTGCAGTCAGTTCAAAATTGCGCCGCTCGCCTTATTGTTGGTGGTGGAAAGTATGATCATATTTCACCTGTTCTTCAGCGTCTCCACTGGCTACCCATAGAAAAACGAATAACTTATATGATATTACTTCTTACATATAAAGCTCTAAATAATCTGGCTCCTACCTACATTCGTAATATTTTTTTATGGTAGTCAAGAGTACTATACTCCTCCTCGTAATCTTAGGTCTGCCAATAGGTTCCTTCTGAAGGTTCCTACAGTCAATTTAAAGAGCTATGGAGAAAGGCTTTTTCCGTTATTACGCCAAAACTGTGGAATCTGTTGCCACTTACTATTAAGTTATGCCCCTCAGTGGGAGTCTTCAAAGCTAATTATTATAAGTTAAAAGCATATTTATTTAAGGAAAGTTTTTATTAGTTTAGTTATTGTTTAGATCGTAAGATTTTATAGTTCTTGTAAATTAACTTGCCTGTTTTCCAGCTATGTAAAGCGCCTTTGGACATTTAGGATTAAGACGCTATATAAATGTAGAATTATTATTTTTTATTATTTATTATTTAAAGACAGACATTTTTGATCAGGATATTAATTGTTTATACACACAGTTCACACCACTGTAGCAATAAAGGGTGTGTCATCTTAGGAAGCTCAGCCCTTTCTCATACAAAAATATATGTTGAACCACAGGCAGCCCAAGCTCAAGTTGCAAAAATATAAGGGTTTGTATGGGAGCATAGCGAACTCCGTTTATTAGCCAGAAATACTGTAAAATATTTGAATAAAATGACTTACTTTGCCACTGTAATGTCTTCTGTCGTGTTTCTCTCCTTGTTGGGTGGTTTTAAGCTGATTTCAGCCGGTTTTTTTCGGAGTCATTTTATTCAAATATTTTACGGTATTTCTGGCTAGTAAACAGAGTTCGGTACGCTCCCATACAAACCCTTATATTTTCGTAACTTGAGCTTGGGCTACCTGTGGTCGAACACACTTTGATAATCTATGATTACTTCTACTTTTAATTTAAAACTGTTTGGGATCTGGAATAGGTATAGATTCTTTGCTTCAAGTCTGGGATAGGGTATAGATTTTTTTTGCTTCAAGTCTGGGATAGGATATGGTAAATGGCATTTTTATGTCTGGGATAGGGTAAGGGCTTTGAGGTCTGCACGGCACACCCCAAGGCCTACCCAAAAATCCCCCCCCCCCCTCCGGGCAACGAACCTTTGTCAGGACGTCTGAATTTTTCACTTCAGCCGTGAATAGGTAGTACCACTTCCTCTGTAACTGTCCATAACAAAATGGCGTTATTTCTTGACCTTTCTCTGCATTCAAACAGCATTTCCGCAATATAACTTGACGGAAGCCTGCTGAAAAAGCAGGGTACGACCACGTCCACATTACATCGTTGTTGGTGTCTTTCTCTGCAAGAAAAAAATGAAGTTAATTAATGTATATCAGCTAGATAGATAATGGTATCTTTATATATCAAGTGAATGCATAGATCATGGAGAATTCTGTTTGTTTGTTAGCTTTTTACCTATGAGCCCAGCGGAGATGAGTTCACCAAGCCCCGCCATTTTGACTCGGTAAGGACTGGGCACCAAAATGGTGAACCAGTTCCCGGACCGCAGTACACTCCACCAGCGGAGGTATGCTGTGCGACAGAATCTGCTTCTAACCACGAAAAGTAACCACCAACTGCGCATGCTCATATGAATGGCAGCGTCCTATATTCGTGCCTGCACGAAGTACATACCTACATGTACCCAAGATGGCGGAGCACTTGATGCAGAAAAGCGGCTAAATACAGGAATGGCTCACTTAATTAATTCATGGAATGACCACATAAACTAACTAAAATTAACATTGGGTTTAAAATGTACAAATTTGACAGGACTTAGCGTCGATGGTTGTTTAGTGTAGTGGTTGCGACGTTTGCCATATGAATAGGAGGAGCGGGGTTCGAGTTCCAGTATATGTCTCAATTTATTTTTACCTCAACATTTTCTTGAGAAGTTTTTCTTCAGAACCCTAGCTCTAGGTGGGTAAGATCTTGTTTACTGATCGGTTAGGTTTTTTTTATGGTTCAGGGTAGGATTTTAGTTAGTTTATATTGTCATTTCATGAATTAATTAAGTGAGCGATTCCTGTATTTAGGAGCTCGTTTGATGCAGCTCAGCGAGGAGATAGCCTTCTTTGCAGCCGCTCTTACTCTTAGTGTCGGTCCCTTCCCAGCGGCTGCAAAGGAGGCTAGGAGGTATACTGATATTCCCACTACTTGTACATGTACTTTATGGTTTTTTTTTAAAATAATATTTGTTAGTATTTTTACTAGAACATTTATCGAAGTTTAGATTATCAATTTAATTTCAGCCAGGCTCAGTTCCAAACCAGGATTCCTCTGGGTCTGACGGCAGATCAGAAAACGTAAGATATTTCTTCATAATAAAGCTGGAGGTTTATAGTCAATTCCAGCAATTCCCATCCTCTCCCCGGGCCAATCCCTGGGTATTAATCTTTTTATCCTTCAAATTCCCCACGGTGGGGACAAGCAAGTTGTTCAAATGCCCCACACTCCACACTAGAGCCAAAGAAGTAAAGAAAATGCCCCAACCTTGTGCACATCCATAATCCCATATGATCCCCATTATTGCTGGAATTGATTGCATTTGACATTTTTGAATCAGAACATTGCAAATGCCCCCCTCCCCAAATGGGTCATTGGAACGAGTGCAAATCTATTATAAAATTAGCAATTTTGACTCTCATGACCAATTCCCCATCCCCCCCTCCAAAAAAACCCCTTTATTTTTGCTGTAAAATGTCCCACCATCAGGGCTAGGTTGTTCGAAGCAAGGTTAACTTTAATCCTAGGTTAACGCTAAATCTGTAATATTTTTGTAATCTGTACAGTTTAATCCTGTGTTAGCGATTTAACCCCAGGTTTAACCTTGCTTTGAACAACCAGGCCCAGGAAAACAACAACAACAACAACTTTTTATTAGCTCCTCGTACAAAGATGTACATTGGACTAAATATTGCTGATAACAATCAAGTAAAAGATAGTTGTGATAATATCATACTAGCAACTTCAAGGCATTATACTTTGGCTATTGGCTGATTGTGTTAGATTGTATGCAAAACCAGTCATATATGAGCTTTGCTGCAATTCTTGAGATTCTACTTGGGGGATTTATGGTCATAAGAAATCAATTGTTATCTGTTATATGGTGTGCACTTAGATTCAACGGTTGCTCTAAAGAGCTCATAAATTATTTTCTTATGTCTGCATATGTTGAGCAGTTTCATATAAAGTGCAATTCATCTTCTACTTCCTTAAAACAAGTGAGGCAGATTCTGTCTCCAGGTTTTACATAAGGCCTGGCATATCTGCCTTTTTCACTCGTGGATGCATGCATGTGCAGAACCAGTTATTGGGTTTAGGTGGATGCAAGATAATTTATTCATTGTTTTTTTCTGTGGATCGACGACTCGCGAAATGACGTCTGATTTTCCAAAGATATATTGACAGACTGTTATGGTATGCATCCAAATTTGGTCATGCTGGAAAAGATGTATTGACGGTGCCCTTCTAAAACCAGACACTTCAAACCTGGACAGACATGGTAGTGGGTCCCTATCATGCACCTAGTGGTGATGATGTAACGATGGTGACATCGGTCACATGATTTTAAGTACATGCCTATATCTCCCTCATTTCCAATGCCAGATAGTTCAAACTTGGACAGGCATGGTATTGGGTTCCCACAAATCACTTAGTGGCGACCACATAATGATGACGTCATCGGTCACGTGATTTTAAGTACATGCCCATATCTGCCCACTTCAGAATATCCATTCTAAAGTGTGAGCCCATTTCTCTACAAAGTTTATATAGTCAGCTTTGACTGCAGTTTTGCTAAGCTCCTCTCTGGCTAATTTCAGGTTCCCACTAGTACTGAAGGTTAATCCAAGAAATAAAATGTATACTTTATTCATTTTCTTGCTGCCATAATTATTAAAATCCATTACCTTAAGACTCACCAGGACAGGGGGGAGATGGGCATTAGACATAGACATTACACAATTAACATAATTTAAGAGTCATTCGGCATTATAGTCATAGAACATAGAACAGTTAGATTTTTTGCTAGCCTGTCACTAGTCAGATATCAAGACTGGTTTCCTCCTCCCAAATATATGTATCTATAATATTTATGGTATAAAATAATAGACTAAATAGGTAGAATTTTCTGTGTGTATCTGTGTGTTTTTTATTTCTCCAACCTAGTAATTTAATTCAGCCATGTAAACTGGCTCCCTGGCATTTTTAGCTTTCTAGTTATTTCAGGGTGCCAGTATCCTTTAAATATTCCATTTTCTTTTTTTCTCTAAATACTATATGTAAGTAATAGGGTAAATAAAGTTGTTGTTGTTGTTGTTAAAATCCAGTGTAATGTCAAAGGTAATTTATTTTCACATTTCTAATTGAGCATCCCCAGGGATGCAAATTACAACTACAATACCTTATTACAGTTTTCCAGCCAGAGTGCATCATTGCAGAATTCCCGCACTAAGAAAATAGATGGCCCTTTGAAAAATGGCAAAAGCCAAAATGTTTTTTTATTAAATTGCTCCCACTCACCTACATTGTACTACAAGGAGAACTTTTTTCTTATGTGGAAATGATTCTTTGCAACTCAATATTTTCAAGTAAAAACATTATTTCTCGATATATTGAAGTTACATCTCAGCTTTTTCTTTCCGAGGAAGTCTGGCACTATCCAGGCTCGTTTAGCCTGCTTACAGGCTCTCAGGGTTTTTCGGAAATGTTAGTTTTCGGGTCGGGTTTGGGTTACCTGTGGGCCGAGCGAGGCCTTGAAGGCAGTGAAAGGATCATAAGACTGAAAGCCCTTCTATGTGAAGAGGTCTTGATTACACCAACTGGTAAAAGTAACCATATTATTATACTAATAAATTATTGTAGCTCCTTTTAATCTATTTGCCTCAAATAAGAATCTGGGTTAAAGCCTAATATCTATAACTTTAATATTTGCAGGAAATTGATGTCATTGATGCAGGATGATCATAACTTCGACATCACATCAAAGTGAAAAATATCCAAGGAAAAGATAGGTGATTGACAAATCCAATTTATAAATCTGGTGAAAATGTTCTGCATGGTTCATTTATGCAAGCCATGTATTGTGCTGCTACAGTGTATGACAGAGTCATCGATTGAATGACTGTATAGATAATTAAAATGGAAATGTTGCTGCAGGTTCTTCTTTCTAAATCGAACAGTCAAACATTATTTGTCACTTCACTCGGTTTTCCTTGTTCATTTCGGGGAATTTATCACTTAACCCCTGACATATTCCCCTCCTTCTTTCCTAGTACTACTTACTAGTATTACTCCTAGTTTTACTTACTCTATATATATACAGAGAAGTAATTTAGAACAATAGTCATGAAAAAATGGCATGTGTACGGAGTGGAACTTGATCCTTCAGTCACTTGGTTACTAGTCCTGTGTCCTGGCAAAGAATGCTTCCTAATCATTTATGTAAAGAGATAATTATTAACTGCTTATTAACTGAGTGCAAGGTCTGTATGGAAAAATATCAAACCAAGGTATTTTCTGTACAGACCGTAACGTTAGACGTGGTCTCTACAGAAAAGACCGAGGTCTGATATTACTCTGCACAGACCGAACAAGCAAAGTTAATAAGTGGTTTATTATAGGACTCATTTACTTGTATTATTGATGATGTTGGTCACTTCCGGTTACCAGTATTTCCATTTTCGGAATTAGGAGCGCGCATGCGCACATGCACCTTTTTCATTTTAGTTATCCGAAATGAAAGAGAAGAATGAAACAAAAGATTGTCGACTTTGATGGCTGTTATTTTGTTATTTCTGAAGTCAAGAATTAATACAGCTTCACTGAGGCTGTGTAGACACAGCCTCAGTCCACCTCTTCCATTCGAAGCGTATTGTGCTTCATTCTCCCACAGAGCCTCGGGGGTTGTCTTTTCGTTTGCGTGGTATTCTGTAGTTGCTCCAGACTAATTCACTGACTTCACCAACTCTTTGTCCTGACTTTCGTGTTGCTCTTTATTTTTACTATATTGGCAAAACGTTTTGTCGCTTTACTTCCGATCAGGGTAATAAAACTCACTCCGACAATGTTCGTCATCACTTATTCGTTCATGCCGAGAACTTATCTTTTGTTTTAGGTAGCTCAGAACTCTGTTTTTGTATCTTTTAACAGTCGGTTTTATTTGCCATGCTTTATTTTTGTGGTTTAATTCTCGCTGTAGCTCATTTGAATTTTGTGCCGTCGAAAAGATGTGATTTTGATGAGAAAAAGTAGGGGTTCTAAATTTGACCTGCGAGGAATGCCACAGAGAGTATTAGTGGTAGTACAGTGAACACCATTCATATCAACAAATAAGTCTTAAACCATTCATGAGCACCTCTCCGTATCCACTTTCCAATACAAACGTACTTTGATCTAAAGAGCACTACATTCAGATTGGTACCTCTAAAATTGTAGCATTATTATTTCTTACTTTTTAATCTCAGAACTCCCAAATGCAAAGTAGTCGGCCATTGAAGAATCGTTTGGAATGTCAAAGTTTGACATATGGGTTCGATTCCCATAAGGTTCATAAAGGCCTACTGACTTTCCTTTGGGAGACAAGCTGCGCTTAATTCCCACAAGGCAATCCATGAAGGTGAACGTCTTACTGTTCGATATCAAACAAAATAGGAAATAACCACCAAAAACTCTTCCCTTTTAATCACGGGACATAGCAATGAATGATGAGCGTGTTGCTATACTCGATATTAAGAGAAACAGAAAGTAACCACCAAAAACTGTTCCCTTTTAGCCACGGGCCATAGCACTGTAATACCACAAGGCAATCTATGAATAATGAGCGTGTTGCTATATTCGATATTAAGGAAAACAGAAAGTAACAACCAAAAACTGTTCCCTTTTAACCAGGGGACATTAAGCACTGTAATACCACAAGGCAATCTATGAATGATGAGCGTGTTGCTATACTCGATATTAAGGAAAACAGAAAGTAACCACCAAAAACTGTTCCCTTTTAACCAGGGGCTATAGCACTGTAATACCACAAGGCAATCTATGAATGATGAACGTGTTACTATACTCGATATTAACGAAAACAGAAAGTAACCACCAAAAACTGTTCCCTTTTAACCACGGGTCATAGCACTGTAATACCACAAGGCAATCTATGAATGATGAGCGTGTTGCTATACCCGATATTAAGATATATGAATGATGAGCATGTTACTATACTCGATATTAAGGAAAACAGAAAGTAACCACCAAAAACTGTTCCCTTTTAACCACGGGCCATAGCACTGTAATACCACAAGACATTCTATGAATAATGAGCGTGTTGCTATACTCGATATTAGGGAAAACAGAAAGTAACCACCAAAACCTGTTCCCTTTTAACCACGGGCCATAGCACTGTAATACCACAAGGAAATATATGAATGATGAGCGTGTTGCTATACTCGATATTAAGGAAAACAGAAAGTAACCACCAAAAACTGTTCCCTTTTAACCACGGGCCATAGCACTGTAATACCAGAAGGAAATCTATGAATGATGAGCGTGTTGCTATACTCGATATTAAGAGAAACAGAAAGTAACCACCAAAAACTGTTTTCCTTTAACCACGGGCCATAGCACTGTAATACCACAAGGCAATCTATGAATGATGAGCGTGTTGCTATATTCAATATTAAGGAAAACAGAAAGTAACCACCAAAAACTGTTTTCCTTTAACCACGGGCCATAGCACTGTAATACCACAAGGCAATCTATGAATGATGAGCGTGTTGCTATACTCGATATTAAGATATATGAATGATGAGCATGTTACTATACTCGATATTAAGGAAAACAGAAAGTAACCACCAAAAACTGTTCCCTTTTAACCACGGGTCATAGCACTCTAATACCACAAGGCATCTGTGAATGATGAGCGTGTTACTATACTCGATATTAGGGAAAACAGAAAGTAACCACCAAAAACTGTTCCCTTTTAACCACGGGCCATAGCACTGTAATACCACAAGGAAATCTATGAATGATGAGCGTGTTGCAATACTCGATATTAAGGAAAACAGAAAGTAACCACCAAAAACTGTTCCCTTTTAACCACGGGCCATAGCACTGTAATACCACAAGGAAATCTATGAATGATGAGCGTGTTGCTATACTCGATATTAAGAGAAACAGAAAGTAACCACAAAGAGTAAGAAGGCTTTCATTTGATATCATTTTCGATTCGATTTGGCTAAACTCTAAATTTCACAGTTTTTAACTTGTTGACGTCACAAATAATGATGGGCGTGGTCGAGAGACACGTTAGGCTTATTTTTCATCTCGTCTCACTGAGATCTTTCATGAGACATTAAAGTCGTCCTTTTCTGATGAACTTTTCCAAAAAGTGAATTTTGCATCAAAACAGGCAAAAGTGCTGTTCTTTACTAACCTAACCATGCAATATATGGGACTTGAAGAGGTTAGGGTTAAGAATTCACAAAAGTCATCACAGCTAGACAAAACAGGTATCAGAAGAATGTCCACGATGAGACGTGATCAAAAATATCCATGGTTGGTCAATTAACCACGCCCATCACGTGTTATGACGTCAACAATATCAAATAACCCCATTTTCAGATTCATCCGATCATGACAAGATTGATGTCACATGAAAGCCCATTCATACACCAATCTAACGTCGTTTACTATTTTTCGATATCACCAAGATATTGGAAGATATGAGTCTTTGAATCAGACAAGTATGATTTTGACACCACTATGGAAACAATTCAAAATTGAAACCAAATATGTTAACTTTGAGGCATGTTCTATGTAACGTTGTACTCAAGAGTAAGAAGGTTTTCATTTGACATCATTTTCGATTCGATTGGCTAAACTCTAAATTTCAGAGTTTTTAACTTGATGACGTCACAAATAATGATGGGCGTGGTCGAGAGACACGTTAGACATATTTTTCAACTCGTCTCACTGAGATCTTTCATGAGACATTAAAGTCGTCCTTTTCTGATGAACTTTTCCAAAAAGTGAATTTTGCATCAAAACAGGTAAAAGTGCTGTTCTTTACATATGGGACTTGAAGCTGAGTTTAGGGTTAGGGTTAAGAATTTACAAAAGTCGTCACAGCTAGACAAAACAGGTATCAGAAGAATGTCCACGATGAGACGTGATCAAAAATGACCATGGTTGGTCAATTAACCACGTCCATCACGTGTTATGACGTCAATATGACGTCCTGTATGATGCAAGCGCAATGGAAGACAAGAAGGAAGCCTCCTATAAAGAGTTCAATTCTGGCATTGCTTACCTCAAGGGCAAACACTTCCCTTACTTCCTGTATGGAACTGTGTCATGGGAGCGGGAGCGCAAGTGCCATCTGGGAGAGATCCTTTCAAGCTTTCTGAAAGAAAATCAAATCTACAGATGCCTAGACTGTATTTCAGGAGATCAACAAGAGTGTGGTCATGGTTGTTGCCAGGAAAAGGCACTTGAGTTTGCTCTAAGAAGTGGGCTGATAGTTGAAGATAGCACTAACGGTCTGCACCTCTCCCTTGAACATTCGTTGCCAACAAAAGCATCAGTAGCAAAGTGTGCTGCAATCAAACGTCAAGGTACAGGCCTTCATGTTCCTCCTTCTAGTCAAAGGACACCAACAAAGAGGAGACATACTGGAGACATACATGCCTTTAAGTTAAAAAGGTTGAAATCCACATCCACTGCGTTTGATTGCCCTCGCCCGTCAAGTTCTGGCTCAGACAAATGCAATAACACTTCCGAATCCGTAACCAAATGTTCGCAGCTACCCCACTCGGACAAAGGCCGAAAACGACCACCACCTTCAATCTTAGATCCTTTATCGCCTCCCCACGCGCGGTCTGGGACCTTTTCATCCATGGCAATAGCAGGTTCTTCAAAGAAACCTGGTAATTCCAGTAAAGCTCAAGATTTACCAATGTCAGAACTTAAGGAAAGGGTTCTAACTGAAATCGCAAGGTTGTCATCAGAAAATAACAAATTCACTAATCACCTTAAAAAGGTAGTTGATCTAATTAACAGCACAGTGGAAGGTGACGACGAAAACGAACATTTAAATAGCAATTTACTATACATCTTGAACGTAATTGGTAAACAACATTCAAGTAAATCAACTTTGTCTGAGGTACGAACGTGCTACGCACTAATATCCAAAGTTGGTTACGTTATGCAACGCCAAGGCTTTTCCTCACAGTTTATGATGGTCAGCCATTTTCTGCAGAAGAGCTCGACGATGCTGCTGACAACCTATGGCTGAAACAACTGATAGAAGTCGTAGGCAATATTGCTTATCCACTAGAAGCTCTTCGTTCTTTGAATGGCGTCGACTACAGTATAATGGTGCTGGAACAGGTTGCACGCACAAAGGAATATTCTTTCAAGCGTGTTGATCATCATCTCATCCCACTCTTGAGGCCTGACATGGAAGATGCTGAAACAATTCACTGTTATCATTATATTTGCGATGACCTCTTCAAGGGTACCTGCACACAAATCAAAGCGCCTTCTCATTAGGACTGAACAGTATCATTACGTTTCTCTTCTCTTTGTACAAAATGGGGCTGTACTATTTGACAGCAAAAACCAAAGTCCGCACTACCTTAATAGGCCATTTTGACGATGTTGCGCACGCATTGAAAACAAAAGCATGTGGCCCGCCAAAAACCAGAATGTGGCCCGCCAAAACTCAATGTTGCATGACAATCTTTTGTTTTCTTGATTACATGTATATTGTTCTCAATGCGCGCGCAACATCGTCAAAATGGCCTATTAACATCAATGATTGCATTGAACTCCTTTTGAGTTCTTCTATAAAAATAGCGGCGAGCAATCAATTTATTGCTAGACACTAACAAATCACGATATTTTGCGATAACTGAGTCCAATAATTGTTTTATCATTCACAGCGTAAGCTAAGCTATATTTTAATGTTTTATCTGTTCAATCAACTCACAATGTTAGGGATAATTTTCTACTGTTTTAATTATTACTCTTACACAGCATTTTTATAGCATTTCGCCTTGTTTTAGCTTTTTAGTACCCTAGTTCTTCTGTACAAATGACTCTCGCTCATAATGACTATAGCTTACTATAAAATATATTATAAATAATGTATGTCTATTAGAATTTTAACAATAGAATAATTTAATACCATAGTAGTTTTTTAACGTAGTTAGATAATTAGTTAGTTAGATAATTGAACTTTTTACACACGACCCCACAAGCGGCAAGGCTGAAATACTATCGTGTTTAAATAAAAATTATTGATTGATTGATCGATTGAGCATTCAGAGCAACTTTAGTCGCTTTTTCTGTGTTTTCGCTGTTTTTACTTTCTATCAAACATGCCAATTAAGTCATATATAGAGGTACCTAATCGGCTAACTCTATTGCCACCCAATTCAGATCATGTCAGTGATGTAGACACACATTACTCTGGAGAATTGACTCTTTGAAAATTAATTTTATTCAGATAGGCATGACTGCATTATGATTAGAATGAAAAAGGAATAATTCCCCAGAGTAGCAGTAGATTCCTTGTGGTATTACAGTGCTATGGCCCGTGGTTAAAAGGGAACAGTTTTTGGTGGTTACTTTCTGTTTTCCTTAATATCGAGTATTGGACATTGCAACTAAGGAGGCTACAGCTGTTGAAAGAGTGCTCCTGGCTTGTAAGGATAAATTGACTAACGCTTGGGTAGATGCGTGGGTGGACAACCAGGCGGTGATCCAAGCGTGGAACGAGTGTACGACTCAACAATGCTATGAAGAACCTCTTCTACACTACGTCACAGCTGAACATATCGTCACACCTCTACTATGTTCCTTCGAAGGACAACCCAGCCGACAAGCCATCTCGTAGTTGACAGACAAGATGTGGCAGATTATACCCTAGAATATTCTACTATAGCCTGTTGGAAAGTTGGTGTGTAATCAGAATACCTATTCACAACGCTCGTAATGATATGTATGGTGGAATTTTAGTTAAAATATTAAATGACTGATGCTAATATACATTTGCACGTGGGTTCCGCAATATCCTCATTATAAATACTGCTTGCGAGTAGCGTCCTTGCGTTCTTGCTCAGTTAAACCCAGCGGTGTGAGGAAACGAAACGCAATTGGGCATTTCAGTTGAGAATGGATGAAAAAAGAGTGGGGGAATGGGGGTGGTAGTTCCTTCTCGTGGTTAAAAGGGAACAGTTTATGGTGGTTACTTTCTGTTTCTCTTAATATCGAGTATAGTAACACGCTCATCATTCACAGATTGCCTTGTAGCTTGAATTTCAGCCGTCTCCTCCGGTACTATGGCTCGTGGTTAAAAGGGAACAGTTTTTGGTGGTTACTTTCTGTTTCTCCTAATAACGAGTATACTAGTAACACGCTCATCATTCATAGATTGCCTTGTGCATGGTATTACAGTCCTATGGCTCGTGGTTAAAAGGGAACAGTTTTTGGTGATTACTTTCTGGTTCTCTTTATATCGAGTATAGTAACACGCTCATCATTCATAGATTGCCTTATGGTATTACAGTGCTATGGCCCGTGGTTAAAAGGGAACAGTTTTTGGTGGTTACTTTCTGTTTTCCTTAATATCGAGTATAGCAACACGCTCATTATTCATAGATTGCCTTGTGGTATTACAGTCGGCTATGGCCCGTGGTTAAAAGGGAACAGTTTTTGGTGGTTACTTTCTGTTTTCCTTAATATCGAATATAGCAACACGCTCATTATTCATAGATTGCCTTGTGGTATTACAGTGCTATGGCCCGTGGTTAAAAGGGAACAGTTTTTGGTGGTTACTTTCTGTTTTCGTTAATATCGAGTATAGTAACACGTTCATCATTCATAGATTGCCTTGTGGTATTACAGTGCTATGACCCGTGGTTAAAAGGGAACAGTTTTTGGTGGTTACTTTCTGTTTCTCTTAATATCGAGTATAGCAACACGCTCATCATTCATAGATTGCCTTGTGCATGGTATTACAGTGCTATGACCCGTGGTTAAAAGGGAACAGTTTTTGGTATAGCAACACGCTCATCATTCAAAGATTTCCTTGTGGTATTACAGTGCTATGGCCCGTGGTTAAAAGGGAACAGTTTTTGGTGGTTACTTTCTGTTTCTCTTAATATCAAGTATATAGCAACACGCTCATCATTCATAGATTGCCTTGTGATATTACAGTGCTATGGCCCGTGGTTAAAAGGGAACAGTTTTTGGTGGTTACTTTCTGTTTCTCTTAATATCGAGTATAGCAACACGCTCATAATTCATAGATTGCCTTGTGGTATTACAGTGTTATGGCCCGTGGTTAAAAGGGAACAGTTTTTGGTGGTTACTTTCTGTTTCTCTTAATATCGAGTATAGCAACACGCTCATCATTCATATATTGCCTTGTGGTATTACAGTGCTATGGCCCGTGGTTAAAAGGGAACAGTTTTTGGTGGTTACTTTCTGTTTCTCTTAATATCGAGTATAGCAACACGCTCATCATTCATAGATTGCCTTGTGGTATTACAGTGCCATGGCCCGTGGTTAAAAGGGAACAGTTTTTGGTGGTTACTTTCTGTTTCTCTTAATATCGAGTATAGCAACACGCTCATCATTCATAGATTGCCTTGTGCATGGTATTACAGTGCTATGGCCCGTGGTTAAAAGGGAACAGTTTTTGGTGGTTACTTTCTGTTTTCCTTAATATCGAGTATAGCAACACGCTCATTATTCATAGATTGCCTTGTGGTATTACAGTCGGCTATGGCCCGTGGTTACAAGGGAACAGTTTTTGATGGTTACTTTCTGTTTTCCTTAATATCGAGTACAGCAACACGCTCATTATTCATAGATTGCCTTGTGGTATTACAGTGCTATGGCCCGTGGTTAAAAGGGAACAGTTTTTGGTGGTTACTTTCTGTTTTCGTTAATATCGAGTATAGTAACACGTTCATCATTCATAGATTGCCTTGTTGTATTACAGTGCTATGACCCGTGGTTAAAAGGGAACAGTTTTTGGTGGTTACTTTCTGTTTCTCTTAATATCGAGTATAGTAACACGCTCATCATTCATAGATTGCCTTGTGGTATTACAGTGCTATGGCCCGTGGTTAAAAGGAAACAGTTTTTGGTGGTTATACTTTCTGTTTCTCTTAATATCGAGTATAGCAACACGCTCATCATTCATAGATTGCCTTGTGCATGGTATTACAGTGCTATGACCCGTGGTTAAAAGGGAACAGTTTTTGGTATAGCAACACGCTCATCATTCAAAGATTTCCTTGTGGTATTACAGTGCTATGGCCCGTGGTTAAAGGGGAACAGTTTTTGGTGGTTACTTTCTGTTTCTCTTAATATCAAGTATATAGCAACACGCTCATCATTCATAGATTGCCTTGTGGTATTACAGTGCTATGGCCCGTGGTTAAAAGGGAACAGTTTTTGGTGGTTACTTTCTGTTTCTCTTAATATCGAGTATAGCAACACGCTCATAATTCATAGATTGCCTTGTGGTATTACAGTGTTATGGCCCGTGGTTAAAAGGGAACAGTTTTTGGTGGTTACTTTCTGTTTCTCTTAATATCGAGTATAGCAACACGCTCATAATTCATAGATTGCCTTGTGGTATTACAGTGCTATGGCCCGTGGTTAAAAGGGAACAGTTTTTGGTGGTTACTTTCTGTTTCTCTTAATATCGAGTATAGCAACACGCTCATAATTCATAGATTGCCTTGTGGTATTACAGTGCTATGGCCCGTGGTTAAAACGGAACAGTTTTTGGTGGTTACTTTCTGTTTCTCTTAATATCGAGTATAGCAACACGCTCATCATTCATAGATTGCCTTGTGCATGGTATTACAGTGCTATGGCCCGTGGTTAAAAGGGAACAGTTTTTGGTGGTTACTTTCCGTTTCTCTTAATATCGAGTATAGCAACACGCTCATCATTCATAGATTGCCTTGTGGTATTACAGTGCTATGGCCCGTGGTTAAAAGACAACAGTTTTTGGTGGTTACTTTCTGTTTCTCTTAATTCGAGTATAGCAACACGCTCATCATTCATAGATTGCCTTGTGGTATTACAGTGCTATGGCCCGTGGTTAAAAGGGAACAATTTTTGGTGGTTACTTTCTGTTTCTCTTAATATCGAGTATAGCAACACGCTCATCATTCATAGATTGCCTTGTGGTATTACAGTGGTATGGCCCGTGGTTATAAAAAGGGAACAGTTTTTGGTGGTTACTTTCTGTTTCTCTTAATATCGAGTATAGCAACATGCTCATCATTCATAGATTGCCTTGTGGTATTAAGCGCAGCTTGTCTCCCAAAGGAAAGTCAGCAGGCCTTTATGAACCTTATGGGAATCGAACCCATATGTCAAACTTTGACATTCCAAACGATTCTTCAATGGCCGACCACTTTGCATTTAAAATGAAAAAGGTGCATGTGGGCATGCGCGCTCCTAATTCCGGAAATGGAAACACTGGTAACCGGAAGTGACCAACAATATAAATAATACAAGTAAATGAGTCATATAATAAACCACTTATTGCTTGCTCGATCTGTACAGAGAAATATCAGACCTTGGTCTTTTCTGTAGAGACCTCCCCTAACGGCTTTGTCTGTACAGAAAATACCTCAGTCTGATATTTCTTGATACAGACCTTGCGCTCAGTTAATAAACAGTTAATAATGATCTCTTTTCATAAATGATTAGGAAACATTGTTTGCTTGCTTTATTGTTGCATTACATTACTGCTTATCATTTCCCCCCTGTTGTTTCAACCAACAAAGCTTATTAGCCAGGATTAAGCTAGGACACAGGACTAGTAACCAATTGACTGAAGGATCAAGTTTCACACACATGCCATTTTTTTTATGTTCTAAATTACTTCTCCATATATATAGAGTAAGTAGAACTAGGAGTAATACTAGTAAGTAGTACTAGGAAAGTAAAAGGGGAATATGTTGTGAGATTCTCTCTGCCTTTGGAATTGGGCAGGAGTTAAGTGATATATTCCCCCGAAATGAACAAGGAAAACCGAGTGAACCTATTAAGTGTTCTTATATGGTATTTTATTTCAACTGGACCTAGTGAAGAAATGACAAACAAGTAAATTTCGAGATCACAAGTTACCGACCACTTACCGACACAGTTTTACCGACCACTTACCAACCACTTTTTTTCGGTGCAGATTGTTCACTTTAGCCCAAATAATGTTTGACTGTTCGATTTAGAAAGAAGAACCTGCAGCAACATTTCCATTTTAATTATCTATACAGTCATTCAATCGATGACTCCGTCATGCACTGTAGCAGCACAATACATGGCTTGCATAAATGAACCATGCAGAACATTTTCACCAGATTTATAAATTGGATATGTCAATCACCTATCTTTTCCTTGGATATTTTTCACTTTGATGTCATATCAAAGTCATGATCATCCTGCATCAATGATGTCAATTTCCTGCAAATATGAAGTTATCAATATTAGACTTTAACCCAGATTCTTATTTGAGGCAAATAAATTAAAAGGAGCTACAATAATTTATTAGTATAATAATGTAGTTACATTTACCAGTTGGTGTAACCAAGACCTCTTCACAGAGAAGGGCTTTCAGTCTTATGATCCTTCCACTGCCTTCAATGTTTTAATGAAATACTCTGATTTTTACTTACATGTACATGTAATAATATAAAGAGGTGCTGATAAACTATATAGTGCATTTAGTAAAAAGAAAGAAAAAATAATTCAGCTAAAAACAACCAAAGTCTACCTACACTGTAAATCTGTTTACTAAATACTCCACTGACAACACCCTGAAGGTAACATGCAGAAGGAAATAAACAAACAAACATACAAACCATAAAACAAGCAACAGCAACTTCCACCATGGTTCTTCTTCCTCACTCTCTTCAACTTGATTCAGTACAGTACTTGGGTTTGTCCAACAAGCAGCAGACTGAGAAAAGAAGCTTTTAAAAGATGCCATATTTATTTACCCATGAGCATGCATGGGCAAGCATGCAGTTCTCAAAATGAGGCTGGATAGTGCCAGACTTCCTCAGAAAGAAAAAGCTGAGATGTAACTTCAATATATCGAGAAATCATGTTTTTACTTGAAAATATTGGGCTGTTAAGAATCATTTCCACATAAGAAAAATATTCTCCTTGTAGTACAATGTAGGAGAGTGGGAGCAATTTAATAAAAAAAACATATTGGCTTTTGACATTTTTCAAAGGGCCATCTATTTTTTTAGTGCAGGAATTCTGCAATGATTTACTCTGGCTGGAAAACTGTAATAAGGTATTGTAGTTGTAATTTGCATCCCTGGGGATGCTCAATTAGAAATGTGAAAATAAATTACCTTTGACATTACACTGGATTTTAAGACTAGTGACAGGCTAGCAAAACATCTAACTGTTCTAAATTCTATGACTATAATCATGCTGAATGACTCTTAAAATATGTTAATTGTCTATGTCTAATGTCTATCAATTTCAAACCAGCCCATCTCCAGCCCATCTACATTGTAAGTGCACACCATATAACAGATAACAATTTATTTCTTATGACCATAAATCCCCCAAGTAGAATCTCAAGAATTGCAGCAAAGCTCATATATGACTGGTTTTGCATACAATCTAACACAATCAGCCAATAGCCAAAATATAATGCCTTGAAGTTGCTAGTATGATATTATCACAACCATTTTTTACTTGATTGTTATTAGCAATATTTAGTCCAATGTACATCTTTGTACGAGGAGCTAATAAAAGGCTGTTGTTGTTGTTGTTTTCCTGGGCCTGGTTGTTCAAAGCAAGGTTAAACACGGGGTTAAATCGCTAACCTGGGGTTAAACTATACAGATTACAATAATATTACAGATTTAGCATTAACCTAGGGTTAAAGTTAAACTTGCTTCGAACAACCCAGCCCTGGTGGTGGGGCAGTTTACAGCAAAAATAAAGTTGGGGGGGGGGGGGGGGGGGGGGGAAATCGGGAATTGGTCATGAGTCAAAATAATTATTGCAAATTTTATAATAGATTTGCACTAGTTCCAATGCTCCATGGGGGGGGGGGGGGGGGGGGGTTAGGGTTAGGGGGGGAGGGGAATTTGCAATGCTCTGATTCAAAAATGTCAAATGCCCTACAAATATAAATGCAGGGGGGCAAGTTTGTTATTGATAGAGCACTTGGAGACAGGTTTGGAATTGATAGAGCCATTACTGCATACATGTACACATGCAATCAATTCCAGCAATAATGGGGATCATATGGGATTATGGATGTGCCCGAGGATAGGTCATTATATTTTATTTTCTTTACTTCTTTGGCTCTAGTGTGGAGTGTGGGGCATTTGAACAACTTGCTTGTCTCCACCGTGGGGAATTTGAAGGATAAAAAGATTAATATCCAGGGATTGGCCCGGGGAGAGGATGGAATTGCTGGAATTGACTATAAACCTCCAGCTTTATTATGAAGAAATATCTTACGTTTTCTGATCTGCCGTCAGACTCAGAGGAATCCTGGTTTGGATAAGGAATCCTGGTTTGGATAATTTATCAATTTCATTTCAGCCAGGCTGTTCCAAACCAGGATTCCTCTGAGTCTGACGCAGTGACGGCAGATCAGAAAACGTATCTATTAGAAAAACTTCGATAAATGTTCTAGTAAAAATACTAACAAATATTATTTTAAAAAAACCATAAAGTACATGTACAAGTAGTGGGAATATCAGTATACCTCCTAGCCTCCTTTGCAGCCGCTGGGAAGGGACCGACACTAAGAGTAAGAGCGGCTGCAAAGAAGGCTATCTCCTCGCTGAGCTGCATCAAGTGCTCCGCCATCTTGGATACATGTAGGTATGTACTTCGTGCAGGCACGAATATAGGACGCTGCCATTCATATGAGCATGCGCAGTTGGTGGTTACTTTTCGTGGTTAGAAGCAGATTCTGTCGCACACAGTAAGGAAACGTGTCTAAAACTGGTCCTACACCATGGTATCTGTGGTATAAATGAACATGTTTGTGTATGGTATACCATGACATAAATATCGTATGGAATACCACGACTGTGCAGTTTATAGCGATTACAGAGTAAGAGCAACTAACCACAGCCAGAAATAATTCGTTAGTCTTCATTCAAACATGAATTTTAGCCTGAGCGTATCCAGTGAAGCGTATAAGTCTTATATATAACCTGAAAGGGTGAGAATAATTTACAAAGCAAGAGCAACACTTGATTCAAACATGAATTAAATGCCTGTGTGTATAAATTATAACCTCAACTAGTAAATAAGGGAATATGGTCCTTGCTGGCAACAGAAGCATAATCCAGCAAAATCCGGTAAGACTGTTGTGAACTGCTAAAGTTGAAGACAGCCGCCGACTCTAGCGACTACCAGTGACTGTCCGCCGGTGACAAAAGCACTCACAAAGCACAAGAAGAACGTGTCCAGTCTAATCATTAGCGCCTAATAGCGGAAGATAGTAGTTGCCGGGTTGGAACTTAAATAAAACGAGATACGGCATAATATTCATCCAGCTTTTGTAAAGCGCGCCGGTATAAGACTGTGGTGATAAAAAAGTATGGCCATTATTATTGTTATTATTGTATTTAAACCCAGACTATTTCGGGTTTAAATTAAATCTCGTAAACAATGATGACTTCATTGCATAATTTTCGGGGGATTACAGATTATAATGTCACTGTATTTTATCAATTACTCCGTGATTACAAGATCAAGGCCGAAATATACTGTAGATAATATGAAACAGTATTCAAGTCCAAAACTCGCTCGCTCAAAATTAACATTACAACTATTTTAAACGGCGCGGTCTCCCGGATTAGAAACTGTTTGAAAACTGAGTAATTTCTACGCCAGACAATATTACTAAATAGCAACTCGTTCAGATTTCCAACAGACACTGTACGGACATACACTGTACATGTGTCGCCCCAATGCGTCTGGTATAACAACCATTTTCCTGTCTTTTTCTACCATCTCCTTGAAGTCTCGTATTAGTGAGCTCTATAAGTTGCTAATGACTGTATTTATACATACAAACTCGCTTTTGGCATGTTTTAGTACTTGTCGTTCATTTTTACGGGAGAAAATGACTTTTCTGTGCACATGGAATAATGGACCAATTTCCTGTCTTTTTCTACCATCTCTTTGAGGTCTCGTAACGGTTACTACAGAAGGTAGCTCTATAAGTTGCTAATGACTGTATTACATACAAATTCTGTTTTGGCATGTTTTAGCACTTGCCGTTCATTTTCACGGGAGAAAACAATTTTTCTGTGCACGTGGTATAATGGACCAATTTCTTGTCTTTTTCTACCATCTCCTTGAGGTCTCGTAACGGTTACTACAGAAGTTAGCTCTATAAGTTGCTAATGATTGAATTAAACATACAAATTCTGTTTTGGCATGTTTTAGCACTTGCCGTTCATTTTCACGGGAGAAAATGACTTTTCTGTGCACGTGGTATAATGAACCATTTTCTTGTCTTTTTCTACCATCTCCTTGAGGTCTCGTAACGGTTACTACAGAAGTTAGCTCTATAAGTTGCTAATGATTGAATTACATACAAATTCTGTTTTGGCATGTTTTAAGAACTTGCCGTTCATTTTTAGGGTAGAAAATGTCTTTTCTGTGCACGTGGTATAATGGACCATTTTCTTGTCTTTTTCTACCATCTCCTTGAGGTCTCGTAACGGTTACTACAGAAGGTAGCTCTATCAGTTGCTAATGGATGTATTACATACAAATTCTGTTTTGGCATGTTTTAGCACTTGCCGTTCATTTTCACGGGAGAAAATTACTTTTCTGTGCACGTGGTATAATGGACCAATTTCTTGTCTTTTTCTACCATCTCCTTGAGGTCTCGTAACGGTTACTACAGAAGGTAGCTCTATAAGTTGCTAATGACTGTATTACAAACAAACTCGCTTTTGGCATGTTTTAGTACTTGTCGTTCATTTTTACGAGAGAAAATGACTTTTCTGTGCACGTGGTATAATGGACCAATTTCTTGTCTTTTTCTACCATCTCCTTGAGGTCTCGTAACGGTTACTACAGAAGGTAGCTCTATAAGTTGCTAATGACTGTATTACAAACAAACTCGCTTTTGGCATGTTTTAGTACTTGTCGTTCATTTTTACGAGAGAAAATGACTTTTCTGTGCACGTGGTATAATGGACCAATTTCTTGTCTTTTTCTACCATCTCCTTGAGGTCTCGTAACGGTTACTACAGAAGGTAGCTCTATAAGTTGCTAATGACTGTATTACAAACATATTCTGTTTTGGTATGTTTTAGCACCTGCCGTTCATTTTCACGGGAGAAAATGACTTTTCTGTGCACGTGGTATAATGGACCATTTTCTTGTCTTTTTCTACCATCTCCTTGAGGTCTCGTAACGGTTACTAGAGAAGTTAGCTCTATCAGTTGCTAATGGCTGTATTACATACAAATTCTGTTTTGGCATGTTTTAGTACTTGCCTTTCATTTTTACGAGAGAAAATGACTTTTCTGTGCCCGTGGTTTAATGGCCAATTTTCTTGTCTTTTCAGTTCTACCATCTTCTTGAGGTCTCGTAACGGTTACTACAGAAGTGAACTCTATAAGTCTCGTAACGGTTACTACAGAAGTTAGCTCTATAAGTTGCTAATGATTGAATTAAACATACAAACTCTGTTTTGGCATGTTTTAGTACTTGCCTTTCATTTTTACGAGAGAAAATGACTTTTCTGTGCCCGTGGTTTAATGGGTTAGGTTAGGGTTAGGTTAGGGTTAGGTTAGGGTTAGGTTAGGGTTAGGTTAGGGTTAGGTTGGGGTTAGGTTAGGGTTAGGTTAGGGTTAGGTTAGGGTTAGGTTAGGGTTAGGTTAGGGTTAGGTTAAGTCAATTAAAATGAATTGGATTACTGTTACGCAGGGGTTAGGTGTTTTTGGGATTAGGTTAGGGAGAAGTGTCTTAGGTTGGGTTTACCCAACCCAACCAAACCAAACCCTAACCTAACCCTAACCTTGAATTGATTGGCTAAACTTTAAATTTGACAGTTTTTAACTTGATGACGTCATAAGTAATGATCGGCATGGTCGAAAGACACGTTAGCCATATTTTTCAACTCGTCTCGTTGAGATCTTTCATAAGACACCTATTTTGTCCTTTTCTGATTAATTTTTCAATAAATATATTTTGTAGTCAAAACATGCAAAGGATGCTGTTCTTCACCAAGCAATGTAGGGGACTTGAAGCTGTGATTAGGGTTAGGGTTAATAATTTACGAAAGTCACAACAGCTAGACAAAACTGGTATCAAAAGAATGTCCACGATGAGTCATGATCAAAAATGACCATGGTTTGTCAATGAACCACGCCCATCACGTGTTATGACGTCAACAATATCAAATAACCCAATTTTCAGATTCATTCGATCGTAATAAAATTGGTATCACATGAAAGCCCATTCATACATCAATCTAACGCCGTTTACTATTTGACGATACCTCAAAGATATTAGAAGATATGGGGGTTTTAATGAGACCAGTATGATTTTGACACCGCTACCGAAACAATGCAAAATTGAAACAAAATACGTTAACTAGGAGCCATGTCCAATGTAACGTTATACTCGAGAGTAAGTAAGCTTTCATTTGACACTATTTTTGAATTGATTGGCTAAACTTTAAATTTGACAGTTTTTAACTTGATGACGTCATAAGTAATGATGGGCGTGGTCGAAAGACACGTTAGCCATATTTTTCAACTCGTCTCGTTGAGATCTTTCATAAGACACCTATTTTGTCCTTTTCTGATTAATTTTTCAATAAATATATTTTGTAGTCAAAACATGCAAAGGATGCTGTTCTTCACCAAGCTATTTTGGGGACTTGAAGCTGTGATTAGGGTTAAGAATTTTCAGATGTCACCAAAGCTTTACAAAACATGTTATATATAAGTATCGTCCTACACAAGCGTTCCACTTGCGAGTTTGATGGCATTCGCAACAAGGGATGTTGCGTTGTCGGGCGACATGAAAATGATATGACACCAATTTCATCCTCTCAAAATCAAGAGTAATGTTGTTAAAATGCTATTTATAATTATTAAAACTTTCCTGGGACAAGATTCTGTGTGACCGATATGTTATCCAGGCAGGCTTGACTGCCCTATAGCCATTTTATATCTGCATGTTTAACATTTTCAGTCTATTACATTACAGTTATTATAGTAGTTATTTTACAGTCGAGCATATGGACTCTCGATTTCGCTTGATCTCCTTTACACTACACTGTCGTTATACAGGCAGGCAAAGTTATTTCGTGGATAATTAAACAAAATTACAATATTCTTCAGTCACATTTTAAAATGTTCATCAAACTTGAATCGTTGTTGTAACAGTCAATTGACTTGACTTTTGAAATTGTCTCTAAGCATGTCCATTATTCCTGTTGGAGTCGAACCAACTTCCCACAAAATGGGAATGCCACTGGAATGTTTAGGACATAGCTCTACCATAACATTTAATTATATAATTACTAACCCTAACCTAAAAAAATATAATTGACAAACATTTTTTGTAGGCTTGAAATGAGCAAATATAGTTTATATTCTTATTATGGGACTTGACTTGACTTTTGAAATTGTCTCTAAGCATGTCCATTATTCCTGTTGGAGTCGAACCAACTTCCCACAAAATGGGAATGCCACTGGAATGTTTAGGGCATAGCTCTACCATAACATTTAATTATATAATTACTAACCCTAACCTAAAAAAATATAATTGACAAACATTTTTTGTAGGCTTGAAATGAGCAAATATAGTTTATATTCTTATTATGGGACTTGACTTGACTTTTGAAATTGTCTCTAAGCATGTCCATTATTCCTGTTGGAGTCGAACCAACTTCCCACAAAATGGGAATGCCACTGGAATGTTTAGGACATAGCTCTACCATAACATTTAATTATATAATTACTAACCCTAACCTAAAAAAATATAATTGACAAACATTTTTTGTAGGCTTGAAATGAGCAAATATAGTTTATATTCTTATTATGGGACTTGACTTGACTTTTGAAATTGTCTCTAAGCATGTCCATTATTCCTGTTGGAGTCGAACCAACTTCCCACAAAATGGGAATGCCACTGGAATGTTTAGGGCATAGCTCTACCATAACATTTAATTATATAATTACTAACCCTAACCTAAAAAAATATAATTGACAAACATTTTTTGTAGGCTTGAAATGAGCAAATATAGTTTATATTCTTATTATGGGACTTGACTTGACTTTTGAAATTGTCTCTAAGCATGTCCATTATTCCTGTTGGAGTCGAACCAACTTCCCACAAAATGGGAATGCCACTGGAATGTTTAGGGCATAGCTCTACCATAACATTTAATTATATAATTACTATCCCTAACCTAAAAAAATATAATTGACAAACATTTTTTGTAGGCTTGAAATGAGCAAATATAGTTTATATTCTTATTATGGGACTTGACTTGACTTTTGAAATTGTCTCTAAGCATGTCCATTATTCCTGTTGGAGTCGAACCAACTTCCCACAAAATGGGCATGCCACTGGAATGTTTAGGGCATAGCTCTACCATAACATTTAATTATATAATTACTAACCCTAACCTAAAAAAATATAATTGACAGAACATATTTTTTGTAGGCTTAAAATGAGCAAATATAGTTTAGATATTTCTTATTATGGGATAGCAGCTAAAAACTAGATCTCTTTAAAGATATCTCTTCGACCAGGATAATCCAAAAATATATTTGCTAACTCTAACCCATAATCGTAGGTGCAGATATTAACATTATTCCACAAAAAGGTACCTACGGTATATACTTATATTGGTATATGTGAAGGACAACGTTAACGGCCAACCCGCATGCCCAAATCTTCCGATTAGCTGAGGCTATTTAGGCAATTCTAAATATACACCATGGTCTGATAATGAGAGGAATTTCAAACCCGTAAAAAAAATATTATATTGATTTAACTAATAAAAGATGGTGTTCTCCATGTTAAAAAAAAGAAATGAAATATGGGCGCTTAAGGTCCAGAAAAGCTGCGCGAGGACAAACAGAATCGCTGACGAGATGCAATTTTTGAATAAACTGTGCGGGCCCACGCAGCTTTAACCTTAATTTCAAGTGTAGCTCATCAGCATACTTAATTAAGTGTGTGTTAGGACTAGCATTAATTTCCAAGTCATTTAAAAAGATATTGAATAGGCTCGGGCCACTAACACTACCCTGGGTAGTTCCCTTGTTAACACTTCTCCATTTACAGCACATAACCCTGAAGACTAGCCACTGTTTTCTATCTTTAAGGAAACTCAGTTAAGTAAAGATTTTCAAGAGTTTATCACTCAATTGAACAAAATCTCATTTTGTTTTCGGACTATTTGGGATTCATTAGCCTTTCATAAATATTCATAAGGTTGGATTATGTAGATATGAACTTCCATTTCCAAACCTTTTGCACCAATGGCACAGCGCTAGCCCAAAGAGGTGCTCCCTGCATTAGTTACATGTAACTTAATGTCAAAGGGGGTTATGTCTCAGTTTGCACAATAATCATTCACTAGACATAATACAATGTGTTTTGTATGAGGTTATTTCCTCAAAAATAGACTGATTTAGATTATACATTTGTCCTAATGGACAATTTGTAGGAATGCAATCACGTGATAGTGCAATCACGTGGTATTGTTATTATAAAAACCTGTTTGTAAATGTTATTTTCCAATTCAATTGATTGTCAATCTTTTTAAAAGAGTGTTTATCAAGATAGCTTGCCATCCAGCATCCATGGCTACATCTTTTCCAATTTACAAGCTCAATTCATTTATTACATGGTTGCCACCCATCTGGGAAATGACCAGTGCCTCTTTAAACTTTTGTGACAAGTGAAGCATAATAATTATATCAAAAGTGGGCTATTGATATGGATGACAAGCATTAAAAGCTAAGTTTAAGTACATGTATCCAGAATAAAGATTTGTATGTGTGTGTATCTCATCTACAGAACGTAATAATAGTTTTAAAATTATACACATATGTACACCAGGTGTTTTGGTAATCCTAGAAAATTTAAACTCAAATACATGTACATGTATCAGATATTTCTATTCAGTTAGGTTATTCATTTTTTGCCATAGTATGATTCAAATAGCAATTTTTAAAAGCTTTTATTCCAATCTAACGTAAGAAAAGGTGTGCAAACTATTTCTTGAAACAATTTGTACAATGGACATTATACTGATTTACAATGCTTTTTAAAATCAGTTAATGTACAGTACGTGTCGAAAATGTGATCAACATGGTTGCCAATGTGACTAAAACAATATACACTGTACATGTATTTCCTATTAAAACTTACAGGTTAGTTACAAACTTGACTACTAACATTTAATTTACTGCCTATGTGTACATGTATGCATTTGCTAGACAGCCAGTACAGACTAAGAATTTTTCATTTCAAGGTCTGAGTGTATATTTTAATGTTATTAGTACACAAGAATTCATCTTTTAATTTACCTTGAAGCGGCCCTTCCACTGGATGAAATATTAATGTCATGTAGTGCATTTTCTGGAACATAGCTTTTTCTGAAGGCAAAGCTAGTCCCATCAAACAATACAAGCTGTGGTGAATCTTTGCATATCTTGCAAATGAACTCCTCTTCTAGATTTACTTCCAATAAATTCAGGAAGGAATACCTGTAAAATGGATAATATAATTTCATATCAATGCTGACACTGTACAATAGTATGTGTACAAGCTAGTCCCATCAAACAATACAAGCTGTGGTGAATCTTTGCATATCTTGCAAATGAACTCCTCTTCTAGATTTACTTCCAATAAATTCAGGAAGGAATACCTGTAAAATGGATAATATAATTTCATATCAATGCTGACACTGTACAATAGTATGTGTACAAGCTAGTCCCATCAAACAATACAAGCTGTGGTGAATCTTTGCATATCTTGCAAATGAACTCCTCTTCTAGATTTACTTCCAATAAATTCAGGAAGGAATACCTGTAAAATGGATAATATAATTTCATATCAATGCTGACACTGTACAATAGTATGTGTACAAGCTAGTCCCATCAAACAATACAAGCTGTGGTGAATCTTTGCATATCTTGCAAATGAACTCCTCTTCTAGATTTACTTCCAATAAATTCAGGAAGGAATACCTGTAAAATGGATAATATAATTTCATATCAATGCTGACACTGTACAATAGTATGTGTACAAGCTAGTCCCATCAAACAATACAAGCTGTGGTGAATCTTTGCATATCTTGCAAATGAACTCCTCTTCTAGATTTACTTCCAATAAATTCAGGAAGGAATACCTGTAAAATGGATAATATAATTTCATATCAATGCTGACACTGTACAATAGTATGTGTACAAGCTAGTCCCATCAAACAATACAAGCTGTGGTGAATCTTTGCATATCTTGCAAATGAACTCCTCTTCTAGATTTACTTCCAATAAATTCAGGAAGGAATACCTGTAAAATGGATAATATAATTTCATATCAATGCTGACACTGTACAATAGTATGTGTACAAGCTAGTCCCATCAAACAATACAAGCTGTGGTGAATCTTTGCATATCTTGCAAATGAACTCCTCTTCTAGATTTACTTCCAATAAATTCAGGAAGGAATACCTGTAAAATGGATAATATAATTTCATATCAATGCTGACACTGTACAATAGTATGTGTACAAGCTAGTCCCATCAAACAATACAAGCTGTGGTGAATCTTTGCATATCTTGCAAATGAACTCCTCTTCTAGATTTACTTCCAATAAATTCAGGAAGGAATACCTGTAAAATGGATAATATAATTTCATATCAATGCTGACACTGTACAATAGTATGTGTACAATACATTAAAAAAAAAGACTTTAGTTAACCTTCCACTCAAATATCTGGTTACTATAGCCTCCTCCACAGGCATCTCTCATTTTTGAAGAATTCACATTATGGTCTCCCTCTGGCATGTAACCCAAATCATGAATTTTTTAAATCTGATTTCTTCGAAAATTGGAGATGCCTGCAAAGGAGGCTATGGTTACTAAGCTGTTAAGGAACATGTATATAATACAAAACACTTAATTTGGGCTCTTGTTTGTTGACATAATATTCAACCTAAAAAGTGGCCTGATTGAAAAAATACAAGTTAATAAACATATGGAAAATTGTGTTACATGTATACCATAAATACCAGCATGTAGGCAGCACCTCAAACTGCTGAGATGCCTTTTTTGGGAGAAAAAAGTTAGAAAAAAGGTTTATAAATTAGCCAATAACAAAACGAGCAGGGGACTGGAACCTAGTCAGTAAAACTAATTCAATTAATTAATAACTTGTCAAAGTGAGCATTTTCCAAAAGAACAGATCAAACTTAGCTAGTCAGGAAAGTTTGGTGAACTTTGGCTAAATATTGAAAATACCACGCTATCCTTGAGTATTTGTGTGGTAAATGGCCCACTGTGTCGTCACTGTTCAAAACTTTCACAGCAAATTTGACAAACCATTTGAGTAACTAGTTTGTTTCCAATAGATGGCTTCCAGCTAATGAAAAAGCAAACTACCATAAACACCCGTAGATAAGCCACCTTTTCACCCAAAATGTTCGTTCAAAATCGGGGGTGCGGCTTATCTACGGGAACACCTAGAAAGGAGACCCACATTAACATATATTTACATATCATGAACCTGTATGAAGCTTTTATTATGCGATGGTGCGTATATTACAATCAGGTTCAAATCGCATCCGATCGTGTAATATAGCAATTTAAGCATAATCATTGAAAAAAAAACTCTTCTAAGACCGACCTTAGACCTAATATATTAGAATTTCATGAATATTTAAATGTGATTAAGCTTATTTTCCTTCCAAAACACGCTGATTCGCAACGCTTGTCAAAGCAGGCATCTAAACAAGCAGGCATTCTTTGCAATTTTACACGTGGAAGATTGGCACTAGTTAATGAAAATCCAAGATGGTGGACCTCAGACCTACTCGTGCAAGTATAGTTTCGCCAGAAAACCTTTCTTGCTCTAGCGATTAAAGGAAAGCGGTTCCTTGGAATTGTTGTTAGTTAATGGGAGAATAAAAGTGGAAGAATTCTGGAGTGATTTAAAGACTGCAGGTTAAAATATACACAAGAAATGACAAGGCAAGTTGAACCATATTCAATCAAATTAAAGTTGCAATTATGTATTTATGACAATCTTATGAAGTTTTGCTTCAAGTACGACCGTTTATGAACTCCAACAAAAGATTCTTTTTTTTTTGGAATAAGTTTGGCATCAAGTACAAGCATTTATATGACAAAATATTTTCTTAAATATTTTTTGTATTAAAAAAAAATTTTTTTCCCTAAATTCAAGCTTCAAAACTTGGGGTGCGGCTTATCTACGTGTGCGGCTTATACACTGGTGTTTACGGTACTCTCTGTTGTTTTTACTTTGTTCAGCGAAAACAAAACTTCTAGTGTCCAGTTCTCTCTCTTCCAACCTATGCCTGGTTACTAAGCTACAGACGAACGTGAATTCGATCTAAAAAGCAACCCGAATGAACAGATACTATGGAAAGATAGGTCACATACAATGTATCTAAGTATGTAGACATGAAGTTTATACTCTTTAAGGATACAACTTTAGAGTTTTCTCCAGTTTGAAAGTCTGATGAAGGTTACAATGTACAGTTGATAATCTTCACAAAAAAAAAATTCTAAACTAAAGCTTCTAAACTCAGGGTGTGGCTTATCGGCAAATGCGGCCTATCTGTAAGTGAATAAGGTAATTGAGTGTAAAACCAAAACCAGTGAACCAATCACAGGAGCAAGTAAAAATATAAATGAAGCAATCATGAACTGAAGTACAAATGTAATTCACGATTGGTTTTACTTCAACCAATGACGCGGCAAAGAAAACAGCCATGGATAACTAACCAATCAATTTAGCAATTACTTTTTGACACTCAACTGAAAACCTCTCTATATCATTTTAAAGGTCTTCAATTTTAAACTATATAATTTAATCCATTACATTCAAAAGTATATATTGTATACTTTTCAATATGAAATGACTGTCTGCCAGAAAAAAGTTCAGCACTTAGATTGAGGCTTTGAAAAAATACTTTTTTTAATTATCCCTTTCGAATACCAACTAAATGGTCTAAAAATAATATTGTGTCAGGAAATTGTGATATGTTGCATATTACTAATTTTATACAAACCAAGACCTAAACAAACAAAATATCAAATGGTTATAGATAATTGAAGATGTCAGTGGCATGGCTATGGCCATTTTATACTAGAACTTCCTGTTTAAACCTGTAGTTATCCATGATTGAGTTTAGGTTACTTGTGATTGGTTGAAGTACAACCAATTGTGAGTTACTTCAGTTCTTGATTGGTTCATTTATGTTTTTGCTGTGATTGGTTCTGGTTTTCGTTTTACAACACTCAATTGAAAATCACTCTAAATTTATTTAATTCAGTTTGGCAATAAACATACCAGGAATGTCTGAACTTGTAGTATGACAGAATTGTTTCATGGCCAACACCTCTTTGATGCTCCTCCCAAACTTTGTAAAATGTACGAAGAGGCATCCTATGAACAAAAAGATAGGAAATGATAACAGTGACTGTAAGAAAACTATTAATAATGGAATATGTGTGCATGGTTACTGTTTGGATATGGAAAGATACGTAGGTATTTTTAATAGTCATTTGTATTTTGGCTATCCTTTGCTTAAGTTGTTTATTATATAAATTCTCACAAGAAATAACATTTTATTTCCAATAACCCAAAAACGTTTGCATGCTAGAGAAATGGTAATGGAAAGCCATTTTGACTGTTACCAACCAAAATACAGTCTCATATTTTGTAACGTCTTGTGCATAATTAGTGCATTCTTTGCAGAATTGTATAATAATGTAACTTATAATACCAGTAATTCCCAGTGTTCTTTTAACTTTCAAAGTGACTTCCATACATGTAATCATAAATGGAGCTGCACAGTACAAGCAAGCATTTTATTCCTCTTTTATAAAATTGTTGCTGTACATATATGTCAGGTGCAGCTTTATACATGTGATAAAACATGGTAATTACCCTTTTCAAAAGATGCTTTATAGTCAATTTGTGATCCATAACTTCCCACTACGAGTCTCAAAGAAAATGAATATGCCATAAAATAAACATTTTATTAAGTAACCTTATGTGCTTGTTCTGTATCATAAGTTATGGCCATAAAAAAAATGGTCCATTTATGACTTAAGGTACAGACCTCACAATTAGTTATTAAGAAGTATTAATTCATACTTCTACATACATGTACATGTAACTCCTAAATGACGTACCTTCCATACAGGAAATGAAAAAGGTAATCCCTAAGAACATCATATCCAACAAGAAATGAACCCATGTTTAACACACAGCAGGAAGATCCATCAAACATGATTTCACCACATTCACATTCACTTGAAACAAATCCACTGATAACTGAAAAAAAATCAAATATGCAATCTCATTAAAGAGACAATAGAACCTGAAATTTTAAAATGGTTTGAATATATGAAGTTAATTATCCACTTGAGTCTAAAACAATGCATTCACTCATTTTGGCTCTCAAGGATAAACTTCCTATCTTTGCATCACCATTTTATTAAGTACTTAAAAAAGCAAAATTAGTATGTTGATAATTATCATAATATATTTTTAAAACCTGTTACTTTTAAAAGTAACACAATAATTTTATTACAGTTGTTTCTCACTTTTACAGTTAGCCAGATTATGAGAGCAGGGCTTGCTTTTGATTTTAAACTATGGGGAGCATGTCTCCCCTGTTTAAATAAAAGAGGGGACATTAACGGGGAATATCAGGGAGATAAAAATGAACAGGTGGAAATTCTCATGAAATCGTGCCGTAGCATGAGCCCTGGACTTTAATTCTCAAAATGTAGTTTACTGAAAATCCTCAAGTGAGTACTTTTGACCTGTCTTCTTCATGCCACATGGTTTGAAATAAAGTTGTTTTGTAATAGTATTGTAATAATTTAATAATCATGTTATACAGTAGTTATAGTTTGTGAGCATCGTAAAACCAGTAGTTAACAATATTCCAAAATTTGATGTGGTCATATACCTATTACTTTTAATTGATTAAACTGAGTGTATAGCATAGCCTCATGACTATTCCCATCAACAACTGGACCCTTATGACAGGTTGGGCACTCGCTAATCTCGCTCGAGGTTTTCAGTTCAACCAAACCTTCACTATTGCAATAGCATGTTATCCCACTGAAGATGTAATTGTTAAATGAATCTTTATTCTCAAATGGAATTGGAGAATAAGATAAACACACTGGGGTGTAGGGAAGCCTTCTGCTGGTATCTGGGCTTGTGCTTTCAGAACCTTCAATAACATCTGCCACAAAGTCTGGGCAGGATCCTTCCTCAACAGACTGTTTGAGGTGCTTTACATGAGCACAGTTGCCTGTGTCATGCATGCAGGTTGTACAGGTTACATTGTCTCCATCAATACAGACAATTCCCCAGCTGCTGTTATCAGTTAAAACAAAAAAGGAACTTGAAGACACTTGCAAAAATTCCTCAACATCTTCATCTGATGAATGCCCTGCAAATAAATACACAAAATATTTGAGAAAAGAGAATGGGCCTTTTGCAGGAATACATTCATGCAATTACAAAATTATCTACTAAAAAATATAAAAAGGCACTGTACTTGTACAAGGTCAGTAGTGTTATTAACAAAACCTGTTTGTAAACACTATTTTCCAACTAAAATCTGGAGGTTACATCCAGCAAAGCCTTTCCCCATGGGATCTTTTAACATCCCATGGTTGACCAAGGAGATGAAACAGTTAATACATAATTATCAGGGATAAGCTAAAATGCACTTGGCAATAATAAATAAACAGAACACAGATTGGCAGTACAATAAGTCTTACTGAAATAAGATTTAAATATCGCCTGTGGCAGGCTAAAACAAATTGCAGTGCATATGTCGTCTCTCGAGTCGCAGCAAAATACTTTGACAAGAAAATTATGGAAGTAAGTACCTGTCAGCAAAGAAGTTGTGCACAAAGGAATGATTTTCAAAATGTTATCCTGTCATCACAAGACTGAAAGTGCCAAAAATAGCTGTGAATGAAATCAGTCTCAGGCAGATACATGTATTATTACGTGTATAAAACTCAAAAAGTTATCAACTGTCAGTGTCAGTTTTGTTGCCGGCAAGCACCATTAGCCCTAACATTCGTTGATAAAAGTGAATGTTACGGATTTTCGCAATTGTCTATAATTACGTGAACAAAAACATGAGTAAACTGTACACCTACTACAACATTATTTCCCTGCACAAGACTTATTTTTCATTAAATTACAATAAAGTAAAAGAGTAACAAAATCACTGTATATGCTTATTAAATGGTCATTTGAACTAATCCAAATCCTAACCCTACATTAAAACACCCTAACCGTCCACAATGGGTCGATCCTCACTAATTTAGGATGTGTAGAGCTACAAATGTAGTTACTAAACCACACAGACTTCATGATTGTATAACCCTTCTTCAATAGTCCTGTGAACTAATCCAAATCCTACCCTACATTTAAAAAAACCTAACCCAACAAGTAAAAACACCCTAACCATCAGTAAACATACCGGTAAGTGCTTAATATCTCTAAAAAAGACAGTTATAATGTTTTTTTTTTTTTACAATCTTGAAAAAATTGCACCAGTTTTAACTAAAACAGTTACATGTACATGTAGCTATGTTCACAACCAACTGGTGTATTTTATTTTAGCTGGGTATCCATTGCAGTTCTCTAATGTCAGGCTTGTGGTTGAAATTACGGTGGACAAAGTTGCAAAATCTAGGATTTCTAGAACAACACATCATTTGTTTTTATTTAGCCTTACCTTGCAAATGTGATTCTTCGTCACCATCTGCCTCAAGTGGAATTCCCAGTGATAAAGAAAACTGCACAACATATAGTTTCAGCAGATGAATATGAATGCATGATGGTTGCAATGACATCCATTCTGTAATCAAATTAAAATTTCATTGACTGTAAATGACCATGGCTTTAGATGAAACCTGCATACTACACCAAAACATCTCATTGAACAATTTATAATTATGGTGCGCTAAAAGTCACATATTTAACAATTAGACTACTCACTCTCAGTTTCTATTGACTGATAGTTGATGAGGAGCACTGCTCCAAGTCACTCACAGAAAGCGAGATTGAAAAGTTTCGCTGTTAATTTTGCATTGTGCTCTATAGGCATAAGCGAATATAATTTCTGTCTAGATAATGTCAAATTCTAAACCATTTTCATGTACTTTCAGACCAATGCTTATCTCACTCGCTGGTAAATTTTCTTACATCCAACATGTTGAATATTTAGTAACATTGTTCCTGTGTAACCTCACTTCCATTCAGGAGAAATCTATTGTGGCTACTGATTGGTCAAAATCAAGCTACTATTGTAATACTTTTGAACAGTACTGTAAGCAATATTACTATTCTATGTACATGCAGTACCTCTTTCTGACATTTTCATATAACTGCTGACAGCTTCTACCAGCTTGCTCCGGTCAGCATCACATGAACAGCTGTAGAGCCAGGACCACCCACTTTCAAAATGACAAGGTGATCTCTTTAGGTAGACAAATTTGTTAGGCTGATGAATGAATGAGACAGTTTGATTATTATAATTGTAAATTTTATTTAAATTTTGTTACAAAAATAAAAATAATCAGATTTTAACTAAGTAACTCCTGCAGTTTCCAATTTCTGTAATCAGAAAACTTACAACCTTTCAATAGTATTATTATACTAATAGTGTACTATAGTGTGTATATCGTATTGTCATTTTGATTACAGGTAATAGTCTGACACAAAGTGCGTATGTATGTGTTGCATACATGTACAATGTATATTTCCCACATTGATGGGAATAGCAGTGATCTTTGTAGCCTTTGGAATAACATGGATGCTTTGTGTTTGATCAATTGCACTAATATAACCATCAGTTTGGGAGAACAACTGGTTGTCTTGTGCATGTTACATTGTGCATGTATATTGCAATGCCCATTACTGTAGTAATTTCAGGGTGTCTGTTTAATAAAGTCCATGTGTTAGTATTCAGTTCAATAAGTATTTGAAGGATTCACTAGTTCTCAAAATTTTTACATCTGGACCTGGTCTTTGAATGAAAAATGTAACATGCACAATACAACCAGCCTTTTTTTTTAAACAACATACAATCAAGCTACAATGTAATGCACTTACAATAAGTTCTTTCTTTCTGAGACAGAGATTCTTGAGTATGAAATTTTTTCCACTGCCATCTAAAATTAAAATACTCCTTGGCATACTTATCACTTCATGGTAATAAAGTGACAAGTCACTTCCTTCTTCTAACTGATCCTGCAGAGGGAAAATGTTTGTTTGTCAATTCCACAACATGGACATCACAAGACTGAGAGAAGATTGCATTGAAAATGGTGGTGCCCACACATTGACAATGTCAAATTGTAGCAAAAAAGGAAAATTTGACTTCCGATTGTTCGCATCTTCATTAATGTCTTGTGCTTGCACTGTCTAATGGCCTGTCTGAGGGCCAATATAAATTCCCAAACACCCCAGTCCCCTGCAGGGACAACAACAACTAGTCTTTATTCATACTCTGTCTTGAAGTTACATGAAGTGTAATAAATATAATTGTCATAGTTAGAGTATTGGGATACCAGAAGTAGCTTAGAAGAAAAAACTAATTGAGTTTGGTATCCTGAAATATAATTTTAAAGACAGTATAATATGGGTCAAATTAATAACGAAAAAATAAAGAAAACATTAAAAAATAATATATAACATACAACACAATTGTATATTATCACACTTGATATCAATAACACTAAACACTAAATGATGATGAAACTACACACAGGTATTAAAGGGGCCATCAACATATTCGAAATGCCCCGCTTAACGCACAACGGACGTTAAGGTCAGCCCCCAAGGTCAGGAAAAACAGTACTGAAATACACATGTACATGGGAGTTCACTTATAAACAAAGTATAAAACAAGCTTAAAGCTTTAATAGCTGCAACTGTACAGTCGCTCATTTCGGATCTTGACTAAAATACTCATTATCCACATGACTACCTCATTACCTGGAGGTTCGAGGTATTAAATGATACTTCTAATCAAAAGACCTTGTTGAAATTTCCGGGAAATTCAACAGAAATTGTGCTCTAATGTAGATCTAGCTGACTGGAAACGTTTGATTAAACGTCCGTTGTGCGTTAAGCGGGGCATTTCGAATATGTCGACGGCCCCTAACTTTGGGAGGGAGGTAGAGTAGGGAGATGCAAATACAAGATTTAGAAGAGAAGATAGATATAAAAAAAATGAAATTACTAGTTCTCTATGAGCTGTTTTTGGAGTCTAGATTTGAAGAGTTTCCTTGACTGAATTGTCTTACTTTCTTCGGAAAGTGAGTTCGAGATTACAGCACCTTTATCTCTTAAACTGAATTTACCGTAGTTTGTTCGAACAGTTGGTAAAAAATATGCTGATTTTTAAGCTAATCTAGTATTATGCTCATGAATTATATTGACTGGAGTGAAGAATTACGAGAAAGGAGTTAGAATATTATTATTATGGAAATCAAACATAAACGTAACTAAAAGCAAGAATATCAAAAAAAAAAATTTCTTGAAAAGGGGGCTTGTACATGTATGTGCATCAAACTTTGAAAATGTACGAATGGATTTCTTTTAAATAATACATAGCTTTTGTAGTGATGTTGGGTAAGTGTTTCCCCATGTAAGTAGACAATATGTAAGGAAGGGATATACAATCGTATAATAAAGTTTAATCAGGACACAGTCCCCAGAAAGGGGAGCTGGAGAGGGGTATTGCTGACCAAATCCCTTGCCTGCAAAATCCCTAAAGATATAAACGTGGAGTGTGACGTTCTAAAATGTATGATTTTCTAGTGATTCTCAATTGGAAATGTTCGATTGGAAATGTTCGATTGGAGTCGTAAACTACACTTGATCCCGATCGAAGATCACACAGATCGGTAACAGAATAAGCTTATTAAGTTTATATAAAACAAAACGAACAAAAAAATCTATAAAATTGTGGGGGAACAACACGCGAACAACTCACCAAGGTACTCGTAGCAGAATCTGGGAGAACAGAACCAGAACTCGAAAAGTCCGTGTTTGGCCTCTTCCTTTTTCTCTCTAATGTATTATTTTTAACTTTTATCCCGCTAAAATCGGTCTTTGCGATTCGAGATCGCCGAGGCATATTTGATTTTGAGAGAGGAGAGCGGGACAGGCGAATGTGAATAACTATTTGCGCCTGTTAGAGTCCAGTATTACGCTGACCGAAATCGCGGGCGATGGTACAAATTGACCAATAACGTGTAGATTTTTACCATGAATACCATGGTGTAGGACAAGTTTTTGACTGATTTCTTACCTCTCGCACAGCATACCTCACCAGCGGGAATATTTAAAACAAAATGGCGGCAAAAGAGTAAGAGTTTTAAATGGGCCCTTAGCTATATAATATGCTAGAGATTGGAGAATGTCTAGGCATAAGGCTAAGCATAGTAGCCATCGGCACGCTCATGACTCGAGATCGTATTCTGATGAAGAAGATGAGGTCGTGATTTGGGAGGATCATCGGCACACTCTGGACGACTTGTTTTTCAGAGAACAGGACTTTATCAGAAGGTACACTCTACTACAACTACTTACTAGGGTCATTATTGATATTTATAATATAACCCAGATAATACGAGCGCTCTGATAATTTCGCTTATAGGCTCAAACATCTATGCTCAAACATCTTGTGCCGGTAAACACATAGAAAGCGGCATGCCTGTTTGCGTTGTGTCGTTATAAGTTATATCATAAAAAGCATTAGTATAAACCAGCTAGTGGACTATTACAAATCCTGCATTCTGATTGGCTACCCTAGACCTAGTATAGGTCTATTTGTGATAGCCCATGGTAGAGAAAAACCGCACACATTTTCACGAATTTTTTTTTTTTTTCAACTTCAATTTGTTTCTTTCTATTATTTTCTACTGTCCGACTAGTTAGTTTACACTAAAACAATTAGACCGGATCTCGCCCTCATGGGTTGCAAGTTAAATAGCCCATTCGGCTGCGCCTCATGGGCTATTGACTCGTAGTCCATTCGGGCTGCGGGTCTAATTGTTAAATAGACCACACATTTCAATTATGTGTTGAATGCCGAAATAAAGCACTTGGGATGTTGGGAGAACACTTGAAATGCTTGAAATTTTCAAGTATTTCTTGTGTTCGTGTTCTCCAAGTGCCTTATTTGAGGTGCTTATTTCGCCAGTAAACACATTGAAATGTGTGGTCTATTGCTTAATTAAGCTATTAGTTACTATTTTAGGGAAAGTTTATTACTTTAAGCGGTAGAGGGGGTACAAGTGCATGTTCATTGTTCATAAAATCTCCCTTGAAAACATTAATAATGCATTGCCATCAACTTTTGAAGCCATTCGGATTCCCGGTTATTAAACACAGCTCCCTCAGGCTCCATATACTAGTTTTTTTTTTGGCAAGTCGAAATGTTGAAAATAAATTTTCTCTTAGCTTATTACAGTCTGTCTGTGTCAATTTCAATCCTGCCCCCCCCCCCCCCCCCCCTCCCCCTCCCCCCTCCCCCTCCCCCTCCCCTCCCTTTACACTTTTACACTTTTACACTTTTAAATCAGAATATTGCAGTTGCCCCACTGTGGAGTCAGCTACATTGTAAGCTAGGCAAATGTCCTTCTGTGGGGGTTTGGAACCTCTTATAAACATTGATGTAAAATTCCCTATTTTGACCAATTCCCCACCCCCCCAGGACAGGTTTGGAATTGATAGAGACATTAATGATGTTGTTACCAAAATTGAGCATTTCTTGTAAAAATGATGACAAAATGATAGTTTTGTATTATTCTTCTGCCAACACTGAAACAGAGGCAGCGAGGACTATAAAGATTTCTGGCATTTCTTTGAGCGGTATGAATCATTCCAGAGCAAAAGAAGCCAAGTCAAAAAGAAAGGTGAGCTGCATGTAATCATGCACTGTATCATGCAATGTAGAGAAGAGACAAACTACAGCACTGACTACAGCACGGTTACCGTACGGCATGCCATGACATTGAAATGGTTTCCCACTGTTTTTGTCCTACTGATCCAATCAACAGCATGGTTACAACACAGTTATTGGACATGCCATAGTTTGTCCCACTCATACAAAATCTGCTCTATATTAAATTTCTGACAGTGACCTATATGTACATTGTAATAACACTAATCATGCACCATTGAAACTGTAAATAAGTTTCTCATTGAAAATGTCATTTAATTAAATAAATGTAAAATTGTACATGTGTCTGCTGCGTTTGAGTTTCATTCAGTTTACCAACTCCCTCTCCCCCAAATCATAAATAATGACCACTCCCTTACAATAGCCACTGTAACAAGATACTTGTATGCGTGACCCCATGGTCGTGCATAGACTTGCCATTGATACCTCGACTTTGTAATTTGAGATACAATGTACCATGTTATTGATGGAAATATACTCGCTTGTATGCTAGAAGTCATGCATCGACTGATAACGAATAAAACTTGAATCAACCACTACATCTTTACAGCCTCTTGGTTCACTTAATAGGCCCTTTGCAGGACCTGGTCGTGTGACCTTTTTAGCCTATCGATAAAAAATAAATTGGTGCTAGAACAACATGAATCCCAGAAATGGAAAGAGCAAGCCAAAATTAGTAAAAAAAAAGCCCAGTTTTAAGTTCATATCTTTAAAACTGAAGGAAATTGGCAATTTTTTGAAAACTCTATAATATTTATTTAGCTTAATTTAACAGAGTTTGTGAGGCTTTTTTGCTGACTGGCATGGCACATTTACTATAAAACAAGAGCTCATCTGGGCTTTCACTCGGGCCACATGAGATTGAAGATGAAATACACTTTCATTTGAAATCTCGCCAGTGAGAACGTCATAAAAACGTCTGGTCCATTAATTGCTTTTATGACATGACTATGATAATGCAGGATTTGAACAACAGAATACTGGCAATTCAAGTGTATAAATGCAATACAATGACATAATCAGATTGAAAATAGATCAAAAACTCGGAAAAATGTCCGGCTAAAACTGTATGAATAAATGTGAAATGAAACATAAATTTCATACCAAGAAAAAAATTGGAAGCTCTTCTAAGTCCGCTTCTCAAATTCACAGACTGTTTTACAAAAACATTTGCGCTTATCGACACAAGAGTTCAGTTGACCTTTCAAATAATTTATTCTGAGGTATGCATACAGTACTCTAAATCACAGAGATGTTAAATAAAGCGATAATTAGAAGAAAAGTACATTAACAGACAAACTGAGAGGAAATTTATTCAAATCAAAAAGAGTTTACTTACAGTACTTACGTAACTGAATCTTTCGTTTTGGATCTTTTGGTAGTGTTGTTGACAGCATCCCACCTTCGTGCACATATGCACTGAATCGGAATGAAAGTCGAAGCCTACCTCGAACTTAACTTTCAGCTAACCTGTTTCCTTTCATTCCACAATGAATAATAATCTCATAAAGTAAGCCCGTAGCTTTCAATAAATTTGCCAGTGTCTGAATGAAACAGCTAGATCTTTTCCAATTTCTCTCACGAGTCACGGCAGAAGACAGTCTCAAGCTACAAAACTTTTGATCCTCTTCACAGTAACGTAATTTAACGTCTCAGATATTATATATATGCCCTACTTCAGCTAGCACTGTGCATTTGAAGTACTTTTTCCTCTCTCTTTGCTGGCAGTTCATGCTTCTTGTTTGTGTAGTTGCCCCACTGAGCCGTAACCAGAAAACGAGCACAGCATTTCAGTTGGCATACACTGAAAACATCTGCTTAACTAAGATTTGTAAAAATCTTACTAGCGGATCATGTAAATATTCTGCTTGGCTCAATGAGGGTTTCTGCCATCAAAGTTCATTTTTTGTTTCAGTTTTCCCCATATTAGCAGACATGTATAATGTCTCGAGCTCTCAACCCAGTAGAAAGACTCTGGTTATTCTGTCGTAAAACATGCCTTCCCTGGTGGAAATTAGCTGTACAAGACCTGACCCAAATTTAGGTTGTATTGCATAATTGCCCACGATGGAATAGATTTCTGACAATGACTCATTGAAATTAATGATATCTCCTTGTCTCGCCTAGTCTGAGAGCTTTGAACTTTAAATTCTTATCTGAGCGCGCCTGACAAAATCTAACCTTTGATTATAATTCAATACCCGTTGATATCCAAATGTGTTTGGATATTGTATTTCGCTTACGTTTCTAAATGTATATTGGATCTGTCCAAACAGCGCTGATCGAATGTATTACGGCTCCTGGTTGTTCATGTATTTTTATGGTCAACAAGAGCGCCAGTTGAAATATCCTGAGCCTGTTGGAAGGAAGGCTTTCGCCCTCGAGGGTCGACCATTTTGATTTACTGTATTCAATTATGTAAATAAATTAACCTGGCGATTGTTACGTGACCACCACAGTGCGATCTGATTGGTGTGAATTTGACCTTTAATGCATGCGCAGAAATTTTGCGACAACCAACAAAAAAATAAAATAAAAACAACAACTTGCAATTTAAGACTCGGTGCTGCCACAGGCAGCCTGAGTAATTATATGATAGTAGTACTAGTACCCAGTCCCCCATGGTTTAAACCAAATGTAAAGAACTTATAATAGCTTGGTATTTCTGTCACTAAAACAGTGCAAAATTGGTGACACAAACAAATCCAGTACCCCATTGGACATACAGTACAAGTGAAAAAATATGTTTTGGCAAGCAGTTTTGCTAAAATTCCTGATACAAAGTAACATTACTGCCAAATACAACAGAAGAACGACTTACATTTTAGTAGGATGATAAACTAGTGGTCTAAAGAATGTTGTTGGAGTATAGGTGGATGGAATCAGCACTGATATGAATACATGTACCTCTGGGTTCATTTAACTTGTAGAAGCTGTTCATCAGTTTAACTTGAAAGCCTTGGCCATCGTTTCTTAACAGAAAAATACTCAAAATAATGCTTCATTTTGTAAAAATAACCCCACAAGTATACAAATGATTAATAATTTGTTTACGACCTGAGCTTATTAGTAATCTTTGGTGAGAATCCAAAGATTGCAAAGATTTTCGCAGATGAAATGATGGTAATTCACTTTTCTCTCCCATCTTTGAAAACATAGGGAGAACTCAGACTTGCGCTTGTGCCACACTTGACAGTGGGCCATTTAATTTTAAAAATGAATTTTAAAAATAATTTATTTTTCTTTCTCACTTTAAATTTAATTTTGAAGTCATTGAGCTATTATTAAGTAACAATAAAGTGTTCTTTACATGGACCTTGACATCATTAGGCTTCAAGTTACAAGAAAAAAAACTATTTCCCTATTCAACCCTAATTGTTAAATAAGCCTTGATTTGAATGAGTTATTTGTCAATAAACCTGGAGTAATGCCACCTTAGCTTGCATGTATGTTGATTAATACATCAATTTGATATTGGAGTGTTTTTAGGGGGAGGAGAGGGGGCACTGACATTGTATTTCAAATTGACAGTATTCTAGGGGTGCGCTTAATCAAGAAATTACATAGCCTGAATTTCAGCCGTCTCCTCCTCTCCTCGGGAGGAACGAACCAGAGGAGACGGCTGAAATTCAGGCTAGAAATTACAGCAATACATCTGCAGACAAAGGCGAAAGTGGCTTGGTGATCTTTTTTAATAATTTAATATGCAGAATTTACCTGTAAGTCATGATCACAGATGTAGTAACTGAAATAAAATAACATTATTGTTCTTTTTTTTACAGATTCAGATAAAAAGAGGGCATTAAGCTCTGAGAAGTCTTCAAAACTTGGTTTACCAACTGTATACGATAAGAGATACAGGGTGAATGTGTCCATTTTATCTGGTGATGTAGCAGAATCGGTCAAACCAACACATGCATGTAGAAGGGGTAAGGTTTACTTTTTTAAATTAATTTTGCGAGAATATAAGTTACAATACTATTGTCGTAACTAAACCATTACTGCAACTAATTTATAACTGTTATCTAGTAACCGGCCAGGTTGAGAATCTTGCCAATGTCTTGCCAATATTCTCAAGCTGAGTACAGTATGGTTGTAACAATACATTTACTATGAATCATCCTAAAGTTAAAAGTGATTATTTTCTCTATAAATGCAGATATAATTAAGGAGAGAAGAAGAGAATCAAACTACAGGGGACTCGGCTCAAGTAAAATATCAGAATTCAGATCCATTTTATTGTACTACATTGACTTTTGTCAGAAGCAGAAGGTGAGACAGAATACAAACTGTATTGGGATTATTTGCTAATTTTGAACTAGACTTAATGGATGTTTTAAAGATAAAATTGACAGAGAACTACATGTGCATGGCTTGTGATTTCTGTACTCTCTTTTCATGTTATACAGCTCCACTCCTGTTCTTTTCCAAGTACAGAAAACAACCAACCCTGTTCTATTTTAAAGTACATGCACGTACCAACTGAAGGACTGTCTTGCAATACTTGTGCATTTTCTTAGAACTAATTTACGAATGTTTAACTATATTTTGGCAGTTCACCAAGCTTACAAAACTTAAAAAGGACCAAGCTAACCTTCCTATCAGCCAGTTCAGGCAGGAGATTGTGGATGCTGTTAGCTCCAATCAAGTTGTTATTATTGCTGGTGACACAGGCTGTGGAAAATCTACACAAGTAGGTGTTTTCAAAGAAGCAGTGTGCAACATTCCATCCCATCCACCCACCCCTCCCTTGATTATACGTACTATCCACCCACCCCTCCCTTAGGTATACATACTATCCACCCCTCCCTCTCTTGGGTATACATACTATCCACCCACTCGATCCCCTTGGGTATACATACTATCCACCCACTCCCCTTGGGTATACATACTATCCACCCACTCCCCTTGGGTATACATACTATCCACCCACCCCTCCCTTGGGTATACATACTATCCACCCACCCCTCCCTTGGGTATACATGCTATCCACCCACCCCTCCCTTGGGTATACATACTATCCACCCACTCCTTTTGGGTATACATACTATCCACCCACCCCTCCCTTGGGTATGCATACTATCCACCCACCCCTCCCTTGGGTATACATACTATCCACCCACCCTCTTTTTGGTATGCATACTATTCACCTATCCCTCCCTTGGGTATGCATACTATCCACCCATCCCTCCGTTAGGTATACATACTATCCACCAACTGCTCCCTTGGGTATACATACTATCCACCCACTCCCCTTGGGTATACTATCCACCCACCCCTCCCTTGGGTATACATACTATCCACCCACCCCTCCCTTAGGTATACATACTATCCACCCACCCCTCCCTTGGGTATACATACTATCCACCCATCCCTCCCTTGGGTATACATACTATCCACCCTCCCTCCCTTTGGTATGCATACTATTCACCTACCCCTCCCTTGGGTATGCATACTATCCACCCACCCCTCCCTTAGATATACATACTATCCACCAACTCCTCCCTTGGGTATACGTACTATCCACCCACTCCCCTTGGGTATACATACTATCCACCCACCCCTCCCTTGGGTATACATACTATCCACCCACCCTCTTTTTGGTATGCATACTATTCACCTATCCCTCCCTTGGGTATGCATACTATCCACCCATCCCTCCGTTAGGTATACATACTATCCACCAACTGCTCCCTTGGGTATACATACTATCCACCCACTCCCCTTGGGTATACTATCCACCCACCCCTCCCTTGGGTATACATACTATCCACCCACCCCTCCCTTAGGTATACATACTATCCACCCACCCCTCCCTTGGGTATACATACTATCCACCCATCCCTCCCTTGGGTATACATACTATCCACCCTCCCTCCCTTTGGTATGCATACTATTCACCTACCCCTCCCTTGGGTATGCATACTATCCACCCACCCCTCCCTTAGATATACATACTATCCACCAACTCCTCCCTTGGGTATACGTACTATCCACCCACTCCCCTTGGGTATACATACTATCCACCCACCCCTCCCTTGGGTATACATACTATCCACCCACCCCTCCCTTAGGTATACATACTATCCACCCACTCCTCCCTTGGGTATGCATACTATTCACCTACCCCTCCCTTGGGTATGCATACTATCCACCCACCCATCCCTTAGGTATACATACTATCCACCAACTCCTCCCTTGGGTATACATACTATCCACCCACTCCCCTTGGGTATACATACTATCCACCACCCCTCCCTTGGGTATACATACTATCCACCACCCCTCCCTTGGGTATACATGCTATCCACCCACCCCTCCCTTGGGTATACATGCTATCCACCCACCCCTCCCTTGGGTATACATGCTATCCACCCACCCCTCCCTTGGGTATACATGCTATCCACCCACCCCTCCCTTGGGTGTACATACTATTCACCTACCCCTCCCTTGGGTATACATGCTATCCACCCACCCCTCCCTTGGGTATACATGCTATCCACCCACCCCTCCCTTGGGTATACATGCTATCCACCCACCCCTCCCTTGGGTGTACATACTATTCACCTACCCGTCCCTTGGGTATACATGTGTAATTAATGATTAACCATTAAATTTAGGATGAAACAGGGGGAGGGTGGGTGAGGGTTTCCAAGAAACCATGTTTGATCCAATATGTCTGCTTGCAATACCTGCCACTTTGGAATGAATGCTTTACTATTTAGTATTTATTAACTGACTTACAATGTACATGTACAGTGTAAGTAACAGAAGCACTAAGTTGTCTGCAAGTTGTTGCTACAAAGTTCACTTCATGTTTGCCTGACTTATTAAGAAGAAACAACATGCTTTAATAATTCTGTGCCCCTGCATATTTCTTTTTCTTATTCTTTTTATAGCCATATTACATACTTAAATGTTATGTCAGTCTTTCATACACATGTAATGACATAACTAACTGCTGTAATATATTTTTTATTTATTATACAAGAATTTCATTGCATAAAGCCTGTGCATAATGTAAAAATCTGTATCTTATATTTGCACATGTACAATATAACAATACGTCCAATCACCATCATGTATAGCTTTTTCACATGTGAAAAATATAACCAATCAGTAACAAGAAAATAGCGACTCAACAAGATTCATGTGTGCATGTGAATGACACTCAAATGGCTTCTCGGTTTGCTTTTAAAAAATGGCTGAAGGTTGTCAAGGCTCTTCTCACTTTGTTTCTTGTGACTGCTCTTTTTAATAGATGAATTTATAGATCAACAAAATAACAAAAATAAACTTAGCATGACACAGAGAGATGTCATTGCTGACTACTAGTTCTCCAAAGTCAACAAAGCATTGTTGTCACTATGTAATTGAATCTGATAGTGACTGAATTGAATCTGACTGAAAACTAAAGGTACATTTTAAACACTTTTATCAAAACTGAACATGCATTAATTATCAACTGCATTTAGCTAGTTTGAGCTGTTGAAGTTTTACAAATATTATCATTTATTTACTCGCTCGAAGACTCGTTCGTTCATTTTCTCAAACTTCACAACTCGTGAATAAAAACCATATGCTGCACTTGCTATGAAGTAATCTCTATGTAACATGCTGCTACAGTACTGGGCTCTTGGTAGAAGCTTGCAACCAGGGGATTTTCACTGGCTTTTGGGATGGAAGTAACCACCTGTTCTTTGCTTGATAGCACTTTAGACTCGTACAATAATGAAGGGCTGGGTGCAACCACACCGCGGCAAAACAGTATGCTCTGCTGGCCAAAAGAATGAAGGCTCTGCTATCAAATACAAATTACCGAGGGTTTCAACTTTTTTAGTAAATAATTTTATAACTTAGTAAACTCACAGTGAATTACAAATTCAGAAAACTTCAACCTGTTAAAGTCTTAGGCTTAGCTTTTAAGTAGTTTTCTTATTTTTTGACAAAACAGTTCACAAATGGTACTTTTAAGCAGAAATTTTAAAATCACGGGTATGTGCCTGTTGTTTCATTTTAGTTTTCGCGGGAAACTGGGGGCGGCCGCGCGCCGACAAGAAATAGCAAATACGCATGCGCGTAACGTTTTCCCGTGGTGTGGAGTGCAACAAGGGTGTTAGTAACATTCTAAATTATCCCTTAGAAAACAAAGAATTTAAAGGAGAATGTAGATTGTGATCAGGAGTCACTTGTGCCCATATTGCACACAGCCCTTCAATTTGTCTTTTTGTGAAGACAGCTGTTATCAAAATGTTAATTAATTGCCACTAGTTGTAAATTATTAGCCACCTGTCCAAATAAATACCGAGAAAGCTGCAGTGCAGTGCCTACCTTGCAAGAGGCCTTTTGCAGGATACAGTGAGTGATGTCCTGGTATCATACTTCATTAGCGAATGGATTGCACTCGTGATCCCACGGGATGGGCTTTACTGCATGCATGGTAAACAAACTTCAAAATGCTGTGTTAGAAAGATCGACAATTGATTGGAGAAGAAAATGTAGCATATACAAAGAGGTTTTGTTAATATCGACAAATCTTTCTATCTTCAGGTCCCTCAATACCTGTTGAATGCTGGCTTTACACAAATAGCCTGCACCCAACCCAGAAGAATTGCATGTATCTCCCTCGCAAAAAGAGTTGGTTATGAGACACTGAAGGAGTATGGATCTGAAGTGGCTTATCAGGTATTTAACTTAACATTTTATGTTGTTTAGAATGTGATGTTTTGGAGGAATATCTCACTGTGTGGTCATTGTCCGTATTTTTGTCATTGTATCTTTTTGACTGAGCAAAAATTGGGGATGAGTAACCCCAGGAAACCCCAGGACCTAGTTGTTAGAAGCTACCCCAGGGATAAATTTGCTAACCCGAGGTTAAACCGTCTATCCAAGGCCGGATAAAGTTACCCTTGCTTCGAATAACTGGGTCCAGGAATTTAAACTCATCCCTAATTCTTCAGAGAGAAGACTATACTTGCCAAAGCAAGCGGTATAAAAAATGGAAAAATTGGAAAGAACTTTGAGAAAGTCTAAGAGAAGACTAAATAGTGACAGTCAGACCAAGAAACATCGAGGGACTTGCTTGCAGTCTGATATGGTTCCCTCTCTTTCACTAATCAGTATGTTTCTTCGTCAGATACGATTCGAAGCCAGCAGAACAAAAGCAACGAGAATTCTCTTCTTGACAGAAGGTGAGAAACACTGTTGTTGCATCCTTTCAAGGTTGTCGTCAGGATTTCGGGGTAAGGTCAGGCAAAGCTTATCGTAACGGGGGGAAAAAATGAGCGAAATATTTGGGGTAAGGGTCAGGCAAGGTCAGAAAAGAAATGGGGAAACATTTTCGATACTCCGAGGGTGAGCGCATTCATATTGTAACCCAATTGAGTGCCATCCACTGCCCCTTGTGTGGCACTGATCAAGTTGATCACTGTCAAGACTACACAGGAAAACAATGTAGTCCATTGATTTTATTACCTTTGAGGCTTACTCTCTCAATGTACATGTAAGCCTGGTTTTTTTTTGCACTTTGGGACGCATTTTTGGAAAACGTCTTGCAGTGATTATGAGTGCAATATATGATTAATTTGGGGCGTAATTGTTATTAGGAGGCCGTTTCGGTTAAAAAAGACTGACAATACACAAACGTTTTGATCCAGGACTGATAGTCGATACTAGAGACAAGCGAAACAATAAATAGTCAGATTGTGTGCCTCATGTCCAGAACACATGGATATGATAATTTCATCAGTAAGGAATTAGAGGAAAATGCACTAGCGTCACTAATTTGTAAACATGGTGTGATCCACTAGCAACAGCCATAAAACCACATATTTGAAATAGTTTAGCAAGATTCTACTAGCAACAGCTGCAAGTTGTTGTGAGGTGTTACTTACATTTCTAAAAATGTACTTGCAAAAATTCGCGAGCCTAATTTTCAGCCTTGTAATCCTGTACATTGCTGAGAATGGGAAGTATTGGTCGTCTGTCAATCAAGCAGTGAAAACCTTTTGTTCAGTCCAGCCAGTATGCGTACGCTCATTACTCACAAACACTTATTAGCAAAATATACGGCCAAATATATAACCGCCCTCATGAAAACGCGCGTTTATCGGGCTGCAATCGACCAGATTTTGGTGTTGATGCGGAAAGCCATTCAGGTGCAGATAGATGAAAAACTTGCCAGACTGATTCATTTGGTATTTTGATAATAATGTTAATAAAATGATTCCCTTGTTATTATGATTACGATTTCAAGGCCTTCTCTTGCGACAACTCTCTTCCGACCCAAACCTCTCTCGGTATAACGTGGTCGTGGTAGACGAAGTTCATGAACGTCACTTACATGGGGACTTCCTGCTGGGGATGTTACGATGTCTGATAGAAGGCCGTGCTGACCTCAAGATTGTTCTCATGTCGGCTACCATTAATATCAAGTATGTGAGAGTTATTGTTCCTGGAGCAAGGGGATATGTGACTTATTCACCAAGGGCGATAAATCCCCATAACACCCCCCCCCCCCCCCCCCCCCCCCCCCCCCCCCCCCCCCTCCCCCCCTCCCCGCTCCTCCGGAGCGGAAGACCGATAAATGGATTATTTGTATCTTGTAACCCTACCTAAAGAGTAATACTACGGAAAGTGCGATGGGAGTATGTCGAGGGCCAGGGGCCGGAGGTGAAGAGAATATGTGTTGCAAGATTCCCTCTGCCTTTGGAATTGGGCAGGGTTAAACAAGGACCCGCACTGTAAAAAGGCCTCAACCAGGTTGAAACACCTTCAGTGATCTCTGACATTTGGTATCGCGCGAAATTCAAATCGAAAACTTGAATGTCTAAAAATACACTAAAGAGTTTGTAAACGGTTCTACAATGCTATACACAGGCATAACAGCAACTAGCTTCCTGCTGTTTACTTTTTCTTGGATTTTAATTTTAGCTTCAGCAATTTAGTATTTAGGGAGCCGGGTTGGCGCAGTGGTTAAGCGCTTCGCCTCTCACTCTATGGCCCAGGTTCGATTCAGTTGAGTTTGTTGGTATCTCGCCCTTGCTCCGAAGGTTTTCTCCAAGTTCTCCGGTTTTCCTCCCTCCGCAAAAACCAACATGCTAAATTCCAATTCTATCTGAGAATTAGCCGGGTCATGACTTTGATTAGTTCCCATGGCCTCGTTAAAGATTCAGAGTTCAGAGTTTTTTTTATTCTAACAGAAGAAGACTGATTACTTTTATAGTGCGGGTCCTTGTTTAAGAGATCTATTCCCCGCATAGAACTATGAAAATCGAGCCATGTGAAAGTAATTAATAAGAAACAAAGACGTCACTCGTTTTTAGGGGGGAGAGGAGGGGAGGGGATGATCTTGTATACTTTCCTAGCCATTCTGCGGAAGTGACTGTCTCCTGTGCGGCCTCACTTAACGACCTGTTAAGAAAAACTTTAGCTTTTTTCTTTTTTTTTCTTTTCACTACTTTAGTAAATCTCAGATTGGCCTATCTATTTTCCTGCAGTGTTTACTCAAGACTAAATGTAATTATTATTTAGACATGGTTAAATAGCCAGCGAGTATCGGGAGCCCTGTGGCGTGCTCGTGTGTCTCTGGGTCGGTTCTCAACCGAGACTCTAGTTGTTATTGCTCTTGGTTAGGAGTTCGCTAGTTAGTTGCACTTCGCTGCGATCATTTGCAGCTTTAATTCCTTCGCTCCCACCCTTTGTCCACTTTATGTGTGACCCAGTGTTCTGGGCTGGTAGGTTGCCAGGGTTACTTGGTGACTGGGCACTGAACCTCCAACTTAGATTCCTCGACATTTGGTCCTTTGTCCGTTTCTTAGTCAGCTTGGTTTATTTAGCGTAACTATGTTGTTTCTAACTTTTTAGATATTATTTAGCAAAGAAATTGTGGTAGTGGAACTGTAGGTGAAACAAGGATGATCTGATAAAAGACAAGTTAAGAAGTAATGCTTAACAGATTCGACAATCTCAGATTTAATGTTAGTTAATGTTTTCCCCCGCCAAAATCTAACTGACTGTTTAGTTAGCTCATGAAATTAATCACTTACCTAATGTTTCTTTTATCTCTTTAGTCTGTTTTCGGGATATTTCGACGGAGCGCCAGTAATCCAGGTTCGCTTTGTCGTGCTTCATCTGGTTATGTTTCTCTCTATGATGGCTGTCTGTAATTAATTTATTTGCTTTCCCCTGTTGTTGATTCATAGGTTCCTGGTCGTTTGTACCCGATTCAAGTTCGGTATCAGCCTCCCACGGCCGAAGTGAGTCCTCTTAGCCCGTGTACATGACAAGCATTTTGGGCACGGCAATACTAACTTTTGGCACAGCAACCCTTAATTTTGTTGTGTAAATGGAAATGTTCTGGGTACGCATGCCCGAAAATCTAGGGATTCCGTGCCCAAGTTAAAGGGTGTCGTGCCCAAGTTAGGAGTGCCGTGCCCAAGTTAGGAGTTGCGTGCCCAAATTAGGAGTGCCGTGCCCAAGTTAGGAGTGCCGTGCCCAAGTTAAAGGGTGCCGTGCCCAAGTTAGGAGTGCCGTGCCCAAGTTAGGAGTGCCGTGCCCAAGTTAGGAGTGCCGTGCCCAAGTTAGGAGTGCCGTGCCCAAGTTAGGAGTGCCGTGCCCAAGTTAGGAGTGCCGTGCCCAAGTTAAAGGGTGCCGTGCCCAAGTTAGGAGTGCCGTGCCCAAGTTAGGAGTGCCGTGCCCAAGTTAAAGGGTGCCGTGCCCAAGTTAGGAGTGCCGTGCCCAAGTTAGGAGTGCCGTGCCCAAGTTAGGAGTGCCGTGCCCAAGTTAGGAGTGCCGTGCCCAAGTTAGGAGTGCGGTGCCAATGTTATAGGAGTGCCGTGCCGATGTCAGGAGTGCCGTGCCCAAGTTAGGAGTGCTTTTCGTGCACACCGGGCTTTTGTTTTATTATTTAGTAGAAAACTTGTCGAATTTTAGAAATTTGAACAGGTAATATTTAATAGTTTTCTTTTAAGTTTTATTCTTCTTTTTTCGGCAACATAAAATATATAACACCCCAAGGACAATTTTTACATCAATTTTACCTGTGCTTGGCCCACCTAAAGTGGTAGTCTGAGCATGGGTAACATTTGTATGTGGGCCACTTTCATCCGAGCTGAACCAAAAATCCAGTAGAGTTGTAAATGGCCTTCAAACTAGTTTTTTTCCATTAACGTGAGACAGGTAAATTATTTGAACTCCACTTTTCGCGAGGAGTTCATCCGAGCTGAACCATAAATCCAGTAGAGTGGTAAATGGCCTTCAAACTAGTTTTTTCCATAAACGTGAGACATGTATATTATTTATACTCCTCTTTTTCGCGTCTGTCATTAAATCTTTATAATTGATAGATTAACAATTCTTCTTTTTTTATACAGAAAATGCAAGGCCCATCCAGTCGTGCAGAAAGACTCGACCCTTCTCCGTACCTTAGAATCATGCAGCTTATTGACCACAAAGTACGCTTAATAAGTCATGAAGGAAAAACTAACAGGAAATCAATATGCGATAAGTGAAACACGACTCTATACATCTAGACGTTTGATAAGCCACATACAGAATTCGGGTCCGTGCTTTATTGGATTTACTCGAGAGTTTGTAAATGCGATAAAGCACGACTACTCATCCTGTATCTATGTACTGTACAACTACTCATCCTGTATCTATGTACTGTACGACTACTCATCCTGTATCTATGTACTGTACGACTACTCATCCTGTATATATGTACTGTACGACTACTCATCCTGTATCTATGTAGTGTACGACTACTTATCCTGTATCTATGTACTGTACGACTACTTATCCTGTATCTATGTACTGTACGACTACTCATCCTGTATCTATGTACTGTACGACTACTCATCCTGTATCTATGTACTGTACGACTACTCATCCTGTATCTATGTACTGTACGACTACTCATCCTGTATCTATGTACTGTACGGCTACTCATCCTGTATCTATGTACTGTACGACTACTCATCCTGTATCTATGTACTGTACGACTACTCATCCTGTATCTATGTACTGTATGACTACTCATCCTGTATCTATGTACTGTACGACTACTCATCCTGTATCTATGTACTGTTCGACTACTCATCCTGTATCTATGTACTGTACGACTACTCATCCTGTATCTATGTACTGTACGACTACTGTAACCGGGGCCACTTAGACAACTAGAACCAATCACATTGCAAAACGAAAACAAAGCATTCGAACTCACGGTTACTTGAGCCAATCAGTGTCGAGTACAAGACAATAGCATTTCAACTTGTCAATCAATCAATCAATCAATTACCTTTATTTATCCACGATAACATTTTAAGCTTGGAGCTTGTGAGTCGTGACTTAACATAAATTTAATAATTAACGAGCTAAAATAGGTAATTTGTATAACTAAGATACTAATACTTATAGTATATAACAATAACTGGAATTATATTAATATATACCAAAAGATAGTCTTCAATGAAGAAAATAGCATAGTAGTATTTGTAGCATGTTTATAGCATTTGTAAGCTTGAATTCTTTGTTTTCGTTCTGAAATTTGTGATTTGTACTCCGTTACCTAAGTGGCTTCTTTTCACATTCAACATGGTATGGTTGAACATTTGTTGAACGATGTTGGCAACAAACTGATTAGCATTGAATTCGGAACATCAGTGGAGCGACACCTAAAACCTGTATAACTCATCTAATGAAGCATCTTTCCTTTTACAAACACCTTAGTTTTTCTTTACACCATTCAGTAGATTTTTGTTGTAAAAGACTAACCCTCGAATATGCTACTAATTGTCCCCCACAGTACCCTCAATCGGAGCGCGGTGACCTATTGATCTTCCTAAGCGGCATGTCAGAGATCGCAGCGGTGGTAGATGCTGCTAAAGAGTACGCACAGAGAACTCGGCGCTGGATCATCTTACCGCTACACAGCTCACTATCGGTGGACGAGCAGGACAAGGTAAAGTAGCGACAGTGGTCTGATTAAAACTTTAAAGAATTGTCTTTCAGTTGTCAACCAGTTCGTTACTTAAAACGCTGTGGGAAACTTGTTGTTTGGAGTAAAGGGTATATAGCGATACTTACTGCCACGTCATCCACTGTCATGAATGTGCCAACCAGAGATCCATTGATTCCTGACACAAAGCAGCCTTTTGAAATCATGGTTGGCACATTAGCATAACACATGTAATGTTTATCAACACGAAGTATTGCTATTAGCGATTCTGGTAAAGAACTGGGCCGGGACCGAGTGTGTCAACTAAATCGAATTCATATTTTTATTGAACGCCAAACAAAATATCACATCGAAATTAGTGTTTACCGAGGTTCAAGATGTTCGAGTAAATAATAACGGAATAGCAAGGTTTGGAAAATCACAAAAATAGAGTACAGTATGGATTGGGGTAGCGGCTCTTATTATTTTGTTTTGTTTGCTCATTTGTTTCGGATTGGGTTACCTGTGGCGCGAGGAGAAAAGGGAAGTAGGGGGAGGGGGTGGGGAAGAGGGAAAAATGAAATAAGAGCTCATTTCATTTTTCCCTCTTCTCAACCCCCTCCCCCCTACTTCCCTGTTCTCCTCGCCCCATTTTGACCGCGCGCCACAGGTAACCCAATCCGAAAACAAATGAGCAAAAAAAACCCAATGAGAGCCGCTAGCGGGCTAGGATTGGGGGACAGCCGTTCCCCCAATCCATACTGAGCTCTCTTCATTTTGTGATTTTTGAAAGCTCACCACCTTGTTAATATTGACCCAAACGTCCCCAAACTATTAATATACGTTTGATGTGATCTTTCTTGTGATGGGTTTATTATTTTAATTCGAAGAAATTTACATACTCGGTAATAGCCGGCTGTCTCGGTACATTGCCACCGCATATGCCTCATACGTCATAAACATGCGTCCCCCTCCCCTCACCGGAAAAAACGTATATAGGGCTTTCAATAAATTGTGCATTAAACAGCTGTGAGTGAAAGGTGGCTGTATTTGCTTTTTACAACAGCTTTATCAGCAGTGGCAGACGACAGTAGGCAGATGACAGTAGGTAGCTGGAAATGGGAAACTAGCCAGTGATGTTTGAGGTTTTGAAACAAAAACATGTGGCAATCCGGTCAATTTTTATTTAGTAAATTTTGAAAAATTCGGGTTTTATAGCTACTTTTTGTCGAATCGCGTTTGGTTCCGACGCCGCCCATACTTACCATTTATTATGCAAGTTATCCCCTCTCCTCCCCCTGGAAGAGCTTTTTGTCCTTAAATCAGTCCTGATTCTGTTTTCATAATAATGAGAACAACGAAGGAAAACTAGATAGAATTCCACAAAAGTTATTATGAATCCTTGGTGGGGTAAGTTTGGGGAAATAATCATTGAAGTAAACCTTATATATTTTTATCATATTTTGCTGTCAAAACCTGAGGAGAGAGAAAAACAGTTTAGGACAAAGCTGATTAAAATCATAAAACATACCAATCACCAAACTGCATAGCAAGCACCAACATTTATATTGTGACTGACTTTTTTGTGACAGGTTTTTGACGTGGCTCCTGATGGCGTTCGTAAGTGTATCGTATCTACGAATATCGCCGAGACCTCCATTACTATCGATGGCATTAGATTTATTGCAGATTCAGGCAAGGTATATTATGAAGTTATTTCCCCAGCGAACGTAAATAGCCGATATTACTTAATATTGTGTTTGCAAATAGCTGTGCACGCGGTATTGACTTTTTAACACCTAACCACACTGTTAGGAAGTAACATTGAACCATTATATGGTATGACACAATCATTCTGTTGCGCAACCCAGCTATAGGGTGCATTCGAGTGACCGTATTCTGGAATAATAATAAATGGCATAGTCTCTGGAAATCACTGATTTAGTAACATATTGCACTGTAAACTACAAGCGCTCACTGACATATGATTTTCACGTCAAAAAAACGTAAATGAAAGAATAGAAAAATAACATAATAAATCATAATACTAGTAAAAAACTCAAGAAAATATGGCAGGGGCCGCAACAGCAGTATTTAGTATTTCAGTGGCTAAAAAGTCCCAATATAAGCGATTTGTAGTGATCGTTCTGTGTATTCTTATTATAGAATACGGTCAATGGAACGTATCCTTAAATTACATAGAATTACACAGTTTGAGTTCGATGGGTCAATATCGATGAAAGTGCTATATGCAGAGCAACTAGTGATATCAAATGTAAATGTCGTAAAAGTAGTGTTATATATGACCAAACTGCACTGATGTCCGAATCGCTACAGTTATCGAATAGGAGGGAAGAAGATGAAGGTTTTTATCTCAGAAAAAAAACTTGGGAGGGCAACAAAGTACACCGAGATTTGATGAATGAAATATATTTTCTTCGAAATTGCGGTTGGTTTATCTAATGACTTAAGGAATGCAGCCATCGTATAATCTTCCAGTTAGACGTTGAACGATGTTTTTTTTTTTTTATAACTTGGTTAACAATCAGGTGAAGGAGATGAGTTACGACAATGAAGCCAAAATGCAGCGTCTGCAAGAATTCTGGATCAGCCAGGCAAGCGCCGAGCAGAGAAAGGGCAGGGCAGGTAAAGCGAGGGCAGGGGCAGGTAAAGCGAGGGCGGGGCAGGGGCAGGTAAAGCAAGCGATTATATAACCAAACAAAAATTGGATTATTTAAGGAGAGCTAGATAGGGATATTGGTTGCGCTATTTTCGTTTGATTTTCATTCAAGTGCCAAGACGAACACCAACGCCAATTCGAACGCCAATTTAATGCCAACGCCAACCTACTGCCTAACACCTAAAACCCAACCCTGACCAATTTACCAAGATCAAAATGATTATTTTTATTGGGCGTGGATAAAAAAACGATAGACAATTGCCATTGCAATGGTCTTTCATGTAATAGTGGAACTCCTAACGAGCGATCGAAAAATTGCTACCTTTTCGTCCGTCTGACCACCCGCCTTCCCGCCACGCGCCACCTTCAGCCCGCTCCAACGAAATCGATTTGCGTTGCGAAGAGTTCCCAGTTCGCAAGGTCGTGGGTTCGAGGTCACGAACGAGACATTTTTTTCTTTTCACCCCGGATATCATTTTATTTAGCTCTTCTTTCCTCATTCTGCTATTTATCCCCCACATTTTTTTGAACTCCATCTGGTCTTGGACTCGGGCCACTTACTGGTCCCAATTTCAATGTAACATTGGGGCTCCGCCCATAAGCTTGCCTATGTATATATTATTATAAATGTTTGTGCGATTTCTTTAAAGCTTCTATATGATATTCCATACCGACATCGTGAAGATAGTGTTTTACCTTCAAATTATTATTTTTCTTTTCCCATGCAGGCCGTACAGGTCCCGGTGTCTGCTTCCGGCTATATACCGAGACTGATTATCACGCATTTTCCGAATACGCAACTCCCGAGATCCACCGCGCGCCTCTGGACTCAACAGTTTTACAGATGGTTGCCATGGGAATACATGACGTGCGCGCCTTCCCGTTCATAGAGCCACCGCCTCGTTCCAGCATCGAGAATTCCGTTCACTGCCTTAAACAGCAAGGTTGGTTAATGTTTGAAGATAGTCCTCTTATTAGATTTTATAAACTTTTATAAACTTTTATGCTTACGTGCATGTACAGAGTGGATTCCATATGGTCCAGGGCGCGAACGTAATTTCTTATTCCACCATAGCAAACGTCTGATAGTACTGATTTACCCGGAGGTAAAAAGAAATGGCACATACTCCACTCTACATTCACAGTATCGCTTTGATTCAATAGAATGACATTAATACTTGACATCAAATGCCAATGAAATGAAAATATCGATCCCGTTTTTATTTTATTTTATTAAATTCTAGGCTTCTCTTAGTTATTTTATGCAATTAAAAATCAATATGGAGAGCGCGAACATAATTTTTTTTCGTATCGAAGTCAGGCGGAATTGCCAAAATCAGGCGACAATTTTTGTTGCCGTTAAAGATATGATAATCACATGTGTGACGTCACTGGGTCTGCACATTTTTATTCCTATGCATAAATACTACAAAATAAGTGCATTTTTTGGCCAATTTTCAATTTAAATATATCTTACTGATAAACCTTGATGATGGCCATAATTTTTCTAATAGAAGCCTTGCACTCAGCCATATTTTTACTTTTCTGACTATTAATGAGTGGTGAGCGGGCTTTCCAACATGCAGCACCGAAACTATGGAATTCCCTCCCTGATGCAATTCGTCACTGCGCGACTATAACTAGTTTTAAGACAAATATCAAAACCTATCTTTTTAATCAAGCTTACAATTAGTCATTTTATATCGATAAGTTTCATTAGATATGTTATTCATTAGATATTACATATTTTAACACCCAAGTAAATTTTACACATCCTATCAATCTTTTTACTTCATATACATGCATGTAATTTATGTATCTTAATAGTTCTAGTCCTAGACTTATTTTAGTACCACATGAGATTGTAAAGCGCCATTGGGCTAAATGGAAATGGCGCTATATAAATTCTACTTATTATTATTATTGTTGTCCAGACCCAGTGACGTCACGCATGTTATTAGCATTCTTTAACGGCATAAAAATTGTCCCCTTATCTTGGAAATTATGCCTGACTTCGATACGAAATAAAATTGTTTTTAAGGGAAGCCTAGAATTTAATAAAATAAAATAAAATCCAATATGCCACTTTCGATATATGCTTCGCTTGTCACGCACAAAGGTTTCAATATGAGGCTCCGGGATAAATGAAATTTATTTTATTCTCCGAGAAAAGGGCGTCATACTGACACGGACCTTTGTGCGTGACAAGTGAAGCCGGCATAAATCAAACCTTTGCATACATCGAAAGTGGGCTATTGGCGAATAACGCTGAATGTTATCAACCAATCAGGTGCGCTGACTGAAGACGAGGCGATGACTCCTATTGGTCAGATGTTGTCACGCCTTCCAGTAGATGTAGTGATTGGTAAGATGCTGCTGATGGGCTCCGTCTTCCACGTGACTGACCCCGTGATGATCATTGCTGCTGGGCTTAGTGTCCAGTCCCCTTTCACGAGACGACTGGATCATGACCCGGATGTGACGGCATTACGTCACGAGCTGGAATCTGATCATGGCGATCCGTTCACTTTGCTGAATGCTTACGACGAGTGGCTACAGGTCAGTACTCAGAAGTGTGATTGAGTCCTATTCGGATTTCTATAATATGTTTAACAATTATTCCACTGACGAACTCGAATCGTATATGAGCTCATGTGAGCTCATAACGACGAGTGAATCGAATAATTGTTTTATTATACACATATTCATTGGATATGAGCTATCGAAAACGTAATAATTTACTTTTTCGCCCTGCCTTACAACGAAACATTTCCGACCGGAAACCATGGATTGCACTTCTGTTTTCGCGAGTGATCACGTGGGACAGGTCATGTGAGAAACTGAGCGGACTGAAAGTTATTCAACGAACTTCTAAATGTACTTCAAAACTGTTTTCACTATAAAGCTGTTAAAGGCCTTACAGCGCGACGCGCAAACTTTCGTGCACGTGCCACGTGCAAGATTATCCAATCACACACAAAAGCGGCTCATCAAATAAACAAACGAAACCACAAATGACGAGTGTTTTGATTGACCAAACGTAATTAACTGTCAAAGACTCCCTTGTGCTATGTCCCGTTTTCACGAACGCAAGCATAAGAAAAAGGAAAATGTTTGATCGTTATACTTGCGCTTATGTCGCTCGTGCAAACCAGACTTTAGCCTGTCATATTTATTTCAACTTTTGAGTCAGACTGGAAACCAAACATTAGATTAAGTTGATTTGCTTTCGAGTTTCGATAAACAAAGCGAATTCTGTAACCGGTGCCATCAGAATTCAGTCAACAATAATTACACAGTTATGTTAGAAAACTTGAAACTCCGTTTGTATGTAACTTAATGTCTTTTACTATCTACTATATTCATGCTATACTTGGTTGCCTTTTTCCTGTTTTGGGGTGTCGTTTTCTCAAGTTAATATTCAATTTCTGCTTCGTTCATGCAGTTGTTCAACGTTGTTTGTTTTGGGCAAGCATTCTATACTAGCGGTATATAAATACAATAACCGATTTGTGGCGTCGAAATATACCCTGATATTTCGTCCACGGACATTATCTGTTCCGAGAAGAGAACAGTTCCCGAGAGGGAAGCTCGAGGGAAACTGTGAGCTTCGAGGATCAGATAATGCCCAAGGACAAATATTAGGGCATAGTTCGACGCCACAATGTAGGTTATTGTTGTTATCATCCTTCAAATATTTGCTTTGACGCGCGCTTATACGCTCACAGGGGGTGTATTCGCTGATATTTCCCGCTCACAGAGAGAAAATATCGAGTCACGTGACGCATTCAACCAATCACGAGCGAGAGAAAATATTTGATAGGTTATAAGAGCTGATATACTAGTAGTAGGGAACCAATCACAAAGCTCGATAGCTCATATCCAGTGGGTGGGTGTATATTAATGTGCATTGTACCATGGTTTCACTTGCGGTTGGGAGGCCGCGGGTTCGAATCCCACCCGCGTCCTGGGCAGGGACATCAAGCCGATGGGCTTATCTCCTCCCTCTTCTAATCTATGAGAGGGGCGTGAAAGAATCGTGAAAGAGTAGGGGAGTGTTAGTCCCGGCGCAACATCCTGTATCCTCCCACGTGAAGCTCATTTGAATATATTCATATAGAATTCGCGCCATATAAATAATGCCTTGTCGTTTTCGTACTATTTTGTATCTGCTGTGCTGCATGTTAAACTTTTGCAACCATTTAAGTCAGGGTTAGCATAAAAAGATAGTAGAACTTATTGCCTATACCAAAATTATTTTCGTGATCATCAACCATTTCGTGATCATCAATTCATCATCGCCATTTCAGCGACATGTGACAAACTCGTGGATGTAAAGTGTATATTAGTGTGTTATCTGACATCACTATAAAACCAAGAGAAACAATTCATTACAACCTAGTCTGTCGTAGAAACATCGTGGTCAAGAGCGTACATGTATTTACCACGACGATAATGCATGCTTCTTCAGGCGCACACTTCCCCACTTTTGCTCCAACGCCTTCGCAAAACTGTTCCCATTTGTCTTTGTTACTTAGACATTTACACCACACATAAATCGCGGGCAGAACGCAACAAATGTTTTGCTTTCATTTGCCTTGTGCCTGCTTCCGTGAATGTTTGTTTTCTGGACGCAAAGGTTTCAATTCCGTCCTCGTTATGTTTCTAAGGTTAAAAGTCGCCAGGGGTCCGGCTCTCGTAAATGGTGCAAGCGGCGAGGTCTCGAGGAACAGCGATTCTACGAAATGACAAAGCTGAAGCGGCAATTTGAGGACCTTCTGTATGATCATGGCCTTGTTGAGCGTGAAGAAAAAGACGAATCCGACGAAGACGAACGTGAGAGAGAAAATTACAAAAAACGTCAACTAAAGCGGCTTAAACGAGATCATCACAAATCAACCAGGCGGCGCAAGTTGCTGAAATTAGATGAGGATGAGCAAGAAGATGCAGACGAAGTGACTGGTACCGACATCCGGGACGTAGAGTTTAAACTTACTCACGACCTCGACAAGCTCCAAGACGAAAGCAGTATGAGAAGGGGGTTTACATTAAGGGACATTAATCTCTTGAAAATAATTCTCTGTAGTGGCCTCTATCCAAATTTATCCATTCCCGATGAGACAAACTCATGGAAAAGAGACTCTGAACAAATGTTCCATACGAAATCAAAACAGTTTCTTCTTCTTCACCCAACGAGTGTGTTCGCCACTCAGCCGGATGTACTAAAGCCTGCTGAAGACCGTCCGCAGGACGTACGTGACCAAAGGAAGGCGCATGACAGCGCACGTGAAAATTTCAGCAGTTTGTATCCGCTTCTCGCCTATGTTTCGTTGTTGGAGACTAACAAGCCTTATTTGGTCAATACTATGAGGGTTCCAGGCCTCCAGACCCTACTCTTATTTGCGCGAAGCCTGGACACTAATGCAGATTTGACGCGCATCATTGCTGACACGTGGTTGGAGGTTCGTCTTCCTGACCCCAAGACAGCCCAGAGTGCGGTATCCGCTGTGCTTCAGCTGAGGGTGACGTGGTCACGTCTTCTGCAGCTCAGGCTCGAAGCGAAAAGTAAGAAAGACGGGAACTCTGTTTCGTTAGAAATGAATAGGTGTAGAGATTTAGAGAGACTCCTGGCCAAGAAGCTATCCGAGTTCCTTGACAGTGATATTCGGTTCTCGATGAGAAGACTACTTCCGTCAGAAGATCAGCATCTTTATAAGGAACTAAATGAGTCAGAAGACCCTGATTTGTTCTTTGAGGATGTCCTTCCCTTCCAAGGGCCCACAACGTCCCTTGAAGTACACCCCACCAAGGGAGGGATTCGCGTCAATGAATATTTAACGTACAACTGTTTACTGGATTCTCTAAAGGCGGAGGCAGCCTCCATCGCAGCTGAGTACATCAGAAAGCACTGGACGTGTGAGAAGTGCGGAGAGAAAATGATTGTCACGGTGCTTGAGAGATTACATCACGAGAATGAGTGTCACGCAAGCGAGCGTGAGACTATGAAGAATATGGACACGTCTAGTTCTCTATCAAGGAACAAGGAGACGCTCTCAGGGCTTCCGCATCCGTCTGTTAAACATCTACAGAAGTCGTATTTCTGTCCAGAGTGTAGCGAGGAATTTTTGTTTACAAGCACGGAGGTCCTGAAACACAAGAGGTCTCACCGGTCGTGAAGTGGTCGTGAAGTGGTCGTGAAGTGGACGTGAAGTGGACGTGTAGTGTTGCATTATAACATTCAGAAATTTAAGAACTCTTCTTTATATGTTTTAGAGATACTCCGGAATAAGAATACATTATGAAATATTCCTGATTTGTATATACCACACCAGTCAATATCACTTTTCGCGCGTTCTGATTGGCTACTCAAACTGAATATGATTTCATATTCACCTCCGAGCGAAGCAGTGATCACCGGCCTCGCGCGAGTTTTCGTCCATTTGACAGCAAATAAGATAACTATTTGGTGCTGGCTATTCACTAATGTGAAGTATATACTAAAACAATTATTCAACCTCCACTTCGGTGAATATTTGTTAAATACATTCTGGCTAATTTGCTTCCCTAAGCAAAACACATGGAATGGCATTCCAAGTATTCTGGAATAACATTAGCTCCCAAACGAACATTTACTCCTATTTGGTCGAAACTCATACGTTTGATTACAAAATTACATGACCGCGAAGCAGGAGTACAATTAGTAATGAAGAGTTTGATTTCAGGCGTTTTTAATATGAGCTTGTGGCTCGGGTGATTGGGTAACCACTTCCTACGCAACTGACGATAAATAAATTATTGTATTGTATTCATTTTGAAATCTTAACAAACGATAGACCATCTTAAAAAAGTTTTTTTACAACAACAAACTAAAAAAAATTCAAGTGGACAGAGCTTTGAATAAGAGGGAAATTTAAAGCTAGGAGCTCGCGCGAGCGATCACGCAATCCCTATCTTTGACGCAATCCCTACCGCTATGAAATTAGCTTCTCAAATTGTTTGACCAATATTCGGCTGCTCAGATTCGGCTGGCACGGCCAACTGTCTTCAAGGTTTACAAGATGTAGAAAATATAAAAACCGTTGCAAATACAAATACATGAAAATGAGACTACAGCATATACGATTCCAAATGATGATGTGATGAGTGGGCAGCGTGATAGAAAACTAATAACCCAAGAGAATGACGGATAACGGACACACAATGTAAATATATGATAATATGGCTAACTGATCAGCCTTGCGTCTTCCTGTTATTACTTTTACAATTTTGCTGATTAGATCCCACCAAAGTGATCTGTTCCTTCTACTTCGTCTATTGGTCCTTGCAAATTCTTTGTTTTGATTGGCTTGCTTGTGAGACTTCTGCTTTTTAATTGATTCAACAACGATGCATTTACAGACCCAAAAAAAGATCCAGTCACTGCTGCCTTCCACCAATCAAATTGGAGGAAACCCCAGTGATATCAAAATGGATATAATTATTGAAGTAATTCTTCTTCCGCCGGGATTGAGCCCAAACGAACCGCCTTTATTAAATTTGTCAAAAGAACGAAACAGCTGCGAAAGCACTCATGGAGTGATGAAAACAGTCCATATAAAAACGATATACTTCGAATTTCTACTTTCGTTTGTCAGGAGCCCATTGCGTCTAAGACGTTTTGTGATTTGGTCCTCCTGCACATTTTTGTCAGTTGATCTTCCTGCACAGATTTCATGTTTATATTATATGGAAAGTGAATAAATGTGAAAAAGAACATTCTTCGCAACTAATTGTGGTTTCGTAAAATGTAGAATTTTTTTCTGTTTGTCTGCCAAAATCATAACAGCTGTGAAATGCAATACGTTTTTGAAGGGATTGAACTATTCTGGGCCTGCTCACATCATATGTTCCCTCAAATCGGTTAATATTGAACTATTCTGGGCCTGCTCACATCATATGTTCCCTCAAATCGGTTAATATTGAACTATTCTGGGCCTGCTCACATCATATGTTCCCTCAAATCGGTTAATATTGAACTATTCTGGGCCTGCTCACATCATGTTACCTCAAATCGGTTAATATTGTATTATTCTGGGCCTGCTCACATCATATGTTCCCTCAAATCGGTTAATATTGAACTATTCTGGGCCTGCTCACATCATGTTACCTCAAATCGGTTAATATTGAATTATTCTGGGCCTGCTCACATCATATGTTACCTCAAATCGGTTAATATTGAACTATTCTAGGCCTGCTCACATCATATGTTACCTCAAATCGGTTAATATTGGGACTCCCATATAAAAGGGGTAGGGATGCTCGTCGGACATTTTCGATTTGACCCCTAAGAGGTACTAAAATGGGCGTGGCTCAAGCTTATTTTGACCCCTAAAAGATAATAAAAATGTAAATTGATAACAGCTTTTTTCTTCAATTGACACCCGACCCCTAAAAGGTACCGCTTTACATATAAATGTCTGTGTTTGATGGTGGATACCCTAAGTGGTACCAAACTCCTGATTTTGACCCCTAAAAGGTACGACGAGCATGCATCCATGTACCCCTCAAATAAGGGAGTCTCTCCCCCCCCCCCCCCCCCCCTCCCCCACCCGGGGAAAAACCTTTTAATTGGAGCCCAAAATTACACAGAATGATGAAGAAAAAGAAGCTCTATGGACTAATGCTGAAACTTGATTGACAATACACGGAAGCATGTAATGTTCAACAGTTCATTTTGCCTCATGGACTTCACGGCGTGGATCAAGCGGGCGCCGGTTTTCGTACCAAACAAAGTTTGCAGGAGATCAAGACGTGTTGCAAGAAAGGAGGATATTTTGGATTTCTCTTTAAAATCTAGAGTTACAAAGCATGGCAGTCATCACTCGGGTCATCAGTTGTTTTGTACATTCTGTCTTCCAAGGACTAGAGTAGTTCTTCGTCGATTCGCCGTGTGTCATGCCTCATGCGGTCGCATACGGACGGCAGGTTGTTTTCATCAGACACTTCAAGCTTGATCAGATTTCCTTGCCATTCTCATCCTCTACAGCACCTGTAGAGAGTCATACTGAACCGTACATTCCTCAATGAACCAACAGTAGTCGAAAGGGACGGCATTGGATGGAGTTTTAGCATCTGTACAAGACTAGCACTTGGGTGTTGATCAACTTTGTCAGGTTTGTGCTCCACATTTTGCTGTATTTTTTATTTCCATTAGAAATATTTAAGACAGGATTTTGTTAAGTTCTCCAGCTTAAATCTACCAAGCAATAGTTTCTAATTGAGCTTTGTCAGCCAAAATAGACTGTTTTGGCGAAAATTATTGTTTAATATCGCACAAATTGCGAGCAACTCAACTTTGTCCACAGAAATGAATGTTGTAATTCGTACTTTGAGATTGTTTTGAGTTCAAATTATATAAAACATCGGCTTGTTCCTAAACTAACAACACATTGTCGTTTCTTACAATACTGTAGCTGGTTCTTCGTCGAATTGAATTTAGTGCTCGATGTTTTTAGAAAAGTGTAGGAATTATTTCGCCGAGTTTCCAATTGAGTTCCAAGGCCACAATGCAGGCATAATTTGCCATGTTTCTATAGAGTTATAGAAACACGGCTTTCAACCAATCAGAGCGCGTATTTTCTGTGGGTTATTCTGGGCCAGCTCACATCATATGTTCCCTCAAATCGGTTAATATTGAACTATTCTGGGCCTGCTCACGTCATATGTTCCCTCAAATCGGTTAATATTGAACTATTCTGGGCCAGCTCACATCATATGTTCCCTCAAATCGGTTAATATTGAACTATTCTGGGCCTGCTCACATCATATTCTGGGCCTGCTCACATCATATGTTACCTCAAATCGGTTAATATTGAACTATTCTGGGCCTGCTCACGTCATATGTTCCCTCAAATCGGTTAATATTGAACTATTCTGGGCCTGCTCACGTCATATGTTCCCTCAAATCGGTTCATATTGAACTATTCTGGGCCAGCTCACATCATATGTTCCCTCAAATCGGTTAATATTGAACTATTCTGGGCCTGCTCACATCATATATGTTCCCTCAAATCGGTTAATATTGAACTATTCTGGGCCTGCTCACATCATATATGTTCCCTCAAATCGGTTAATATTGAACTATTCTGGGCCTGCTCACATCATATATGTTCCCTCAAATCGGTTAATATTGAACTATTCTGGGCCTGCTCACATCATATGTTACCTCAAATCGGTTAATATTGAACTATTCTGTGCCTGCTCACATCATATTCTGGGCCTGCTCACATCATATGTTACCTCAAATCGGTTAATATTGAACTATTCTGGGCCTGCTCACGTCATATGTTCCCTCAAATCGGTTAATATTGAACTATTCTGGGCCTGCTCACATCATATATGTTCCCTCAAATCGGTTAATATTGAACTAGGTTGCTAGAGGAAACTTCCAAGGCAAAGAACACTGATCGGAAGTGTATAATTCAGGGCTGGGTTGGTCGAAGCAAGGGTAACCTTATCCCCAGGATAGCATTCATCTGTAATTGTAATTTTTAACCCTGGGTTAGCGCTTACCCTTGCTTCGAACAACCGGGCCCTGATCGTGGTCCTTTCATCCTTCCCATGGTCCTTTGCTCTCTAATATCTTTTTCAAAATAAGAGCCTGGGTACTGTGCAGATTCTAATCTCACGAAAGGAAACAAAAAAAATGGAGAGGCAGGGGGAGGGGGAGGGGGAGGATGGGCCTACGACTCCCAAGTTATAATAAAAAAAACAAAGTAATGGTTTGGACGCCTTTTTTTAAGTCTCGAAGCGCCAAATTTTAATTTAACCTGCACGAACTAGAGATGAGTATCCAGTCGTCAGACGAACGTAGTAAGTATCGCCCTATTCCCTCCACCCCCCCCCCCCGCCCCCCAGTCTTCTTTAACTCCCTTCTCTCTCTCCCATGTCATACTTATTCGAAAAATTGCTGCCGCTAATGTGCATACTTTTGATATTCAATATTTTCTGGATAATAGACTACACCATGTCAGACCATGTGAAAGAGAGAGTGTATGTTAGTAACATTTAGCACTTTGAGAATGAAACTATAAAACTCCTTGAAAAGTAATCAACGTTTAATTTGAGACTCTCAAAAACATGAAAACGAGGCTATCAGTTCTGACTTCCGATCCTATATTTCCAAACAAACTTTATAAGTTTGAAGCTCAGTACGGTAACTTCACAACGCTCGGGGCTGTGGTCATTTTTGCACGCTCTCTAAAGTTGCAGTGCTTATTTTAATGCCACCCCATGGTTCACAGGCAGTCTGTCTCCGAGTTTTCTTCCATGCTAAATGGCTTTCCTTTTCAGCCTTATTAGAATCGTATCCACTCTCTCTTCGAACTCTGAACAGTAGGGGGATCTCAGTTTACATTTTTGCCTCATGAACATAAGTCGTACTTGACAGCTGCGAATTATCGGTGCCACTAAGGTGTCCACATATCGAACGATCTTGCAACACACCATACATTATTTGTAAATTTTGAACTTTTGAAAAGCCATTTTCTCAAGAACTATTCAACATATTAATCTCAAATTTCCGTTAATTAGTAAGTCGGTTTGTTTGTAGCTTGAAGTATAACGTATGCTAATGAGGCAAAATGTGAACAATGACGTCAGTACCGATCAACCTGTTGTGGTCGCTTTTGTAGCATTTTAAAGTTTCATCTTTCTGTCTGTTCCTCTGTCGGACATCCGTCCAGCTAGCTGGAGCCGGCGTCCATGATCTTCTGTTATGCCGATAGGTGCTACTTAAAAATGCTAATCAATACTAATGCTTTGCGTGGCCAATACCGTTAAAATCCTATTTCTATACTGTACGAAAATGGCGGCTTTAAACCTTTTTTTTTGTTCGACCATAAACATGGGCGTGCTAAGCATTAATACTGAATAGGATTCTTTAACTTTTCCAATTCCCTTCGCACTACATTTTAACCTAGCTGGATCACTGGAAACCCAAGCTCTGTTTGTGTTTTAAATTGTAAGGGTTTGTATGAGATTTTTAAACGAGTATTTGGTTGTATCCATTAGGCCAGAAATACTGAAATAAAATCAATGAAACCTTACCTGAAGTCTTTATATGTTCTTCATTGGGCTCTGTATGCAATTTCAGCGACTTCTATTGACATTTTAAGAGGTCGAGGGGTAAATTTTCAACAGAATTCGCTGAAATTGTATACAGAGCCCAATGAAGAACAGATAAAGACTTCAGGTAAGTTTTCATTGATTTATTTCAGTATTTCTGGTCTAACGGATACAACCAAATACTCGTTAAAAATCTCATACAAACCTTTATAATTTAAAACACAAACAGAGCTTGGGTTTCCTGTGGCTGAATTACATGAATTTGACTGTCCACGGGGGATGATTTCAATTCGAAAGCATTGATTTAATTTCGTCAACATCTGTCTTTTTTCCTTCTAAAAATCCAATATGCATATACTCTTGAATGCAAATTGTCGGTGCCCCTAAGGTGTGAAATCGTTTGAGTTGTACTATTAAAACCGTCGGCTTACGGGAGTTGGGATGAGCGTTAGTTTTCGATATTGAAATATTATTGCCAAAAGCCGGCTTAGGCCTTGTTTGCTACGCTGAACGAGTAAACAGTGTAGACCAATGCCTAGTGGAGAGATCTTCTTACCTATTTAGTGGGTATTAACTGGATAACGAGCTGTCCTAGACGCTGTGGATTATTGTTTTGGTTTTATCAGCAAGGTCGAATGAGCGAGCTCGCTATGCGATGTTATCAAATCTAAGGTGATATTTCATTAGGAATGTTGTGACACGGCACGTCCACGAATCAGGGCAAGACATGGCCAACGCAACGTAATGTTCACCAGTGTAGGACACCTCATTTTATACTTCTCTCACGCCATGTTTAAGTACAAGAAAAACAAACGCCCAGACGCCGACAGACAACCTAATACCTAGTGTTTTGGCTCGAGTATGCCACTTTTCAAGACGAGAAACAAGCGAGTTGAGCCGTTAAATTCGGGCGTTGAGGAAATCCTATTAGAAAGCCCTCCAAGTAAACCAAATATGGGTTTGTTTCGGAAGCCGATCAGTGCGCCGTTAATATCAACGCTAAAGTTCCAGTTGAGAAGGGGGCTGGATTTAGGATTGCCGAGGCGAATGGATGATCCTGAGGAAGTGGTCGAGTGTATGAACTCAATACCGCCATGTCGAAATCGACACCGGCATAGCGTGACGTTACCTATGGATTTACCTGTCATGGCTACTAGCTTGTCAGAGTTTTCCTTTCGAAGGGGAACTTACCCGGCACTAGAGTCGAGCTCGTCGTCATCATCTTCGTCGCCGAAACAAAGCAGAGACAACCCTGGAGCGGATTTTCAAAATTACGCTCGTGCTAATGTTATGGCGGTAAAGTTAAATGACACGGTAAAGAGCGCTTGGCTGCCCTTGGACGAGTGCGACGAGGTGGCTGACCACAATACACACGACGACTCTTGTAGTAAGAAGTGGTTTCAAGACATCGATAAGCTAACGAACTTTAAGTCCAAGCACAAATTCAAGAAACTTTCGGTCGAACAGACAAAAATGGTCGTTGAATGGACTTGTAACCCCCATAAATTTTACGAGTGCATTTTGAATCTGAGGAGAAAGAGGTCAGCTGATGAATTCAGCACGAGAGAGGAACATGAAATTAGTGATTGCCCATTTATTGGCGATGAACAACATGTAAACCGCGTGTGCTTTGCTCCAGAAATTGTACTTTTTTCAGCTATTGAGGAAAACCTCTATGAAGAGGTTGAACTCGTTATCAAGACTTATCAGATAGACTTGAATGCTGCGCATTGTAACGAGAGGTTTCCGCTACACAGAGCAGCTCAACTTGGATTTACGGACTGTGCACGGATATTACTCAAACACGGGGCGAATGTAAACTCCAAGAATTTACTTAACCACTCGCCACTCTATGTGGCATACAGTAACCGCCAGTTTGAATGCATTGTTCTCTTCATCGAGGCAGGAGCTAATATACAAGACTGTACTAGTCAGCGATTATTAGAATTTAAAAACGTCCAAGAGATCTCGAAGACTTGCTATCGTGCTGTTCATGCAGATGTTTAGGGTTGAGTACATTTGTATAAGGCTTAGTGGGAGCTTAACTAAACGACGAAGGTCTGAATGGTTGAAAATTAAAATTATTAAGGGCTTTTCTTCGGGGAACTTGGAGATAATTTACACTGATGAATGATTAGTAAGTTTCTGTATTTTTTCGTTTTCTGAAGCGTATATACACAGTGCATATTTTCTTTCACCATTTTTAGTTTCCTCCATTTTTCTCTTTTTGACTCACGTATAGATTTGGGAGATGTGGCCGGGAGTATTTTTCATATAATAGTCCTTTTTTTTATTTTTTTTATAAGTTTTTCATTTTTACAATGTGAGATAAAGACTTCTTTATACTTGTTGAAATTTAGTTTCAGTTTAAAGTTTGAAGATCTGATGTGATCTCGCTGGTACTGTGTAGAGATTGAAATTCTCCACCTCTTTCTTTGTTTTGTTTGAAATTCAGTCCAGACGTGCAAAAGCAACTAACATATCAAATTCATGCAGAATACTTTAAGTCTAGATAATTTCAGGAAGTAATGTGATAATAATCAGTCCAGACGTGCAAAAGCAACTAACATATCAAATTCATGCAGAATACTTTAAGTCTAGATAATTTCAGGAAGTAATGTGATAATATTACCTCACTCATGCATTCCGCTTGGATTTCGTCGTCAGAGTTTATTACTTTTCAATTGTTTTTGTGTGGATATAATTAATCGACAATCTAAAAAGACAACACCGAGGTGTAATACCCATTTATGCGGAGGAAATGTTTTTCATTATATCATAAACTTAGTTGGCTAAACCATTATCTGCACCAAGTTGATTGGATCTGCGGATGTCTGCAGTGCAGAGCTACAGCGCCATTTGAATATTAGATGTAGGCAAATAGCTGAATCAGCGATCAAAACTAGAGAAAGCGACATACTCCATAGTCCGATAAAGCTAGTCGAATGTTACCCGTCTACAATTTGTTAACTGGTTCAGTTGTATCAAGGTACAAGGAAGCACACTACTAATTGAAAAAAGACTGACGGGCTCGGCTTTCTTGGCTATTTAACAAATATAGTTGGCAATTTCCAATTTCGTAATAAGCGAATAATGCAAATAATAAAAAGCCAAGCGTGTGCCGTGTACGAAGAAAACAGCTGTATTGACGAAACCTTTGTTATTATTCATTTTCGTTCATTCAGCTTGTCGTCTAGTTCTCTGTTTAATATTCAGATAAAACTTTTCAATTTGGCAGTCGAAAAGTAAGAAAAAATGACCACAACAGTTATACTATGTAACCCTGAATAAAATGTCATCTTGTCCTTGTCATTTTGTCCTCTTTGTCGTTTATTTAAAAGGGCTCGTTTTCCAAAATCGTCAGGTTGAATTCGATCTCCGGATGTAAACTTAAAATGCGTAATTGTGGCCGATTTCGTGCCTCAAGGCTCACCCCTTTTATCACGTTAGGACGGCAGGGTTTGTTTGAATGGTAAATGAGTCGATATAGAATCAGTAGTAATGCTAACACAACTTGTATTATCTCTTGAAATATTGTCAAAATGTCCCGGCATGAAAAAGGTTGAATTATTAGACTTTTTTTTGTTGTATAAAATGAAACGGTTTTCTATTTCAATCAGCCCCACAACTGTTTATGAACAATGACTCAGTGTATTATCCTATAGTTCTCTTAATTGTAAGATAACAGTTCCCTGGAAGTTTCACTGAATAGCAACGGAACCTACATAGATCATGCAATTTGATTGGCTCAGTCGATATTGGTGAATATTCACCAATATCGACTTAATTGTTAATTAGTAGAAACCAACTAGTGTTCTATCACGAATCCTGCAATCTGATTGGCTAAGCTACTCACTATCTATTCTGTGATAGAGAGTAAGTAGAGAAAAAGCCGGTTCAATGGTTGCCAAGTCGTCAAAATCTTGCTTCAGGTAAAGTTTGAACTATACTAGTTGGTTTCTACTAAAACAATTAGACTACTCGCTCTCAGTTTCAATGGCTTCGATTGTTAATTAGTGTCTCTTGCATCAAGTGAAAGGAGATTACTCATTCCTGTTAGTGATAATTATATCAGATTCTAAAACACGAAATGTAGGCGAAGACTTATTCTGGATTCACGTCACTATCGCAGGTTTTGAAAATTTCAGTTCATTCTTGTGAGAATGCATCGGCTAAAATCAACATTTTATCAGTGAGTCAAAAACAAGCATATATTTAATGCGTGAACTAGAGTAGGCTGTAATATTGCAATTGCGATCATTTGAATAATTCACGACAAATTTAGTGAGATGCAATTTTCGAAAGCAAAAACATAAAATAAAGAGTCGTCCATTACCCCTTTCAATCACTTTAAGTTTAAGGAAGATTGACGTTCGATTATCTCATTCAAAGCTTTTTTGTTGCTAAAATAAAAGCGATCCCCACAGTGAATAAGGAATTGTGGTCACCGAAAACGGAGGCCGTTTGCCGCCAAATCGACAGCCCTCGCGACGTCACCCAGTAGTTGTTCAAACCCATTCAGTCATGTTACAGCCAATTAAACCCCTGGCAGTGAATTAATTCTCGTCTTACATAAAAGAACTAAAATATAATCACCATGTGAGTATCTAACTTACTGGTTGATCATGGCTGCCCTAGTGGAAGGTCAGTGTCATTATTAGAAGTCTCCATGCAGGACATTTACAGTCACAGGCTTGACGACGACGAGACAACCATTTTTTATTTTGGTGGGTTGCCTTGGAGTGGTTTAAGGTTTACCCGGTCACTGACTGATTACGAACGATAGAAGATGTGGCGTGGTTTACTTTGGGAACAACCATCTTTGTTGACTTCCAGTCTACACCAGCAGGGTTATCGCCTAAGGTCAAATAGGGGCGGCAGGGGCTCCCTTCCCCAAGGACTGTCCTCCCCCACTCCCTTCACTCTCACATTAAGTCCCGATAAAGGGACCGGTCATTATTTAAGGGGAGTACCGGGTTGGATAAAAACTTTTTTTTCCCGTTTTTTATTTCGAACCCCGTCGGATATTTTCCCAAAAAAATCCAAACCCCGTATGAGTTTTGACCTGGATTTTCCACATCCTGTTACATAGTTGATTGAAAAATACCATACCCCGTTGGTTTTCCGGAAAAAATATTCATACCCGTACGATTTTTATCCAACCCGGTACTCTCCTTAAATAATGACCGGTCCCTAAATTTAGTCACTGGATATCACTCACTGGGTTACAATACAAGCATGCTCACCCTCGGAGTCTCGAACATATTTCCCCATTTGTTTTCTGACTGCCTGACCTTTACTACCCCCTAAATATTTCCCTTATTTTTTACACTTTTTTTCCATTTCTGATTTTGCCTGACCTTACTCAAAGATGTTATGTTATGCTATTCCAGTCGTACAGCACGCGTCAAATGTATTTGAGAGACGAGCATGCGCATTAAGATATGGTCGAGACTGCTGACGAAGAGCAGGACCTGGTTGTTCGAAGCAACCCTGAGGTTAAACGACAGATTACGATTACAGATTTAGCGCCAGTTACCCTTGCTTTGAACAACCGGATCCGGAGCATGCGCAGTACGGAACAAATTGGGTCTGGTTCCCACGCTCGGCTACGAATCTCTTTTCCAAACATTTTCCCAAAAAAAAACGTTTTCGTACGCTCTTCTGTGATCCAAACCTGCAAGCATTTCTTACTCAGAAGATCATACCGGTCTCGAATTTCAATCTCAAAGCAAACAATGTTGAACGGTAGTCATAATATTTTGGATGCCAGTCTGTTGTTAGACAGACTAAAAGCTTCACTTGACGACAAGTCATCAGCTAAAAGCCTTGTATATGTATTTGACAATTGTACGTATTTGTGGTCTGTTTACATATGTGGATTCTGTAAAGTGAGACCGGACAGGTGCGGACCGCGGACGCGCCAATTTTTACTTTTTTTTATGTAAATGTTATAAATACATTATTACACTGATTAAAAAAACCTGGTATTACATCTACGGCGCCAACAGGCCTAGGGCCATAGGTAACGTATTTGGACTGGGGAGGGGGTGGGGCAAACAGGTATAGTATTGAATTAAGACGCAACTGACGAAGTCGCAAAGAGTTTCTAAAATAGCCATTTTGAGGGCCAATTATAAAATAATCGCACATAGTATATTTTATTATTTTATTAATGCATTTATTTCTTTTTAGTGTATATGTATACACTTGCTTTCAAAAACATTTTTTTATTTATGTTTGCACAACTCATTAATAATTCATAAGGGTACTAGCCAATCCAGACCCAGCATTCGGGCCACGTGGATACACTCTAAACCCCTACAGAATTCTAGTTAGCCTATTAGTATTCTGCATCAAATGATACAGAATTCTAATACGTTTGTTAGTATTCTATTACCATACGATATATAATTCTAATACGTCTGTTAGTATACTGTACCATACGATATATTATTCTAATAAGCCCTATTAGTAAGCGTACTAACTGAGCCAACTAGAAACAGGATACAAACATGCTTGCGTTAGTATGAGGAGGTTTCACTACCGATCACTCACTTCCTCCATCGCCGAAGCGGCTTGCCATTGTAAATCACATACAATATGGGCGCTTATATGGTAAATAGTACATACAATATGTATGTATTTTGTATTCCCATCAAAAATCCGATGTCAGGTCGCTGGTCTTTTCAAAACACAAGGTACAATAGGCTATTAAGAGACACAATAGCTCTGGACCACAAGCAGACGGTCATTGTTAACTCAATATATGTTTTCAGATTATCTTGCTTTGATTTTGTCTGTCAAATAATCACATTGATATTAAAATTGCTCCGATTTTGTGTACAATTTCGGCGTCTTTTTTTTTACAAGGTTTTGTATGGAAAAAAGGTAACCTCGATTTTAAAGAGAGTTGATTTTTGACACCGTAAAATTCGAAAGCCAAATTAATAACTGAAGTATTGTTTTTCTACCGTGGATGATTCACAAACTTTGTGTGCGCAGTTTCACACCCTTTAACGCTTGGTCTCATACATTTTCACTAAAAAATAAACTGATATTTTTTTGTTTCAATGAACAAACTGTATTGCATTCAATCAGGAACCTGTTTGAAAGTTTCCATACAAAACCTTGTAAAAAAAAACGCCGAAATTGTACACACAATCGGATCAATTTTAATATCAATGTGATTTTTGACAATTATTTTATTGGGAAAAAAATCCAAAAAATCAAAGCTGAAAACCTTTATTGAGTTAACAATGGCCGTCTGCGTGTGGTCCAGAGCTATTGTGTCTCTTAATAGCCTATTGTACCTTGTCTTTTCAAAAGACCAGCGACCTGACATCGGATGTTTGATGGGAATACAAAAGACATATATATTGTATATATAAATCAAAAGCATAGTTTTTGAAAACAAGTGTGTATACACCTGTTTCAAAAATAGGTTAATCAGAACGAAGAACTAACTACGAGCATTGAGCAATAGATCTCTATTGTCTTTGAATAATAATTGCATAATGTATAAACAGTCAATCTCGAAAACGTTGTCCTCAAATTTACATGTAATGATATATTTAACAATTATTCACCGAAGTGGAGGTGAATAGTGGTGGATATTTACCGAGCCGCTTAATATACCCCACTCCAGGTAAATAGCCAGCACCAAATAGTTATTTTATTTTCTGTCAAATGGACAAAAACGCGCGCCAGATGATCGCTGCTTTGCTCGGAGGTGAATATGAAATCATATTCACTGTTTGAGTAGCAATCAGAGCGCGCGAAAAGTGATATTCACTGGTGTGGTATATACTAAACTGTAATAAATAATGCCAATAAAACATATAACATTATGGGATATCTTCTAAAAGAATTTAGAATTTTCAATAAGCCTGACCGAAGAGGCATCTGAAGAATGTATTTCAGGCCTGATCGCGCAATAAGAAATACATGTATGGTACACTTTGTATATATATTGGCATATATTAAGGCTTAAATGTCAAATATATACGTACCTTTCAGTTTCACTTGTAGGGGATTGCCCCCTTGCCCCTGCGCTGTCTGCTGCCCTGGTCAAATACTCGTATACATGTTTTCAAGGCTTTTATGTTGCCTTTTGGCGAACAAATGATAAAGTTTTGATTTGATTCTCAGTCGATTCCCACTGAAATGAACACGGACTGACTTCCGGTTGCCGTCCGCGTGAACTGGACGAGTTAGGTTTTACTCCATTTTCCCCAACATAACGAAGTACGTATCACACGTGCGATCTCAATCTTTGACACGTTTGTCTCTAATTTCTGCGAACGCCACATCATTCCGTGCATGCCATGAATTGATTTGTCCATTTGCGTCGCAGAGGCGAATTTTAAGACTCGAGCTCGTCACAAGGCAGCCCGAGTAAATAGACTTACACAAACAAATGTAGTAAACAGTACTTGTTGCTGTGTGTATACACGACTTTCATAATGGCCGCCTCCGGCCACCTCCTAATTTGCATAATGTGGAAGATATATCTGTAGGGGGAAACTAATGCTACCACATGAAAGATCACATTAAAACTAGTAATTGTGTTCAGTTTTAGAGCAATGTGGAAAATTGCTGTTGAGCTATAAGCATTTGTAATGCAGAAAAATATGAAAGCGAGGCTATAAAGGCCTCCGTTGTTTTTCTCATACAAATCTCTCTAATTTCAACTGCATGTAACTTCATTGCTTTATAAGCTATAGCACTCAACTTTCACAAGGTCACTAATGTCAACATGCTCTTTCACATGGCAATGTTCATATTTTCTATACATGTGGATAAACTACCGAAACGGGAAATCACATATGCAAATTAGGAGGCGGCCATTATGAAAGTCGTGTATAGGAATTTAGAATCAATCAGTGAAAGGCCTGATTTCAAGCCCAGATGCATTGGTTGTAACAGTATGAATCCTTGGTTTTCACGTGACGTCATCAAAAAATCTAAAATCTAAACTAATCATAATCAAGCTTTTATTTATACTCGTACATTTACATTTACAAAGAAGAATACAGAAACTAACAAAATATAGGAAAATAAAATAATCTGCTGCTAATGGTACTTAAAGTGCTGCTAACCCTTCTTGACATTTTTCTACCTATGAACCTTTGAAAGGTTTTGAGTACTTTTGCGAAGAAATTTTTGGTTTACAAAGAATACTCTATGTTCTACGCTTGTTTGAAATGGTGAAAAGTTGACCTTTCCTGACCCATGACCGCGTTAGAAAAAGCCTGGGTCGATTACCGGGTAGACGTCATCTCATTAATTCGACTTTGCAATAATTTGAATAAATACTTAGCATTTTGTCTAAAATGACTTTTTTCTTTACTAACAACTCACAAACTGTGTATATTTTCTATAAATCGATGTTGTTGTGATAGAAAGGCGCCATGGAGGATAATGCATTAATGAGATGACGTCGACCCGGGAATCGACCCAGGCTTTTTCTAACGCGGTCATGGGTCAGGAAAGGTCAATTTTTCACCATTTCAAACAAGCGTAGAACATAGAGTATTCTTTGTAAACCAAAAATTTCTTCGCAGAAGTACTCAAAACCTTTCAAAGGTTCATAGGTAGAAACATTTCAAGAAGCGTTAGAAGCACTTTAAGACTTAGATGGAGTAAACGCTGCTTAGATTAACCATGAGGGCTATTCGAGCTAAGTAGCGTAAACTATAAGTCCTACAAATCTGTTCTTTGTTTTTATTCTAGACATCGATAATAAAAGTATACACAAAAAAATCACATCGATGGGGTGTATTGTTCCGGAGTAAATAAATGTTGAATTTTATGACAGAACGACCCAGCGTGTTCTCCGGAAGGCATAAAAATCCATGTAATTTCTTTTTTTTAACTCGATAAATCTTTAAGAGTTGCATTCAAATAGTTTTGATGTGAAACCCAATGATTTTGATGGGAATTAAGCTTTATTTTTATGGCCGCTATGTTGGTGTCCCAGAGAGAGACATAAAGATGGCGGCCGCATTGACCACAGCTCCGTTCGGAAATAATCTAATGTTCTAAAATTTGGTTTATAAGCGTATTTTTGGTAGTTCTAACAGGCAGCACCGAGTCTTAAAATGCAAGCCGTTATTTTTGTTTGTTTTTTTGTTTCGTGCAACAAAATTTCTGCGCATGCGCTAAAGTTCAAGTTCACACCAATCAGATTGCACTGTGCTGGTCACGCAACAATCGCCAGATTAATTTATTTACATAATTTAATACAGTAAATCAAGATGGTGGAGGACCCGCGAGGAACTTTCTCTCTAATTTGGAGTCCCATCTCTCAAATGTAAGCAGTTTAATGTTTTATTTAACTTCACTCGTGCGAAAGCCTTCCAACAGGCTCAGGATATTTCAACTGGCGCTATTGTCGGAGCCGAAGGACCGCGTTTTTTACCCAGATGGCCAGTGATTTTATATACGACACGTACGACTACCTGAAGCCAGTGAAGGGGTCAGGATCCGGAAAGCTAAAATTCGAAGAAATAGATATTGGAATCTATATGCCATCGGCTCGCTGTGCTGCATTTAAAACATCCGAGGAGAACATCTTATTTTGGGTGAAGGCACTTCAAGAGTGGTCAGGGTTAGATAGAAAATGTTCAGATGCAGTGGTGGGTTTGGATTTACTGGAAGGTTTGTCAACTGTCCTACGATGTTCGTTGAAGCGGTCTTTAAGTCTACGTTTGGTTTCACCAATGTACTGTTTGTTACATTTAGTACATTGAATCATGTAGATGACGTTTTTAGTGTTGCAGTCCATGTGTGTGGTAATGGTTCTGGTTTCACCCGTAGAAGTAAAAGTATATTGGGTGCAGTTATCAGAAATGTAAGGGCAAGTTAAACAGTTTTGTCCACAACGAAAAGAACCTGGATTGTTGTTGGAAGCAGTGTTGGAGTTATCTGAAGGTAGTTTGGATTTGACTAGCAAATCACGTAGATTGGACGAACGTCGGAAGGCTACAAAAGGGCGTTGGGGGAAAATAGTTTTGCAACGCACGGAAGAATGTAGAAGATCGAAATGTTTCTCAAAGATAGGAAAGATAGATGGAAGTGACGGATTATAAGTGACTATAAAGGGAATACGGTGAGAGGAATTAGATTTCTGTTTAGGTTGTAGAGCAAGATTACGAGGGATATCGGCAGCGCGTTTAGTTTGTTTAGTGAGAAGATCACGGCTGTAACCTCGTTTAAGGAGATAGGAGATGAGTTCAGAGGTACGGTTTTTAAAAGCTTCATTAGTGGAACAAATTCGTCTGAGACGGAGAGCTAAGCTGAAAGGAATGGCTTTTTTAGTATGACTAGGATGACAAGATGAAAAAAGCAGATGCTGATGTTTATCGGTGGGTTTACAATAAAGGTCAGTTTCAATGACTCCATTATTAAGGGATACATTGACATCAAGAAACGGGACATTACTAGAAGAGTGAAAACTGGTAAATTTGATAGTAGGATGAATATTATTAAGATAATCGATGAAAGTTTTGAGGTTATCCGGACCTTCCGTCCAGACCATAAAAATATCATCGATATATCTAAGCCAAGAATAGGGAGTGAAAGGGGCTTTGTTCAAAGCATTGGCTTCAAAGTAACCAAGAAAGAGATTAGCAAAGGAAGGTGCCATTTTGGTTCCCATAGCAGTACCATGAATTTGTAGGTAGTTGTTATTATTAAAAGTGAAGTTATTCATGGTAAGAATCATACGGATAAGATCACATAAAGTACTAGTAGGGGTAGTTTTATCAGAACGAGTGCTAAGAAAATGATAACATGCATTGATACCGTCATTATGGGGAATGTTGGTATAAAGAGAGGACACATCTAAAGTGACAAGAAGAGCATTGTCCGGAAGGTCACGGAGGAGGGAGAGTTTATGAAGGAAATCATTAGTATCTTTGACATAAGACGGAAGTTTGCTAACTAGAGGTTGAAGGTAGTAATCAACAAATTCCGAAATACGTTCGGTAGGATGGCTGTTGGAAGAGACAATGGGACGACCAGGATTACCTGGTTTGTGAATCTTAGGCAGAATATAAAAGCGCCCTGGTTTAGTATCGCGTTGATTAAGATATTTACGGGTTTTATCGTCAATGTAATGGCTATGGAACATTCTGTCTATGTATTCGGTTACACGTAGTTGGATATGTGTGGTCTTGTCTTCGTCATGCAGTGGTCGGTAAAATTTTGTATCGTTAAGTTGTCGGTTGCATTCGTCAATGTACCATTGTAAGTTCATGACAACAGTCCCAGAACCTTTGTCGGCAGGTTTGATGACTATGTCAGGTCGTTGTTTCGTTGCGCTCTAAAGAAAATTGTAATTACGGCAAGGTGACCTAATAATTCTACAAGAACGGACAACAGAATCAAAGGTATGGTAATAACGAAGATTATTTGTGAATTTAAACCCAGTAGGACTGACTTTTGCCAGATAATTTTTGATCGAACTCTGCAAAGAACCGGGAAAGAATAGAAATTACGGATCACAGATGTATTGAAATAGCGAACTGAATATTAAAATAGGGGTTAAAGTAAACATTATATGTAGGAATAAAACTTTATGTGGTTTAAGTTAATTTCGAGAGAAAGAAAAACAAATATTTTGCTCTCACCCCACGTGCTTATGACGACGCCGCCATGTTTTTGAACAGCGAGTTACACTGTATTCGGAGTGCCGAACAGAAGTCCAAGAGAGGGACACAAAGATGGCGGCCGCATACAAATTGTCGTACATTCATTGGCCCACAGATCCGTTCGGAAATAATCTAATGTTCTAAAATTTTGTTTATACGTGTATTTTCGGTAGTTCTACAAGGACCAAGATGTTCTATTTGATTTTATCAATGCAAACCAATTTTGCGATCGCGTCGTGACGATGAAAACCACCAATATTAATAGACCACCTCGAAGTTTTCGACGCCATTTTGAGAGATATGCAAGAATTTCTGGCGCGGTTACTCAGTCCCCATACAAACCTTTGTAATTCGGACACGCTTCGTCAAAGCGCTCTGAAGAAAATTTCGAGAGAAAGAAAAACAAATATTTTTCTCTCACCCCACTTGCTTATGACGACGACGTCATGTTTTTGAACAGTTTACACTGTATTCGGAGTGCCGAACAGAAGTCCGATCAAAAATCATCCGGCAAACGTCACCCTACTGGGTTCAAATTCACAAATGATATTTGTTCTTAACTTCAGTTACCTTAGGTTCTGTTGTCGGTTAACGTTCTTGTAGAATTATTAGGTCAGCTTGCCGTAATTACAATTTTCTTCAGAGCGCTTTGATGAAGTGTGTCCGAATTACAAAGGTTTGTATGGGGACTGAGTAACCGCGCCAGCAATTCTTGCATACCTTTCAAAATGGCGTCGAAAACGTCGAGGTGGTCTATTTCATGTTGTGATATTCAAACATCCAGTTTTGTCATGGAGATATTCAATTTTGGTATGCCATTATGCAGTCCGGCGTGTTTGAAGTGCATTATGCAATTGAAACTTTCATTGGTGAAATTGGTATTAAAGTGCTATTCATATTTGAGTTTCGATATGCAAAATTGCGGTCCAGTCATTGGATTGCATTATGAAATGATGACAATCTCGTTCCCTGAACCCGCGCATCGTATTTGGAAAAAAACAACAGTAGGCCTGGGCATCAGTCGATAATTGATGTTCCGCTCGTTACTGAGTGCCATGCCGAATATCGCGTCACACTTCATAATGCAATGATTAAATATCATAATCCAATGACTGGACTTCAAAATCCAATGACTTAATATAACCGGAATTTTGCATAATAGTCGAAACTCAAATATGAATAGCGCTTACCAGTTTCACCAATCTGTATAATCGGATACCAACATTGAATATCTCAATGAGAAAATGCATGTTTGAATATCACACCAAATTCAATGTTGATGGTTATCACACTACATACTAGTGTCTTAGCGCAGCCTCGTGACTACACTAGCTTATGTAACGGAATAGCTATGTGAGGTGAAACCTGATCAACGCTACTAATTACTCATTTTAACCTAGTATCGGATAAAAAAAACAATATCGTGCAATCTTGCACAAACACAGCGAAGTCACGTTATTCCACTCACTTAGTCTTTAGTTTAAGCGGGCTAAATTGAAACCACATCTACAAAACTTAAAAATGCATGATTGAGATATCGACATCCCACAGTTCAACGGAAACTATGGCAAAGGTTCTATAATTGTAAAGCAAGTTAACCCCGAGTCCAGAGGATTTTATCTCGCTACGACCTGTTCGTACTCACACAAAAATTCACCATGATATGATTTGTGCATTGATCCCAAAAATACGTCTATTTTCGAATTAATATACCTGTCCCTCTCCCCAGTCCAAATAACTTACCTATGGCCCTGTTGGCGCCGTAGATGCAATACCAGTTTGTTTTTTACTCGGGCCAGGCCTTTGGCCGCCCGAGGCAAGTTTCGCAAGTGTCTATATTTTTATGTCTTCGAGTTGCCTCAACACGTGACAGGGTCAACCAATCAGATTCGGCACCGCTCGGGATACACGCGGGACATCACTGAGTTCTCTACTGTGGGGAAGAAAGAGGGGACTCTGAAAATTGTCGAATTCGCTTTAAATCTCCACCAGAGAACAAGAAGAATATCAACTATTCTTCAAAGCAGCTTTCCATAAAAAAAAATATTCTTTGGTCTTCCCGGGAAATGACTACAACATATGGCTTGGAAAAGGATCGAACTATACAAAGCCAAAAGCAGAATGCGAAGCAGCTTATTTATCTGAGAGCGCAACTGACACAAGTTTCCCTGCCTATCCTTTTTTACTCCTATCCATCGAGGTCTTATTTTGTTGCTAAACTTGTCGATTGTTTTTCTAAATGTTCTGACTACAGCACATCGACTGATCTCGCTCCGCTACATATTGCACTGATGCCGATGAGTGGCCAGTGCTAAGATTTTGAAATGGTTTGTAGTTTCCATGGTCGAAAAGAGCTTCGATATTGTATACAAAGCTATAACAGGAGTGAAAAATATGTTCGCTTAGATATTATTACAGCAGCATTCTAATTTATCCTGTGTGTCTTGTTTGCTGCGAACTAGCCTAGTGAGGCCAGGAATTATGATTTTAATTATTCTAATTTAATAAAATTGAGGACTCCCAATTCCCTTTTTAAAGGTGTTGGTACACGCTATCCGAAAAAAAAATGGTGAAAAAAAGAAGAACTATAAAAAGAAATTGCTACAGCACGAGGCATTCCCAGGCGGTCCGCCCGATCGGGCTTAAAGTGCCCCTACGATCAAATTTTGACATATCAATGTTTTTGCATATTCATAAAATAGAGTTCAAATATTATTACCAGTTCAAATTGTTTTTCGATACAACGACAGGAAGTCTTATTTTTTTAGCTCCGAATATTGAATCTACACGTCCGCCATTACTGGAAGCCGTGCCCTTTGTTCAGCTTTAAACAAAGGTTTATTCACCGGAAATGATGTCATACACTTAACGCTCGCCTGCAGAACACAACGCCTGGAGGCATATTTCTACTAAAAACGTCTTCACGTACATAAGAAGAAAGTTATATTTATCTTTGCGAGGTTGGCTACTTTTTTATGCACGCTATTTCGCGCCACGAGGTTGTCGTGTTAAGTGTATGACATCACTTCCGGTGAATAAACCTTTGTTTAAAGCTGAACAAAGGGCACGGCTTCCAGCAATGGCGGACAGGATTTTACCGGTAAACTCTCCTAAAATTTGTGGTTTAAGATGCCCATTTGGGAATATTTTTTACCATTTCGGATATTTCTAATACTGATTGACCTATAGACACTGAAAAAGTGGCAAATCGAAATGGTAAATTTTCGTCGTAGTGGCACTTTAAAGGAAACCCAACTAGGTCTGTCATGACAATCGACGTATGTAGAAAACATTTGCTGTTTTATTATTTTCTCCAACATTCGGCAAAGCTACCTTCTAACGATATCTATTGGCCTGAGTTCAGTTGATTCTGTTGTTATCAGTGTAATAATGTATTTATTACGTTTATATAAAAAGTTAAAATTCGCACGTCCGCGGTTAGCCTGATTTTCAGACGGTACGAGGTCCTCCGCTCTAGAAGTGAGAGCGGAGGACCTCGTACCGTCTGAAAATCAGGCTAGTCCGCGGTCCGCCGTCCGCACCTGTCCGGTCGGCTGCGGTCCGGTCTCCCGTTTACATGAAGGGAGGTTGACCCTAGTGCTAACCAGCGGCATTATTATCGATATACAAAACAGTCTCGAGGGATTACAAAACAATCATAGATGTAAACCTCAAACAGGCTCTAAGAAACCTCAGCCTGCCGACTCAGTGACAAGGTCTTCACCCATGCAAGTGACGACTGCTCGAAAAAAAAAATTAAAACAACTTTGGAAGTGTTTTTCATAGCTGCTTTCAATTAGATATTGTCTGGACAAAATTTCACAAGATAGTAAGAGCGTATGCACAATGTTCTTTTTGATAAGGCAGGATGACATGCAGAGAAGTCCTTGAAGAGTTGTAGTTATGTCACGCAACGAGTCCTTAGCAGATAACAGAAGGAGCTGAGGTAATTATGTTGCGTAAAGAATCACAGGTAGCCCAAGCTCTGTAAATGGCAATATAACAATATTACATAATGCTTTAATATCCATCTTAAAGTGCTCCTCAACCCCAAAATTGTTATTTTATTTTCTAAAAGAAGAGGTAATTTTGAGCATTTCTGTGGAAAAAAAAAATTAGCATTAATCCTTGATTTTTTTATAAGCGTTTAAAGATGACAAAATCCCGTGTGTAGTCGCGCACGTCCTAATTATTATAAAATTATAATGAGTCGTGACGTAAGTGAAGGAAAAACTTACAAAGAGAAGTCGGAGTAGTTGGAAGTAGTGGTTAGCAAAATCGGGGGGGGGGAATATTTAAATGCCAAATAGGTGTGTTGTAGGGGACCGCAGCAACTGTTTAGACCCCAAGCAATATATCAGTCTTCACAAAATTCCATGCTGGGGAGATGAGAGTTCGTTAGCCAGAAAAAGGCGCAAGTTGGTTAACTTTGTGAAAGCGAAACGTGCGTAATATGCATCCGTGCTCAGAAAGAAAAATCCTTCACTTACGTCACAATTCTAATGGCGGCGCTTCTTCATCAGAATCGCGTTTACAATCGCTCAAAAACAATTAAGGATTAACGCAAATTCAAAACTTTTTTCGCAGAATTACTCAAAATTATCTTCTCTTTTCGAAAATAAAATTTTAAAAATGGGGTTGAGGGGCACTTTAAGTTAAAATAATACAATGGATTTTCAAAAGTAGAACCAACCATAAATTCAGCTAATATAAAAAGATTAAAAAAAAAAAGTATTTACATTAAAATTCAATGACATAGCCATCTAATAAATATGAAGATAATCAGGCTAATATTACCAATTACAGTCTTAAAGCTCTATGAATGAAAGAAAGCTTGTCTTTTCCGTGCTAGAGAAAATTGGCAATATTCAAAGCGCCCCTCGCCCCATTTTAGTTTTATTTATTTTCAAAGTCGAGATGAAAATTGAGGACGAAAGCAAAAGAACAAAGTAGAATTCCTGATTTTTAAATCGTGATTAAAGTCCCGCGCATTTTGTTTTACGACCGCGCGGTTTGAGGTCTGGGTCGAGTGACTTAACATCAGGATAAAGCCATTGTTCAGCAAAGATTTGCATGGTCACGGAATACAAGAAGACATACTGGAAAGTGTTATCGATTTTTAGTCAAGATTTATGGTGAAAATAAAAGCCTAAAAATTAAGTGTTGCCATTTACAGAGCTTGGGTTACCTATGGTAATATTAAAGAATTTTAAAACTAAAATTATAATTTCTTTTTTATTTTCGACTTATATATTAAAGTTTTGTATTTCTTAAAAGTATAGTAGAATAGTGTAGTAGAATTCAAGGAGAATAATAATCACAATTCCTGAATGTGATAAACTTGATAGTGTTCTGGTTGAATGATTTGAATGACTCAATTGCTATATGCATGTGTATTTAAATAAGAGTAAGGTAAGTGAACTTATTATTGGAAAGGTTACCTTGATCGTTGCTTCCCAGAGACCAAGTTTCAAGAAGGTATCGCGGAACCTATTATCGGACGGCACAAAACCGAAATGATACGCGAAGTGGCGTTAAAATGAGCCGTTGTTTGGAAGGATTCTGCTGCTGTTAAACGGTAGAACCAGGATATATTGACTAACAAATGCCTTTCCATTGTATCCTGGTCAAACAAAGCTGTTGTACATCAGTTATGGTGTCCGATAATAGGTTTGTCAACAACTGACTTCTTCAGTCGATTTTCGGGGAGAATCAGTTAAAATTCGAAAGGAATCAGGTTACGCAAACTTAGTCACAACTACTAAAGATCACGAAGGAAGAAACACTTTGGCAATAGCCCACTGCGTTATACGACTGGAAGAAACCACAACAATTTCGGGATTCAACAGGCTAAACGGGATACAAGATGTCTGAAGTTGTTTTGGGACGAAGTCGGAAGTTAAACTAAACTTTTTGCCGGGGAATCTCGTCTTCTTCTTCTTCGGGCTAGGAAAATCTTCTGTTTCGCATAATATTGAAAGGAAAGAAGTGAAACGATAAGGTTAGAATCGCTGCGAAACGTTATATCTCCGAGTAGTTAAGAATTTCGTTCGTATGATTTCGCTAAGGAGAAAAACAATACTATTTTAGAGTGCTCGATAATAGCTTCTGTCCGATAATAGGATCACTTACCTTAATCTGAAAATAAAAAAGGGATGTGTAGTCACAGTCATTGTGGTTTCAAACGAAGCCGAATCCAAGGTAAATAATCCACCAATCAAATGTGCGTATTAAGGTCACGTGCCAGCCCAATATTTTGCCATATAGGACAGTTACATATTGGACAGCTACCTATTGGACAGTTCGCACGAGATGTTCATGCTTTATTGTGTTTATTGATTGCAGGATTATTTGTTCGTTATAATAAAACACTTACATTGTATAGGATTCATCCTCACGCAATATGGAAAATATTGAAGTCTCGATATTTTGTACCGACTACACTATCACAAGGCCGTATTGAGTACCGTCCTCAGATACATGTCAGCCATGTTTCTAATGTCCACCAGTTCTTGGATACGAGTCTTTGTGTATGCTGACATATCAGTTCCGCATTCAAGAAGAAAGATAGCACATTTATAATGAGATCTTCTGAGTGCCGAGTTAATGGGAGCGAATCCGTCCTGGTCCGTGAGATTCACCAGTGCGCCGTACTGTATGAGGATGTGGATACTCTCTAGGTCTCCAGCAGCCGCTGCTTTGTGTAAAAGCGACTTCCCACTTGGGCTCAGTTGATTTACATCCAGTCTGTCCTTTTCAATGACGTCTCTAATCTCTGACGCAGAGCTTTCGCCAACTGCGCTCAAAAGCATGGCAGCTGGAGAGAATGAAATTTTCTTTTTCTGGGGATTTGCACTACCTGATGTTGTGACGTCATGATCGTCCGTATTCTTGTCCCGAGGGGTGAGGGATTTCAGCGAGCTCGGACCTTCAATCCCTCCAAAGAAGTGTTTTCTAAGTCTCAGTATAACCTTGACAAGCATGGGAACAGCCTTGTGTTCTCCTCGCTGTAATTTAGTGCCGAAGATGTCCATTTCGCCTTGCTCCTCATCCAAGTAGTACTTCCGGGTTGGTTTACTTCCGATGCGAGTAGTGGATCTCGTTCGCTCGTTCAAGACATAGCGAGAAATTAATTTTAGTTCCTCGCGAAAGTCTTCTTTCGTGAGAATTCCCGTCTGGCATTCACACTGACTTTCGCATTGGCACTCTAGGAAAGTGTCGCTGAAGTCACTCGTAATGATGCTTGAAGTCGGGGATGCGAGAGGAAGTCGGGAAGTGTTCGGGAAGAAATCGGCTAGCCGAGAGTGGCTGGAGTTTATCTGAATCGAAGGAAGTTGTAAGCTCTTGTAAATTTGTGTTCCAACATTCGAAACAGGAAAGTCTCTACCGATGTACGAAACCTTTGGAGAGTCACGTGAAATGCTGATTTCTTCCCGGCTCTCTTGTACGAGTGTTTTTAGTAGGCCCGGTGAAGAAGTTGTGAAGTTGTAGCCTTCATGATATGATCTCTTTGGAGAACTTTCCTTCTGCGGGTAAAATATTTCATTTGCAGAACTAATGCTGGTGAGCGAAGAGTATGGGCTGTCGGGAGAATACTTGGGTTTCAGTGATAACGTTGTTGAATAAACAGGAGTGCTCTTCTCAGATTCAAACACAGATTCGTGATCCCGCCACACCTCAGAAGTAGACTCAAAACTAGAGCCTTCGACGTAACCACTTTCTGTGGGTGAAATGGGTGTAAGTTCAGCCAGTAGAGACCGCGGCCGGGATGCTAACTCTTCTCGTAGATTACCGATATCGCTAGGATCAATTAGGTCCCTCAGTTGTTTCTCAAAACTTGCATCGGAACGTTTTGGGGAGTTTCCCACGACCACTACTCGATTTTGTGTGTTTTCCACTGCCCTGCCGAAGCGAGCCTTCGGCCGTCTACGGTGTTGTCGAACATGTGTAGAATCACCGTACGTAGCTAGTAAATCGCTTTTTCTTCCGTTAGGTACGTCTTCGTCACTGGAAGTAGGTGCAGGATCAACTGAACGCGCTCGTACTCTGCGTACAGTCGGGGTACTGAGGGTCTTATCATTTTTACTATTCCCTCTTTGGGCCGAGTCCGAGCTTTCAACTAATTTTACCCGTCGGTTGTTTGTGTTTCCGAGGTCATTGTTCACAATTAATCTATTTTTGGCCGTTGTACTGACAGTGGCATTGTTTATGGGCCGCCGCGCTTCAAGTGAATTCTCATCAAAGGAATTACCATTTCGAAGTCTTTGTGATCCGCAAGACAACATTTGCATGTCCACTCTCTCATCTTGTCGATTGTCATGATCGATCATAACCTCCTTAAAGCGATCTGGTAGACTTCTAGTCCTTTCTCCAATCTTATGCAAATGATAATGACCACCCTCGTGTTGTACTGGTTTTGCTGTCATGGCGTTAGTTCTAGTTTCGCTGATTTCGGTCTCTGCATTCCTTAATTGCGCACAGTGTCTATCAATAGAATATGAATTAGGTGCAGAAGAATCAACACCATTGTGATTTACTAGATCGTGTTTAGATAACTCGAGGTCACTCGTAATAGATTTGTCAGCAAAAACTTCACCACGAGCGAAATCCATATCATTGAAATTCCTACTTCTTTCCTTTCTCAGCTCAATAAAATCTTCGGTAACAGCTTCAAGACATACGGTTTGCGGCGTTGCAAGATTTATATACCTCCCCTCAGCCTTGTTCGGTTGTGATGATGAGGTTAACGCATTTCTTGGTTGCCGCGCCAATTTTTGATAACAGTCTGTTTCATCGTCTCCCAGATCGACTGCGATCTCAACTCTATCACATCCTCCATTAACCATCGAAATACTCGTCCCATCAGAAGTTCCGAATTGCTCCAAAGTAGGTCTATTATTTTCATATCTAGGACTTAATCCCGCAATACTAATCGTGTATCCATAGCTAAAACGTTGAGTATTAGGAGAGTTTTGTTCGACACATGTTGCATTTAGATTTGACATGCCTTTCGCCATCTGTCTCACAGTTTTGCCTTTATTTCTCGAGCTCCCAAGAATTTCCTTTTCATTATAATCGTCAACGAAACAACTTTCCTCAACTTTTGAACTCTGCGAACTCTCTTCGCCTAGATTTTCATCGCTTGGAGTGGAGTCAGTTGTCGCTAGCTCTTCGGTGGATTCGATGGATTCCTGAACTGGACTAAGATCATTCAATGACGTCCACACACTCACTGATGCACTCGATTGTAACTCGACAGTTAGAGTTTGTTTTTCCTTTTGTAAGTTACTTAGCTCCGAACCTTTGTCGTTCCCGACAGGAATAATAATGAAAGACGCATTACGCTCAACAGTAGCTTCGTCCCATCCATCTAATTCGTTGCTCCCTCCTGCAGGATAACAATTTTCATCGTCATGAAGACCAGATCGAGAACGCTTGGGTCCTGCGAGTACCTTAATGTCAATTTTTGGTACAGGAGAGCAATCATTGACACTGAAATCGAAGCTCAAATCGTCGCTGCGATTGGATAAACTGGTCTCTAATTTGTGTTCGAGTTCCTCGACCCTTTGTGTCAAAAGCTGAAGCCGTTCTATAATCCTCAGATCATCGGAACTTATTCTCGTAGAACAGCCTGATCCGTCGAGTAGACCATATTCTTGACTTGAATCAAGGTAATAATCGTTTTCCCCACCGCGACAAGTCATTTTTCGCGCGTTTGTGCAAATTAGAAGACTCACATTTTGCCATGAAGTTTGAGAAGGGTTGCCTTGGTATCAAATAGCCTTTGCTGCGTTCCGCTTGATTGTTGGAACACGACGACGCTCAGGCATCCCTCTCTTGGGAGTTCAAACAACAGGAACGACTACACGCGTATTCTGAATAACTGGATCGCGGCAAGTGTGGCAGGTCGTAACGTACTAAGACTGACTGACTCTACATAATCCATAAAACAATTCGCACACACCAGTCATGTGTTAAACTTTGACACGTATCCGATTTCCGTCGTGTTCAAATTATAAGTTGAATACCGAATGTCGTAAATCCAACAATTTGTTGTCTCCAGGGCCAGTGGAGATTGTTTACTAATCTCATCATGGCCTCCCGCTGTCTTAAAATAACCCAATACCTTCAAGAAATTGAAATTGAAAACTTGAAATTCTGATTAAATAATCAAAATGATTGTCAGAATACGTCGTACGATAAGGTCTGATAAGCGACGATTAATCGTTCTTTCTGCTGAAGATTTTACTAATGGTTTCTGCTCAGGATTTTTACCGCAGGTCGCTCAAGAACTATGTTTATGTCTTTACCTTTCGAAAGACAATTAACTCCAAAGGCGGTAGGGTTAATAGCTAACCATAGAGAATGGAATTTGTACAATTAAGAGTTCAATTTCACTGCGTCAATATAGGAATACTTTTAATGTTGCTGCATGAAGTTTTGAAAATTGCTCTAAAGTGCACTTGTCGCATCATCTTACTGCTTGGCAAGCGAAGGGGGAGTGGGGTGGGGAGAGGAGGGGGAAGGAGAAAGAGGAAGGAGGCCTTTCCCCGTCTCCCCCCCCCCCCTAACCCTAACCTAAACCCTAACCCCCCCCCCTCCCTAACACAGGCTACATTTGGATTTTTCTGTTTTCAATATTGATACATACCTTTTCGTCTAGACTGTTATTTTTAGTTCATGTTCAGTTCATTCTATTCACTCGGCCCTGTGTACATTGAGACTCGGTTAATTATGAAGGATTACTTGACGTTCTACTGTCAGTGTTAGGAAGTATTTGTGAATACCTAGGTACCGAAATAGCAACTGAAGACACGTAAAAGCATTTATTATAAGCAATAACATAAAAGGTAGGGGCATTTGCCAGCGAAGAAAAGTTGGTGGGCTGGGGGATTGGTCAAAGAGTGTCAAAATAGCGAATTTTATAAGAGATTTGCACTCCGCGTTCCAAAGTCCCACGGTGGGGCATTTGCACTGACGTTCTGATTCCAAAATGTCAAATGTCCCACAAATTCCTGGGAGGGGGGGGGGGGGATGGGCAGGTTTGGAATTGATAGAGGCATTAGCCATTTTAGGTGACCCTAAAATAAACACAGCAAGGCTGCCAGATGCTTACGTAACACAAGAGTCACATAAGTGGCGAGTCTCGCAGGTAGTGTGAAACTTCACAGATGCAAATAACTTAAAAGAGCACCCCAAAATAAGCAGGGTTGCCACATTTTAGGGGTTATCTTTTTTCCTTACAAAGTTATAGACTTGCGAAGATAAAAAAAATACAGAAAATTGTATGGTGGTGGTTGCTCCACCATACATTATTTTAGTGTCAATTTTTCCGAACTTTGTTAGCTCCATCGTAACTGTTTCTCGGTATATGAACTATCTGCTCAAACATTGCAGAATTGGTAATTTTAATATGCTTTCCCAGCCATGTTAATAGTTTGTCTCCGATGAGTTTTAATGAGTTTTCAACATGACGTAATTCTTTGTTGTACAGCGCCAGGGCTCCTGACAGCGCCAAGTACAAAACACCCTCTTTTTCGATAGAAGATGGCAAAGAGGATTAAAGTGGATACTGAACCGATTTCAAGTTGCTCTAAACTGAGTTCTCTTAAAAGCAGTATTTTTCATCCACTCGAATCTTTGCTATCCTTCATCAAAATTATCTCAAATTTACTCCAGTATACCGTCACGAGAAAGTTTATCAGAGTAAAGGGCTACAGGTCACATCACAAACTATCAAACAAGAAGTATAAACTGGGCTAACTATCTAAACATAACTACAATAACTTAATTACAATTATTAAAGGAATAACATAAAATACTGAATACAACATTTGTTTCCTAAAAGAAACCGTCAAGAGACTCTGTTTGACGCATGTTTCGGCTGGAAGCTTATTCCATAGATTTACTCCATCGTAGTATATAGCTGTCAACTTTTTTCCATAAATTTGGCAGCAGTACCGGCTGGGTCGAGGGATATAGGTATAATTTCATGCAAGTTCCTCTCGGATTTTAGTTCATAGTTAGGTTGGCCGCGGTAATCAATCCAGCTGAATTATCCCAAACATACAGTGTCTTATAGAATAAAGCCATACATGACTGGAGTGAGTTATATTTAACAAATAAAGAAGCCTTAGCCATGTTTTATACTATCATAAAACACGATGGGCATTTGAGAACATGAGAGAAATGTTAAAGCACAAGCCGAAGGCGCGTGCTTTCAACATTTCTAGAGTGTTCTCAAATGACCAGAGTGTTTTATGATAGTATAAAACATGGATTTAAGGCTTCTTTATCTGTTTTATAATATAGATTTACGTGCGCGATGAAAGGAAACCGCCAGTTGAAAACTATATAACACGGCTAACCATGTTATATACTCTGATAAAACATGGCTTCTTAGCCAATCAGAGCGCGCGTACTATCGTATCTATATTATAAAACATAATATATAATTTACGGGATTAGTCTGGAAAAATAGACGGGATCAAACTACATATATATTTTTGGTAGCACTTAATTGGACTCGAACCACAGACCTCTCGAATTCTATATCACTTCCCTTTCCCAACTGTTCTATTGCAGAGATCGTTGGAAATGTTTGAACAAAGTGACAGCCAAAATCCTTGCGATAACGCTTTAGTTAACAGTGGTTGTGATTGAGCTCATTGTATGCATTCCGCATTTTGTTTAGATAACCTTCCTAACAATTGACAATAAGCCTGTTAGTTATTCGTACCTCAGTCTTAATGCGTTGAGTTTTGACAAAGGGCTAGCGTTCGAAACGTCCGGTCTTACTCGCTTCCCACGGCGGTTAGCATACCGTAGAATCCTGGTTATAAGCCCCCCCCCCCCGGTTATAAGCCAAAACCACCCAAAACCACCCTAAAACCCTTACAAAGTTGTATAAGCCCCGGGCTTATAACCGGGATTCTACGGTATATACCTTAATCGACTTTTTATAATTGATCGACTTTTAGTTGACGAACACTAGTTTTTACAGGAACTGAGCTATCCATTGAAGAATATATTACGTAACACGTGCACTTACAACCATAAAAACCTTTGTTGAATTTGTGACCAACTTTCTTCTACTATATGAGCCCATAGTATGTTACAAATCAATTTTGGAATCTAAATCAACATCTAGTTGCCATTGGTATCTCCATTTCCCCGCAGTAGCAAGTTTAACACAGTCTTTATATTCCTTTGCTCGTTTATCTGTGTAAGAAGCCGCGTCCATCTCGGATGATAATAGCAGCGCGGCGCATTTAAGGTGCTTTTCCCTTAGAGCATAATGTAACGGAGGCCACCCCTCCGCGTCGTGTATGTTTGGGTCAGCTCCCTGGCCCAATAGGAATTCTACAGCTCTATAATTTCCCAAAGAAGCAACCTCATGCAGCATGGTTGTCCCTTTCATCGGGTTTCTGAAGTTGACATTCGCACATAATTTTGTCAGAAGCTCTGCGCACTCGAAACGACCATGCTCGAGGGAAATATAGAGTGATGTCCACCCGCGCTGATCTATAACCTCAGTAGATATTCCCCGGTCAATAAGGGACTTGCATTGCTCTAGACTATTGTTCTTTGCTGCCCTAAGCAAGGCAGCAACCCCGTCTTTACCGCCAAAACAGCTCTTTAATAATTTACCACCCTTTTTACTTTTATCTCTCTTGTTATTTAAGGAAATCCCTAGCGGATTTCTCATCGTTGTATTTTCGCGGTCAGCAACTGTAAAAGTTAGAGACGTTTTTGGTAAAGAGTATTGTGTTTTCTCGCTCTTCATAGGATTTACCACTACCCTGTCCGCTTGATTCTCATCTTCTTCCAGAATGCGCTCCAACGATTTCGCGGGAGACGACACAGTTTTAAAGAGCCTTTTCTTCCTCACTTGTCTTTGAAAATGGTTCCTAATTCTCGATGTATCTAATTCTTTTCCTCGGGCCGAGATAATCGACTCATCCAAAGAAATCTTCTCGAGTCTGTTTACCGCCGAATCGAGCTCGTCTTTTTCGAAATGCACATCTTTTGCCCAGGCGGGTTCTTCGTATTCATCATGTGCTGGGTTTAGTTCCGTAGGAACTGCAACGGAATTGCTGTGAATTTTTGATAGCAAACCTCTCTTTGCCTTGTACCTCACCAAAGAATCAGTGGGCGGCAATTTCCAATCGGATTCATCGCCAGTTAAAGAAAACGTGCTGCGCAAATTTACGTGATTCAGACTTTGAAAATACTGATCACCCAAGGACCACCATCGTGGTATGGATTTGCCATCTTCCGCGGTTCGATTTTCAAGCTCGAAACTTTCCTCATCCAAGAAGGTCATACAAATGTCATCAGGTGATATGGCATTCTTTGGTGCTGTTTTTCTAGTTTTCATCTTGGTAGATAACCGTTTAAAATGAGCAAATAACTCCTTTTTCTGCTCGTATTCATCTTGTAAACGTTTTTGCCATTCAAATTTCAGCTGAAGTGAAGTCATTTTCAAAGTTTCCGCTTAACTCTTCGCAGCTTGCATGCCCAACTGAAGAAAAAGTCGGACATAAATAATTCCTTTTTTATCTGTAGGGGTTCTTAATCGTCATTGGTATCATGGTTACAGCAAAACTGATTGATTAGTAAGAACGTAAGAACGAATAGTAGCTTTTGTCTTTGTAGTTAAACGTGTAATTGTTCCACTCATAAGCCACAGCATCTGAACTCTTTATGATTCCGTTTCTTTCTTTGTCGTATTCATAACCGTGTTGAATGCAATGAAGCGGGAATCTGTAAACAAAACTGTTAAGAGTATTTGTTCGAACTGTTGGTGGTCATTCATCTTTTAATCCCTCCTATAGGCACAATTACAATTACTCCAAACAATCAGTTTGTTTTCAAGATGTGTTTTTGCAGTGTTGCTTCAAAATGAGTCACATTCGGCGAAACTCTAGTTCTATAGCTCGTCATGCATGCATGTTTTAGGTCAGTTGCATGGATCCAGTTTCTTTGGGGATTCCAGAGCTTTCCAATTCGGCTTTTAGCAATTACGTCGAAAGTTAAACCCGATAATTATGTTAACTTTCAATAAAAATACAGCAGAAAGAAATAGCCAGCATCCAAGTGACCTATCGTCAGCTATATAAACACTGAAAGTTTTCCCTGTGCACAGTCTCAGGACTAGAAATTAAAAAACATCGCATCATGGCAGTACGTTAAGCACGAACGTGTCTCCAAATGGTAATTTCTCTGAAGCCGACAGGAAATGATGTACCTATACCGATCTTGCATACAAAGCTTGAACATTAATGTTTGCAAACACCTTAGCCAGTGACGTGACAGATCTGTAAGCGAGAGTCGCCGGACGGACATGGTCTTGCCGCACTTTGGTTGCGTCTCGACAAACATTACGCAATCTCCCATGGCCGGCAAATGAGTAGGCCTAAACACCAAACGTGCGTGCATTTTAATGAGAGGTCGGTTTTGCCGGATTGTTATGATACATTGTTATTGTAAGCATTGGAATCAGGTCATGATGTCAGACACGTCCATTGATGATCAGTGTTGTGTAATAGAAATGAGGGAACCAATTCAAGTTTAAATTCAGTATAACTTTTATATATGGGCCGCGTCAGGCAAAAAGGGCCCGGACGACATAATATGTAAATGTATTTTGAAATTGTTTTTTATTCTTGTGGTGCGATTACAATATGCATCGCGAGCGCCACATTGTGCTACTAACAAGTACTGTTGATTTCATGAAATTGACCAGTGAAATCGAAGACGAAATTTACGATATTTTTACACGAGGGTGTGATCACAATTTTAGAAGGCGCAAATGATTCCTTATCATCAGACGATTGTTTCAAGCTGTAATTCGTACTATTGCTAAAATCATATTATGAGCTACGGGGAGTAGAATGACTGCAGAAAAGAATATATTTGGCCAAAAAGTGATCATCTTGTTCATCTTATTTATTTTTTACTCCTTAATGCCAGCAGGTATATATAAATGAATGTCATACATCAAAATCATCCCCTCTGACAGGATTCCTAATTTTTGTGGTCAAAATCGGGCCCTTGCATCAAAATCACGTAAATTTCACCCCTGATTTTTGTTGTCAATTTCATGAAACTGACATTTATTGTTAGGAATGAAATGTAGCGCTTCTCGTCAAGAATACAATACAATCTTCAACCTATTATTAGGAACACCGTTGTAGGATTTATTTAACTTGAATGTCGTCCGGGCCCTTATTGCCTGACGCGTAGAAATATATGCAATTTTGGTTCCCAAATGAAGAGCTCAGTACGAAGCCCATCGAAAATGACAATGATAAAAGGAAGTGTGTCAGTGTAAAATAGTTATTTCCGGCCAGTTGATCAAAGGATGGTCACCCCTACCCTTCTTACCTTGAAGAACCCCCCCCCCCCCCCCCCCCCCGGGTTTAATAACGCTATCCACCGAAAGTGTGGGCAAATATTTCAATGGACAAACCTGTACATGTGTGTTAATCAAGTTTAATGTTTAATATCATTGATAAAGACATTTTCAAAAGTCGGAGGTCTTTTTAAGACTAAGCAAAGTCTAACATCAAAATGCAGTGTAGTAAGTTTTCGTGATTTTCTATAAAGGGAGCAGACAATTTCGGTTTACAATTGTTGAAACGTTTTCACCACACTATGCGGACAAAAAATATAACGTTTAAGAAAGGCAACACGTATTTGAGCCGAAGACAAATTGGCTGTCGCAGTATTTGAGTCCAATTGCAAGATTTTCAATACAAGGCAGTAATTATGTCCACATTATCGCTTTGTTCGACTGATACAGCTGCCTTATTTGTTATATTATATAAAGCCAGAAGTGATAGCTGATTGTTAGTTTGGTATAAAATTCAAGAGTGCCATGTCGCAGTAAATTATGGGGTGTGTGTGTATTTTTATGTAGTTAGAGAGATGATCCACAGGAAGCCCGAGCTATATGTAAACAAACCTGAGCCACAGGAAGCCCGAGCTGTATTTAATATGAGCGCGCGCTAAATCAACACATACATGTACACAGCAGAATATTTTATTTCACAATTTGCTAAGAAATAATGGATTAATATCAGTGACAAATACACAAAATGAGAGGATGGTTAGCCTGTGGTTGAATGTCTTGGAGATCCGATCTCTGCAGCACAAACATTTTCACAAAGTATCTTAAAACCAAAGTTTTTCCAGGGATTTTGATTACGCTAGCTTTGACTTCCCTGTATTTCTGGCTAATATTTTATCAGTGAAATACTTCGAAAAATGAGAAAATGCCATTAATAGACCAATCTCTCTACTGTCTCTGGTTTCTAAAGTTATGGAACGGTGTGTACTGAACTCAATTAAAGATCATCTCTTGAGCTTCATCAGTCGTGTTCAGCATGGATTTGTCTCTGGCAGGTCCTGCGCTACTCAACTCGTAGAAGTCCTCGACTACATTGGAAGCCAACTTGACCTTGGAAAACAGATTGACATAATATATCTCGATATGTCAAAAGCCTTTGACAAAGTCGGCCACACCTGGTCAATAAACTTCGCCAGTACGGTTTCCACGGTAACCTCCTCGACCGGTAACATCGGGCGTTCCTCAAGGATCTATTCTTGCATGGCCCTATGCTCAACCATAGTTAATAGAGTGGAATGGTTAGGAAACCCGGCAAACTTCAAAAGGGCTAACAAAGGTGCTGCGATTTATGTTGGAAGGGGTAAGACAAAAGATTGTGCACGATCATAGTTCATTAGCGTTCCCTGAACGACTGAACTCACACGTTTCTATTGGCTGATTGATTAACATGTTGGAATTTCTATTGTGTCTTGTGCACGGTAGTGGTTGAAAAAAGCTAACAAAGACATATAACAAAGAAGGTCCCTGAGTTTCCTAACCACTCCACTCTATTAACTATGGCTCAACTTGCTATACGTAAACAACTTACCCGACGCAGTATCTTCCTCTAAAATAGCAGCCTTCGCGGACGACACAAAACTCTTCAAGTTAAATGTATCACAAACTAAAGCGTGTTAAGGCATGGTTTGAACATGAAAACGAGGCTACAGCTATTTTGTTGAAAAGAGTCACTTGAATTTGCTCAAATACTAGAATAATTGTGGTTATAGCTGATCTCAGCATTTTTAATCGTCGTAATATAAAATTTTGGTAAAATGTCTATCACGTGACCAACCACGTGATCACAAAAAGTTGAAAATTAAACTAAAAACGGGGTGGTACATTTTATATTTTAAGTAACGATTTTGTGTTTATCTGATTACACTTGTGGTTGACTTTAAAGATCAGTCCGGAATGGTTGACCCTGATAGACTGTTAAGGCGAAAATATAGAAAACAGGTCACGTGACCTATTCTTGGAACCATTTTTCGCCATTTATATCCTCTTCAGTGACAAAAAGTCAACCATTCCGGACACAGTCTCATTTCCCATAACAAGCTTAACATTTCGAACCGAAAATCTGAAACAAAACAATAACTTCCGCCACCCCATTTTTATTTTTTGGTTTTATCAGCCTTAAGGTCACGTGACCTTCGCAACACCGAAATACCTATCCTTAAATGTTTTAACATTAAAGACACATGATTACCGTATTATTCCAAAGTTTCATACATAAATGACAAAGATAGCGAATTTGGAATATTTTATCAGAACTGCTCAAAAACCATGCCTTAACATGCTTGAGAACCCGACTGACAGCACCCTTCTGCAGCAAGACCTATATGGTTTAATTAAGTACATGGTCTTCAACATCTGGCCTGACGTTCAACGAGAAGAAATGCAAGGTGCAAACCATAACCCGGAGAAAGAACAGGATCACGTTTCCATATTCAATGAAGAGCACCCCTCTTGAACGCTGCAAAGAAGAACATGACCTGGGTGTGTGGATTTCATCTGATCTCACATGGAAAAAACAAGTTGTTGTACAGAGTACAAAGGCGAATCAGCTTTTGGGATACGTTAGGCGTTCCACAAGAAGTGTGAAAGCAGTTTCTACGAGACGTACCCTTTACCTTGCTGTTGTGCGTCCCCATTTGGGATATGGAACGCAAGTCTGGGCCCCTCAGACAGTAGAACTTATTCAGCGTATAGAACGCGTGCAATGACGTGCTTCTAACTTTATCTTGAATTTACCATTTCTCTGTGAAACGAGTTATAAGGATAGACTAATAAGAACCAGTCTACTACCTCTGTGTTACTGGCACGAGTACTTAGATATGGTATTTTTCTTTAAGGCTATCAGAGGGTTTATCAATTTTAATAACGACGCTTTACCACAGGAAATCTGCCCTGTTAGACTAACGAGGTTTAGTAATAACGCCAGCGGTACTGATTTTAAGCAACGCTTCTGTAAAACAACAACATATCAGAAATCCTACATGATAAGAGCCACCAGAATTTGGAACCGAATTTTACCTAAGGAAACCCGACAACCAGCACTTTCACTGCCCTCCTACAAGTCTCACCTTTTACAATATTATACGTCAACCCTGAAAACATCTTATAGCCCAGACATGGAAGTCAGTTTGTGTAAAATGTAACTCTGTCCGTAGCCTACTCAGTCCTTTAACCTGTTGTTTTTAGTCACCTTGTGGTTGTGAAGTCCTTATCATTAGTTCTTTCTTTGACTATTATTAATTTAATTCAGTGTCATGGGCCCGCAGTAATTGGCTTTAGCTGTTGCGGTCACCCTGCCTTTTATCATTTTGTTTCTACATCATTGTAATTTGTTAAAACTATCGTTCGTGGTATCATTCCTGATATGTATTTTTCCTTCAGGCGAAGCTTAATAAATAAATAACTGTGATTGGAGTGAAAAGTTTTCAATTTTAGTTTGCGCGCGCTGTTGACGCAATTTCGAACAACGTCAGCGCGCGCGCTCCAAGTTTCGATGTTTTTTTCATTTTTCCGTTTTCTTCTCTTCTGAACCTTTTGCGCTGATTTTTCTTTATTTTACCATGATTTTACCAGTTATTTTTTATGTCTGTTTTCTTTATATAATTTATCGTTATTTTCGGGTCGATACTTCAGTTCTGATAGCCATGAAGTAAGAGAACGAATCCTCGTGCCCCATAAAAAAAATGAAATCAATGTTTAGTTTCGCGACACGTAAAAATAACTTTTGGTCCTCGTATAATCTTTATAAACTACTTCTCTGCACAACACAGTTCAGTTTATTTTTGCACATGTTCTATTACAAAGTTACGACGTTGATATAAAAGGGAAAAATGCAAGTACAGCTAAATATAGAACGATAAATATATTATAGACATCTGGACATCGTGAGGTCAAAGGAGCATTGACGCCCGGGGGAGGGGGGGTGGGGGGGGGGACTCCCCATATCAAACAGTACCTTTTAGGGGTCAAAATCGCGGGTTTTGGTACCTATTAGGGTGCTCAAGATCAAGCGCTGACATTTGTATGTGACGCGGTACCTTTTAGAAGTCGGGCGTCAGTAGAATGGACGTTTTACGCTACCAGACAAAACTGTTATCAAAGTACATGGTTTAATTGTCAAATAATGCTATGGATGTCATTTACTGCCTGTTCTTGGTACCTTTTAGGGGTTAAAATAAGCTCGAGCCACGCCCATTTTGGTACCTCTTAGGGGTCAAAACGTCCCGACGAGCATCCCCGCCATTTTTATGTGGGAGTACCCCCCTCCCCCTCTCCCTTCCCCTTTCGAGTTGACCACTGCCTACGATATTACTCACGTAAACATGGACGTTATAAGAATAAGCTCATGGCTAATAAACTATGTTTGAGTAAATAAAAGAGTTTGTTTGTATGGTTTTTTTAATGTATAAACTTTATATTGTAATCAATTGTTTCCCAGATTCTAGACGAAATAAACCTACATGTGTGAGTTAGTTCGAGCTTTCGGTCGATTACAGTTTTGCTTAGCGGCGAATCTAGTATTATAAGAGTGACATACTGAAGCTGTCCTTATGATATTGATGGTATACGTAGTTTGTCTTTTTCATCATAATTTTGTATATAAAAATGGCTGTTTTCAATTTAAAAACATTGTCGAACTTCAGGATTGTTATTATAAACCAAACATCTAAAAATAGATTTCAAGAAATTATCACTGGAATAGACTCATGCATGTAAACGAAGCATTTTTATTGGGATGGCCTAATTACTTTAAAAAAAGATGCAAGGCTGATTTAGCGGTTTGAAATTCATTTGATTTGAACCCGAATATTTCGGCTGGCATGCAAGTTTATGACGACAAGAAAACGTAGCGGTAGCGGTAAAAACGGTAATAACGTAGTTCAGCCATCCTATAACAGCCTTTTCCAGCATAATTCTTTTTCATACATAGTATCTCACATTTGGAACCAGCTACCATCGGCAGCTAAAACTACAACTTCTTTAACACAGTTTCGGCAATATCTTAATAAGTCTGACTTTATTGGATGCCAGTGTAAAAACTGCCTCTAACTAGCTCTTGCACACATGCACCTATATAATTGATCTACTTAGTTTACATTGATATCTTTAAATTTTGGCACCTTTAACTTGGAGTTTGTATATATATCGTATGATATTAGTATAGCTAGACTTGCTTACTTATTATTGTATATATGTAAATAGTTTGAACTAGAGTTCTCTTAGCCTTTATCCATATTGCTATGTACTAACAATATTACTATATATATGTAAATAGTTGAAACTAGAGTTATCTTAGCTTCCATTCGTGTTATAATGTCATGCCCTAGCTTTATTGTCCTACTACAAATTTTATATTTTGTTACTATTAATTTGTCGAGCGCTTATATCATGAGCCCCTGGCTCGGGAGATTGGGCAACCACTTCCTGCGTTACCGACGGTAAATAAATTATTATTATTATTATTATTATAGGCCATGACAACGACAGTGATGTACTTGCATATAAAGTGCAAAGCATTATGGGCTATGTTGGGATCCCTGTGCTTAGTGCACGTGAAAGGCGCGAGCTTGTGATGGACTTTGTCCTTTAGTGTCTAGACTCGTGTGACGTCACTTCGGACCTTGTCCTTTCTTCACATTGGCAGACTGTATTGCGCGAACTGTGCATGGACAAGTCACTTACTACATAACTCCGCCATGTTTCCAACTATATCAACATTTTAACTTCTAGGCTGTGTCAAACAACAGAATGGCTACCACTGGACCTTATATACTCCACAAATCAACACAGTTGTGCTTCGCTGTTCGTTCAAAGGTGAACTTTGACCTGATAAATCCCAGTTTACTTGGATCCAAGTTGGGTGTAAAATTTTCTTTCCCAAATGGCGCATATACTCTCCCTCCGAGAATAAACCTTAAAAGCTTATCGACAGCTATGAAACTGTTTTGTGAAAAACTCAGGATAGAACGAGAGAGGACTTTAATAACGAAGCAAAGTGGAAAACAGCAGAGAAGGCGCAGTTTGCATCGACACCACGGACTCAAAAGTCGGCCACGTGATCGGCACGATGCCGATGAACTGGAAAATTCGGCTGAAAATTCATTTGAAACGAGAAAATGTACCTCTGATGCGGTTCTTTTAAGTGTTGGAGGATTTTTCTGGGCTAGAGAAAGAATTACTGAAGAAGACCTTATCAAGTAAGTGCTATAATTTTGAGCAAAAGACCACAGTAAAAAAACTTTTTGCATCGATTCTTGACACAGGAAGCCCAAGCTCTACTAATGCCTTAAATGAAACTGACATTGTGTTTTCATTATTTTGTTTCTTGGCTATGTCTGTATGCAATTTCAGTGAATCTTAAGTGATTTTTGACCCCTTTACGCTACTCATAAAATCTTTCAAATTCGTTGAAATTCTTTGTTTGCACATGCCGTCACCGTGGCCATGTTAGAGGAACATAAACAAAAGATTTCTCATTAGTGTTTTTTGTTCCGTCCTCCAACATGGCTGCCACATCTTTGTCTGTTGAATCTCCAGGGATTGATTGCAACCCAAGAAATAGACCTTTCCTGCATTCCGCTCCAATGCCCACTAACAATGGCACCATGTCGAGATTGGGGTAGTCCAAAACAGACATGCACCCCCTGTTGAGGAACCTTGGATTTCCAGGAGAGGTGGTTGATTTTAAAGGTGGATTTCCAGGGGAGGTGGCTGTTTTTTCCTTATGATTTCCAGGGGAAGGATACTATTCTTTTGGAATTCCAAGGGGTCTAGGCCTTTTTTAAGTAAAAATATGTGGAATTCCAGGGGAGGGGTTTTATTCAAGATGAAAATTCCACGGGGGGTGTCATAATTTACGGTATTTTCAGAAATTCCAGAGGAGCGGTAAAAAAAGGGCAATCCAAGGTTCCTCAACAGGGGGTATGGATTTTTTTTGGACTAGCCCATTGGAGTAGACATTTTCATACATTTACTGTATTTTTGTGTACCCCAATCTCGACTTGGTGCTGTTGTTCGATCAAATATGGGAAGGTCTTGCTATTGCATACAGACGTGGCCAAGAAACAGATGAAGACCCAATGCAAGTCTCGTTTAACATTTTATTGCAGTATTTTCATTAAAAATAATACATTTAAAAAATGAAATTAAAGCAAATCATTAAAGTAGAAATAAAGATCTTGATGAATGCTTGGTGGTTGTTGCCAAACTAGCATCACATGCTTTGGAGTAAAGCTTTCTACAAGATTTTAATGCAACCACAACAATTTGGGTGATTAAAAATACACTGTAGCTGGTAAATATATTTAAACTTAGAAAATTGAGGTTGCTAAAAGGTTATCCAGCATTACATGGAAATTACCGTTGTCTGTGCCAATCACCTTTTCAGATGTACAGAGAATCTAACTACTGAGGAGAATGAAAACAGAGAACAAGACTGTAGTGCAAAGCCATGGGAAAAACTAACAGAACAATGCCAGCTATCTGTATGGAGACGGCATATGGATTGTGGGATTTATGAATATAAAGGTAGAGCAAAGTTCGAAGCTGTCATTACAGTACACTGTCTTGGATTAGACAGTTGTGTTACTAATAACATACATGAACAAAATTATTGATTCTGATTGGCTAAGAGCAGACTGTAGTTCAAGCATAATGCCAGTAGACATTTATGGTTCATCAATGTGGTGAAAATACTGAAAAACGTGAGCTAACCACATAAAATTCTGTTGCCCTCATTTTTCGGCAGCCTTGCTGAATTGCACCACTGGTGAAGAAAACTGATGACCACAAGATGTTTTGCATCCATTATGGCAGACAACAAAGTGGCTCCATGTTTTGTGATTTCTGAGCTTATTTTCGTCTTGAATTTGGCTCAAACAAGTCTGCCTTTTAGCTGGAAAGGAATGTGGAGTATCATAAATTTGGGGTGCAGCTTATTATGCAAGGTTATTCCATTTCAATTTTTTTTAAATACTGAGTGCTTTACGAAGCTCCCAAACTGGGGGTGTGCTTTTACACAAGGTGCAGCTTGTACGTAATAAAATACGGTACACTTTTCCAAGTAACTCAAAATCAAAGTTTCTGGCATAAATTTACCATAGCATTGAAAATGCTCTATTCCAGTCACATATTTGATAAAGAAAGCCTTGGAAAAAGGTGAAAAACTGCAGAAAATTGATTCGGATTTAAGTGAAAAGTTGTCAGTTTTTAGTTTGCAGGTGCTGCTCATGGCACCATGATGCACAATTTTCAGAGTGGCAGAGCTGATGTACATACAGTGCGAAATATGTAGAGGAAATTGCACTGAGTCATATTTTGAAAGTTCTAATAATTGCACAAGCCTTTAGCGATTCTATGGTACATGTATACCTAGTACAGAAATAGCATTCATCCCTCGGATATTTCACATGTACTCAAGATACATGGTTTCCATAGCTGCTCTGGTAGTGCATGCTACAATAGGGAATCTCCTGATTCAAAATTATTGGTTGCATACACAGACAGTTGACCTCATATTAGTAATATAATAATATATAATGTTCCATTAGATGTGTTACATTGTGTGATTGCACTGCTGGAGAGAACAACACACAAACAAACAGCTTTTTTTTCAGTGTTTGGATCATTCTGTGACATCAATGCAAGGTCTTTTTATTTCACCCAGGTATGAATGCGTCAGTGTTCTTTTCAGTTGCAACTAACTGCTGTAAAACATTGTTATATGTTTAAAGGGGCCATCTCACCCACAGTGCTTAGCATGCTTTTGTTTCCACAAGTTAAACGCCAAAGCCCTGAAAAGATTTTAGGAAACTGTTCTTCAAGTGGAGTTTTGTTGCAAATTATGGTCACGTAAGCCAGCAATGGTGTTCAAAAACCCAAATCGGCTCAAAGATAGTAGATACTCTAACTAAAAAGCACTAATATATCTTTACATAATTATAAAGATTAATGGTCAGAATAGCTTCTCCATGTTGTACATGTAGGTGGAAATCGTGGACACAAACAGACAATTGTTTCCTTTCGTTGAGGACGAACGAGACTGGCATCAATCAGAGAACTACAGCCACCTGAAATAAAACTAAAATTTGCATGACCAAATAATTGAAAACACTTAAGGTGCCCCTACGATCAAATTTTGACATATCATTTTTTTCTCATATTCATAAAGTAGAGTGGGTATATTATTACCAGTTCAAACCATTTTTCGATACGACGACGGGAAGTCTTATTTTTTGGACTGGGGGCAAGGAATGCCTAGTCATTTTTAGCGTACATGACGTCATACACTTAACACAACAACACGTGTGGCTACTTTTCCCATACAAACATTCACTCGGACTAACATATGTAGCAAGAAAGTGTACCATTTTCCCACTTTGAAAAGCAAACAAAACATTTTGAATAGAAATAATCCTTCAAGTTTGTGCATTGTACAGGACTGTAGCAATTTAACAAATCACAAAGCTGGCATTTCGCTACATTCAAGCCTTTTAGTTGAGTACCAAGAATATGGTTTGTAATTATCTTCAAGCCTCATGCAAGGATGGTTTGTGTACGTTTTGAGGACAGAAGCTTCTCCATAATTGTTTGTATCACATGGAATAGCTGGTAAGATCATACCAGAGTCCAATATAACAGTTCATAAGAAAAATATTAAGCAGCTACATTTGCCGAGAAGATAGTTTGCCATAAATAACTCGTATTGCTGTTTCCTATAAACAGATAAACCTGTAGTATGCCTTTTACTTTCCTGCTAATTTTATTTTCAAGACAATATTAAACCACAGAAGAAACCACCAAATGAATATTATTTCATGAAGTACCTTGTTTCAGTTCTTTGTGTGTGAAACAGAAACGGGGGCGTGCAAAGTTTGGTTCTGTGATTGCCACTGTAAAAGCTGCAGATCAGTCTGTTTCAATACATTTTTTTAGTCTCTAGTAAATTTTTGTCACTCACGATTTCATGTTAGACAAGAGAGTGATTTAGTTTTATAGCAATTACATTGTATTTTAGAATGTAGATTTGCCGGAAAATCTATTGCCCTGGACAAAGATAATTCTCGATCTCTCTTATTTACGAACTAGCAATCCAGGTTTCACTATAAAACAAACTTACGACTTATAAACTGATCATTACCTTAGTGATTTCTCTGCTGAATTCTCCCTGTAGCCCGGATCCAGTAACAGCACAACCTGAAAGCCGAACCAGGGAAAATACCCTGGTAAAAAATTACCCCAAAAAGATAAGAAACCTCTGCTAGCTAGCACTATTTACTAGCAGGCCACTTCCCAAGCGATTTTAGCGACTATTCGTCCAGCTTTCAACTCGGTCGCCAGCAGCTCTATTTCCTCAATCATCTACATCCAGCAATAAATTTAAACAGAAAGACACATTACTATGTTCTGAAGAATCTGATGCAGATTTTAGGTCGTTATTTACTAAACCACAGTAAAATTTGCAGTGCAATAAATTTAAACAGAAAGACACATTACTATGTTCTGAAGAATCTGATGCAGATTTTAGGTCGTTATTTACTAAACCACAGTAAATTTTGCAGTGTGAGTTTGTAGCCAATATAATTTTATAAGAAGAAATGTATCGGTTCGAAGCAACTTGAGAACAATGCGTTTGAGTGTATGATGTGACATACGCTAAAAAATGACGGCATTCCTCGCCCATGGGAACGGCGGATTCGCGTAATGGTGGATGTGATTTTGCCGGTAAACTCTCTTTAAAATATGTGGTCTAATTGGCCCCTTTGCAAACTTTTTTCACTGATTTGGATATTTCTGCCACTGTTTGTTCTTTTGGAATACAAAAAAGTGGCAAAAGAAATGGTCAAATTTCGTCGTAGTGGCACTTTAAATAAGAGGCTGAATAGGAAGAGCAATTAAAAAGGTTCAACCTAGTATGATTTTTGTGACGATAGCTGGAAGGATGGCAGAGATGTAGAGAAGATTAAAACCACTGCCATAAAACTCTGGATTTCAATGGCATCAAATGGCCGCTTTGCTATGTGAGCGTGCTAAGCACTGTGGGTGAGATGGCCCCTTTAATAATACAAAAATAGTATATAAAGTGCAGAAGTTATTAGTTGGCTAATATGGCTAATATTGTGTTTTGGCAAGACAAAATGCATACATGTACGAAGAGTAAAAATACACAACTGTATTAGCTGACTAAGTCATTTATTATATAAATTAATCTGCAACAACTGCACTAAGCTAAGCAGGCAACTGGGAGCCATTTTATTTTTACTATACAATAGTCTCATATTTCTTGTGTTCTTGTGCATTCTTTGCCGAATAATGATTTATGTACATGTAATAGATACAGAATGAGTGGCCATGCTTTATGGGATTTACAAACTCAAGCTGAAAGCGAGAGTTTGTAAATCCCATAAAGCCCTGACACTAATTCTGTATCTGACTTATCAAAATAATGTATAGAATGATGTACATGTATAGAGTAATGTTTTCAGTTATTTTTACGATATGGCTTGTTTTGGCCAAGAAAATGAAAGCAAACATTTATGTAAATCAGGACAAAATATGCATCAGATTTACAGATCACTTATTACTCAGTGATTTTCTTTGTTTTTCCTTCATGAATTATTAATGAGTTGATAAGTAATAGATGCAAAATGAGTGGCTGTGTTTTATGGTATTCACAGACTGGAGCTGAAAGCGAGTTTGTAAATCCCATAAAGTACAGATACAAATGCTGTATCTGACTTATCAAACATCTAGATGTACAACTGTATAGTCATGTTTTCAGTTATTTTGGCGATACAACTTATTTTGGCCGAGAAAATTGAAGCAAAAGTTTATGTAAATCAGGACTAAATCTGTAGCAGACTTAAAGATCACTTATCACTCAGTGATTCCCTTTGTTTTTGCTTCATGAATTATTAATGAGTTTGATAAATAATATAATTATAATTATATGATGATGATTCTGCTTGGGCTTGGATGCTTGTTACTTCTGAAAAAAATACATTATTGAATATTATAAATAACTAGCAGGGACCCGTGGAACTTCCACATGCAGATTGACAGTAGGGACCTGTGGAACTTCCACGCGCAGATCGACAGCTCGGGCTGCCTGTGGTATGAGTGTTTCACACACACAGACAGACCAACACCTAGCATATTATTATATAAGATATTAACCTTTTTTATTGCTCTTTCTCTTCAGGTTGACACAGAATATCGTAAAATGTGGGACCAGTATGCACTAAAACTTGATATTATTGACAGAGACCCAACAGGAGACTGTGAAGTCCTTCACTGGATTATGAAATACCCTGTAAGTATTTTAAGATGTATTTAACATAGCTAATACAGTATTTAATATGCCTAGGCATAATAGCATGTACAAGATCGAGGTTAGAGTCACTGGTTTGAGTGTTCACAGTGACAGACCATGTGCTAAAACTCTCGTAGAGTGATTGTGATCTTATTCACTGGGGGGTCCTCCTCCATTGTACCTACAAAGTGAGATAACCTGGTTACCAGATCACATACACACCATAATTTTATATACATGTAATAATAATACATGTACAGAGATGTGGGTACCGTAATAACCAGGCCACAGGCCATTTCCCAGGCTGTTTCCATCTTTTGACCAGCTACTGTACAAGCCATAAATATGGAAGGTAAACATTGTGAAACTATAATTCTGCCTGGTCTCTAAAAACGTACAGTACATGTGCATTGTATATTAATTATTTATACATGTTTAGATGTAATGATACATGTACATGCCATACTGTTTATATATAAACATTATTTTTATTATTTCAGTACCCCTTGTCCAGCAGAGACTACGTCTTTGTCAGAAAATCAAAGGTACATGTAACTGCTTGACATATGTATATGATGACTATATAATTATTGCAATCACAACCAGCCCTTAATTTCAATAAGGGCAGACGGTTAACAAAGGAAGTTGGCTACTTTCGATAAATTAATCTTATCTGTTGCCTACTTTTTTATAATTATGTCCCGTACTTCAAAAGTTATAGAAAGGGCTACTTAACCAGGGCTGTACATAAGAGCTGTAATACCTCTGTCAATGGATGATGGTCGCTATGTTCGATTCAATTTGCTCACAAAGTAAAGCAAATGTTATGGGTGTAGTGTCATCAGGAACAGGTGATTAAAAAGTTATTGACAGCCCTGATAACGAACATGAGATGTACATGCGTGTACTGTAATAGTACAGTGACGGACCATGCACAGACTAGACTGAAGCAGAGTTGAGTATTTTGATGTTTTGTGTGCTTAAGTGTTAAAATATTTAACTCTTTCCAATACAGGTCTTGTTGCTAAAGGATCAAATGAACTAATATTGATTGATTGATTCAATGATTGATTGAATTACATTGTACTTTGTCCCTTAGGTTGACGAAAAATCAAAGAAAATGGTTCTTGTTTCAAAGTAAGTTAAGGGAAAAATCACCAAGGCCTGTTTCAATTTAAAAAATACATGTATCCCTGTGTGTGATGACACAGATCTATGCATTCACTCATTACTAGTCTCATTCTGATGTCAAACATTCATAAATACCAGCAAAGGGAAGAAGTAGACACTACAACAATACAGACTTGTGTATACCCATCTTGGTATTTATAAATGTTTACCGGTAATGTCAAGATGAGACTAGTGATGTTCTAAGAATCCTAACAGAAAAAGAAGAGACCATTTATTAGTTTACATTTGGAATTACCATGATAGTTCCTTTTTTATTTCATTTATGCTTGATCTTTCTCCAGTGAATGATTACAAAATACTATAATTGGGGATGGAAATAATGGGTGGCTGGTAATCGGTAATTAGTGATCAAGTTTTGCCACTGAGCCTTCTCAAAAATCACAGATCTTTTCATTTTCCTTTCCATCCCTGATAATGGTTATGAAATCCATGTAGTAATAAGCGAGGTTAGAGTCACTGGTTTGAGTGTTCACAGTGACAGACCATGTGCTAAAACTCTCGTAGAGTGATTGTGATCTTATTCACTGGGGGGTCTTCTTCCATTGTATCTACAAAATTAGATAACCTGGTTACCAGATCACATACAGACACTACTTACAATATTATTGATTTTCTGACTCTTATTGTCCTTTGTCCATTTTAGTCATTAAGTTGCTTGTATCGTCCCATATTCATAAAAGTGACAGGGATGCTCATAGAAAATTTTAAAAGGATGCCATAAAAGGTACTACCAGAAAGTGGCTCAAATTTTGTTTTACCCCAAAGAGGTACCAATCCCCAAACTAACTGATTTTATAGAGGAGTGCCAAGGTTAAACAACAATTTTATTTTTCTGACAAGTAGTTTCTGTCTTACTTTCCTGGCTTACTTTGGGTACCCTAAAAGGTGCTACAATAATTATTACAACTGTGGATGTTTCAAATTAGTGGGTACCCTGGGTGCCAGAGCTACATCACGCTGAGTTTACTACAAAAGAGCGACAAGAACCTTTGACCTCTGGAATGGAGTCCAAGGTTCTACTCTTCTGGATGGACTTTGATCCCAAGCATAACATTTTGATTGACACAATCTAAGCCAATAAAAATGAAGAGATACCAGGTAATTACACTTGCGTCAGTCAGATATGACAAGCTTCACATCCTGTGCAGACCATGATGCGGATTATTATTGTCAGCCAATGAGTGAGGATATTAGAAAGAGCTAACCTCATTGACAAATCAATGCTAGTCACTGTCAGTAACATAAGTGGTTACGAGCATCCCTGTCAGTGCCATATACTAAGGGATTCGCACCCCCAGGACCCAGTTGTTCAAAGCAAGGGTAAGCGCTACCCCTGGGTTAAATCACTAACCCGAGGGTAAACTGTACAGATTACAATTACAGATTTACCACTATCCTAGGGATAAAGTTACCCCAGCTTCGAACAACCGGGTCCAGGGTGTATCATCGTCTCGACTGAATCCTTACGTCAGCAGTATTATGTTTTAACACTGAAGATATCAGTGCTAAAAATTAATGTCCTCATTACATTGTATGTTCACAGAGCAACCAGCCACCCAAGATGTCCAGAGAAAGGTGACCATGTAAGGGTCACAGAATATGGCTCACAGATGGTCATTTCTCCACATAGAACATTTGATGAGGTAGTCGGCAAGTTATTGTTAATATTATTCTGGTAAACCAGTATCCCCCTTGAAATGTGCCTGAATATTTTTGCACTCAGCTACCCAAGATAATAACAAGCTTCAATTCAGGGCTCAAAATTGTGACCAATACCACATGTGACTAAATTGCTATATCACTTGCAACTGAAACGTTTCTGGTAGTAATAAATAAATGAATATAATGTGTTATGCTTCATTTTCCATTTCCCTTTAACCAAGTAACATGAACCTTCAGTCAGACCCCATTTTAAAGCAGTCTCTTTAAAATATCTAGTGGGCGCAGCTTTTTGTCCCAAGGCCACTGGTTATATGTTTTTAGCGACTAAACTAGTGACCAAATTTTCATAATTGTTTTTATAATTCGAGCCCTGTGCTTCAAACAGAGGGACATAAATCTACAAAATGCATCTGGTGGAAAACGTTGACATTGGAATAGTTTTTTTTTATGAAGCTTGTCAGTTTTACAGATAGTGCAAATCTCTTCATTCCTCAACATGTATAAAACAAAGCATTTAACTAAAATGTAATTGTTTTGATCACTTGTAGGATGGACTGGATTTTGTTTTGTCTTACTATGACAATCCAAAGACTACTATTCCATCAGCTTGCACAAGTTTTGCGACCTCGTCTGGTGAGAAATTAATAGACTTCTTTGCTGATAGTGCCACCATATTGAATTAAACATATGGGATGCCCAGGGAACAAAAACAGTGAAAGCTACTACATGTAGGTGAAGCATTGCAATGAAACGATTAATAATATTGAACCTGGATGTTTTGTCCCTGGGCATCCTGTAACTTGTTTTCGTCATGGTGGTATGATTAGCAAAGATGGTATTGGTCCTGACTCAGTAAATGAATCGATAAATCAAATAGGCAGGATTGTCAGTAGAAATTGAAACGAGGCTACATAGTGTTTCACAGGTGGTTAAAAGATTGATAGGGTAGGTTAAAATATCATAAATGGCCAAACATTTGTGGAAAACAGGCAGCTATTTTTAACCTGACAGCCGGCAAAATTCATCGGTTCCCGGCTTCTACTGAGAACCCTGAATATGACAATCTTTGTTTATATTTTTGTCTCATATTTAGCATATTAAATAAAACTTCAAGGTACCATACAAATGTACATTCTTTTTAAATTTTGCAGTTTTGAAAAGCCGATTTCTCAAAAAGTATTCAACATATCACTCACATTTTTGGTGATGACAAAGTGTGACATTGACATTCTTTCAATTTATGGAGAGTCTGAATTAGATATGTGATATCTGATAGTGAGGATAAATGTGAATGCTTCACAAAAATAAACCACAAAACAGCAGCAGTTGGCATGGTTTGCACAGGTCATGATAATGCCAGGTCCTTGAAACGTCCTTGAATTTTGAAAGATTGGGGTTTCTCCTTGAATTCCTGTTTCCTGTTTATGACGTGGTATTCCTCTTTATGACGTGATATATATATATGTATATATATATATGTATATATATATGTGTGTAGTGGGGGATGGTCAGGATTTGGGTAGTCAGGGTCAGTTTTTACAAAATTAGGGCAATAGAGGTAATCGGCTAAAGCTGTTGCCACCCAGTTCAGATCATGTGATGTAAACAGATGCTACTCTGGGGAATTATTCCTTTTTCATTCTAATCATAATGCAGTCATGCCTATCTGAATATAATTAATTTTCAAAGAGTCAGTTCTCCAGAGTAATGTGTGTTTACATCACATGATCTGATTTGGGTGACAACAGAGTTAGGCGATTACCTCTATTGGGATTTTGGAGCTCCCTGTTTGGGGTCGAACATGGTCAGGGTTTGAACCTTGTGGCTGCACATATTATTTATCAAATAGGTTCCTCCCCCTCCCGGGACCATTGAGGGCTTATCCCAACACATTCACAAGAATACACAACTTTCCTATTGTGTAAATCATTCGAAGTTCTGAAGAAAAAGAGAAACACGACAGTATTGATTGCTGTATCTGGTAATATTATTATTATATTTTGTCCACAGGTATTCCAAGCTTCATTAAGAAACTTCATGCTGCTGCAATGGAAGTCCAGTCCTCGCAGAGCATGTGCACATATAGTGTGCTCCATCAAACGTCTCTGACAAACTACTGAATAGTTTTTATTACCAGAGGATAAAAATGTAATGTGTGGCTGTGTTTTATAAAGACAATATATTTTAAGGTCTTGTTTTGTATCCTGCTGCTACATAATTATTATATACAGTTATTGTATGTTAAGTCAGACTCGACAACAGTAACATCTATATTTTGTAATTGTATCACTATAGAATTGAGGATACTCTAACAAACTTTTTTAGTCTGCTAGCAGGAGCGGAGAGGAACGGCCGGGTAGTGAAATCTCCCTCCCCGATTTTTTTTCTGCCAATTCTTCTTCGTTCCTATTCTGTCCCACCACTCTAGCAGCTCACATGACCAAAAAAAAAAACCGGAAGAGGCAACAAGCTGGCTATAAAGTACAAGGACCATAGTGTGTTTGCAAATTAGGTTAGTGTGGCATATGGAAATCATTACTTGGTTAGTAGCTATTGTGCTCTAAATCCCATAGTACTGCAAATATATTTTCGAATGTGTATGGCGTGAATTTAAGTTGTACATGATACACAAAGTACCACTATTGACCGTTGAATGTGACTAGCGATTATAAATTGGAAAATGTTACATAAGTCTAAAAAAATTGTTGTGGTACTATTTCAAACACGAATGAGTGTTTGAAATGACTTCTCATGCGAATGGTTAACCGAAGATTAATACATACGCTTCTTTTCAAACATCATTAGCAAGTATTGTTTAACTGGCGTATATAATTATTCCATAGATGGCTTATTATTCTTTTTTGCTGGCAGTGATTTAAATAGTGTAGTGGGCAAGAGTTAGTACAAGCAGTCGGAAGGGTCGAGGTTCCATCTCCAGTGGAGAGGCACACTTTCTTTCTGTTATTCTATACTTCTTCACTCCTCACTTGTAGTTTATCAGTACAGTCGGATGTTTACTGCCACGTTATTAATGTGCCAGCCAGATCCATTGGTTCCTGACAAAGCGGCCTTTGAAATCATGACTGACATTAGCATAACAAATGATTGTTGTCAACACGAAACATCGCTATATAAGGGTTAGTGGTTCATGAATATGTAGATTAAGAACAGTTTCATCACTGGTGATGAAAATCTGTTCCAAACGCTAGTGATTTTCAACTGGCATTTCACCTCATCCACCTGACCAGATTAGAGATTGTGGTTGGTCAATCGGGTCATGAATTTTTAATGAGAGAAATTAAATGAAAGAATTTTAGAAAATGTAAAGTAACTTTCAGAAATCACTATTTTAAGTCAGTGCAAATAAGGGGAGTTGCCTTTTGATAAAGTTGTCTATTGATTCAGACTATTATTCCCTGATGCAATGTGGGTGCCAGATCCTCGCTAATTTACCGAAGGCGCGATCGACGAGTGCATGCCGTTGTGGCAGTGAAAACTAGCATTGAAACAAGAGAAGATTGATATCTTCACTGTTTTGCAATTTGAATGACTGGTTCCAGAAGCGTAAAAAGGTGGCCCTGTTATACTGGAACTTCTAAAAGCGAGTAAATCGCAGGAATTGCATTTTCAAGTACCCTTTTGCTAATAACTTTAATCGCTTCCAGCGAAGAGGGCTTATTGCCAATGTTTTCTTCCTTCGTGATCTTTGTAGTTGTGACTAAGTTTGTAGATTCCGATTCCTTCCGAATTTCACTATGGCTAGCCCAATGAAATGTTTCGTTTACTATCGCCCTGCAGTCCTACATTAGGGATCTGGAACCAAGTAGTCAGTACGAAGACTCGCGTAATAATTTTGTATTCCTCGACTACTTTTTCCTCTACTAAAACTCTAAGAGTTAGGAAAAGAGGTAGTTATGAAATTCTTTTTTTCGTTTTCCCGGCCAAAATGGGTTGGTCGGGCGATGGTAAACAAAACATTTTATTGGGATGGCCTATTCTCCTTTTAATAGCCTGAAAAATCCGCCGCTTATCCCCCTGGGCTAATTCACCCTGAAGATGTCCGTTGCTGACAAACCTATTATCGTACAGGCGATACCTATTATCGGACACTCGAAATAATTTCCTTCTTGGGAGGGGAGGACCCTGCGAGCAGGTTTCTCGTCTCTTGCCTTTGTCGCCGAGAAAAACCTCTGCCACCAAACGATTGCTTTTCCCGTTGAACATACGCACTTGCAACCTCCAAAATAAACCAGTTCTACAAGAGCCCACAGTACCTTAGCCTCCTTTGCAGACGTTTTTAGTTTCGGTAACTAATTAAAGAATGGGACCGAAACTAAAAACGTCTGCAAAGGAGGTTTATAACAGTACCTTCGCAGCCGTTATGTCGTCGCGCAGTTTTTGTTTGCCGACGATTGATGCGAAAGGGCTTCAAACCCTGGCTTTGTCTTATTTTGCTGAACTGCTCAAAAAGACCTCGAAATTACCGTTCAATAAATCTACCAAAATGTATCCTAAAGAAAGCTTTGATTTATACTATCGAAGCAAATTTATTTTATTTTATCCACTTCGCCAACAATAGGGAATGGACAATCTGAAATCTACAATGAATTTACGATGTTTAAGCATAAGAACGTTATGCGCGAGTGAAAATCAAGTGAACGCGACGGAAACAAGTCTCGCTTCCATGCTACTACGATCCAATTATTTCATCATGACGGAGTTTTTTACGCGAAAGACGATGTGCGAAGCAGAACCTTTTTCGAAGAGAGAAACTATTTTGGGTTGGGAATATGAAAACCTTGTGAAAGAGTGGGAGAAAATAAAGTTTTGCGTGCTCGCTACCGATGGCCTGCAATTAAGTCGAGTTATAAAAGAGGGTCCACAATCGGGATGGCGGGATCGGGCTTATTTCGAGGGTGGGATTCTGGATGCGAACTAAAAACAGGAGTGGGACGCGGGATTTCAGGTACGAGCGGGAAGCGGGATTTCATGTTTTTGAGGGGGCGGGATACGGGATTATAATTTCCACGTGACCGTGTGTTTAATGCAGATTAACTCTTCAAAACGAACAATTTTCGTCTTCCATATGTCAACAGCATGTCTCGTACCGTTTGTGTGACTTTGCGTGTTCGTCCAAGGGTCCGAAACATCAAATCGTGTTTAGTCTGTTTACTTGGCAGCTATCCGGATTTTAATGAAGGTGGGTATTTCATGTTATCATTATTGTAATAATTAACGCAGAACAGAAATTGTAGTTAAAAACATAAGGGTGGGATCGGGATTTCAACGTAAGGAAGTCTAAAGAAGGGTGGGATGGTGGGATTAAGAGAAAAAATGAGGTGGGAAAGCGGGATCTGAGGACCCTATTGTGGACCCTCATAAAACAAACTTAACGGAGTTATTAAGGTTACCGGATACCTTCAGGGTGCGTTTCCAGTCTAAATTATGTAGCGCCTCGAGGACACATCGTAGATAAATCATCCATGTATCATTTTAAAGCTTATAAAATTGGCTACAAGAATACATAAAAAGTTTTGAGTTCTTTGAAAATCTCGAATTTTCCGCCATCCCGTTTCTCCGATCTAGTGAGATGGCTTTCAGAAGTTCCGACTCCGAAAATATTTTAAAGTTTAAAAATCTGTTTGCTTTGTCGCATTTCAGAGGAATCGTATTACAAAACTGCGTCGGGGAATTTCAAAATTCGATTTAGTTCAAAAGTTATCATGCTTTCCGTAAAAAGGCGAAAAATAATCCGAGTAGATATGCGGGAAACGTCGTCAAGAGCTCTCTTTTAAGAATTTCCCAATTCCCCGACACAGTTTTGCAGCCGAGATATCAATTGACATTTTGTGAAAATTTCGCACAAATCGAATAAATTCCTCTTGAGTGGGAGCTTTTTTAAAACTCTATTTTGATTGAAAATCGAAAGCGAGCAAACAGCACTTCAAAAAATCTAGCCGTCTGTCGTGCGTGAATCTGAAGCCCCGCCTCTCCAACAATTAGCAAGCTCTTGGCCAATCATTTCTCATCACAGTTCAACTATCTGTCAATGTTGATTTCCGATCAAAGCAACGCGCCGATGTTTGTTCTTTTTTGTGTGACTTGAAAAATGGTAGCGGTAAGAGTCAGCTGGTTTCCCAGGCTAGAAAAATGGGAAAGACAAAAAAGACCTCGAGGGGCAAAGCCAAGGTGAACACCTATAGAGACGCCTTAAATCAACCGATTCAGGGTCACCGCCAAACTACGTTTCCATCTAAGCTTTCTTGGAAACAAATATTCTCTCGGCTGGCTCTTATCAATTCTACTTTATGTTCGGATGTGGACCAATCGGCACTGTCTGAAAGTGAAAATACGAACGCTTGTCGGGTTTTGCGAGGACTCTTATTTGGCTTTGTTTGGCCTCGTTTTGCTTTTCCTTTTCCTTTGTTTTTCAAGCTTTTTGTAAGATATAAGGCCAACATACGATGGAATTGTGGAATCGTGTGTGGAAAAACTTTTCTCAATAAACGTAAACATTGGTGTATATGAAATGATTTCCCACACCGTCGTTACGGGCGAGTGAGCACTTGTCGTGTGTTTATTGACCTGGTGTCAATCAAAAAGAACCTTTTACTTCCGGTTAAAAACTTCCTTTTGGTATTTCTCCGTCAATATAATTTTTTTTAACGGAGTTTTTGGTATATGAGACACTACTACTAAAACTACATTTCTGTGTGAAAAAAAAATGTTTTCCATCTTTTTCGTTTTGAAGGTATCCGGTAACCTGTTAAGTCCCATTGTTTTGGCCACATCTACCCAAGCCATTTTTTCTTTGTTTGGTCTTTGAAGTCCTTGCATGCCTTGTCATACAAGACTGGAAACTGTCGGACCGCTTCCGATGTTTTTTCTTCAAAGTCAGACGGTCGCCATTTTTCTCTCACGCTTCCCGCATTTCGGTGGCCTGGAGCTAGCATTATGATTGGCTAACTGCTTCTGCTTGGAAACCGCGCAACGTAAGCAGAAGAAAAAGGAAGTTTTCCTTGTGCTTATGTCGAGCAGTTTTCACTCGCGCGTAACGTCCTTAAGATGAAGTAATACGGGCAACAATTCTTGCAACTTGTCGCGCAACAATGTTGCGTTGCGAGTTGCAGCGAGTGTTGCTCGCATTACCACCCGCGGCCACGCAACAAATTTCCGTGTTGCATGTTGCAGAAAGTAGAAGTCACTTCTACTTGCAACAGTGTGTGGTCATTAAAGCCCAATAAAGGAGAGTTTGATCTGACACCTGGACACTTTGAAGATGAAATACGAAATGAGCTTGTGGAGGTGTTTCAGACAAAAATTCCAAGCATAATGCGGGTATCAGCGGCCATCCCGAGGGGGCGGCCCCCGGGCAACCCACGGGCTTAGCAGGGGATTTGTAGCAAAACATGCCCCACACTTGGGGCATTAGAGCGCTTTTGCGTTTTCGTCAAAATACCCCGGGGACATAATCTGCTGTCTCAACGTTCAGCGGTTTTTGCCACAGGACTCGCTCGATCGATCGACGTTCTGACTTCTTTGTCCTTGAGGTAAGTCATATCATTATCATTCAAATTAAGAGATTAAAAATAAGCCATCCACTGTCGGAAGACAGAACAAAGAAATAAAGGATATTTGTATAAAACTATTAAGATTTTTGACACTTCTAAAACGTTTAGCTTCTAATACTTATAATATGTTGCCCAGGTTGCCCCTGGGGTGGGTTTTTTTGTTAAATTTTCTGCCCCACCCGAGGGGTTTTAGCATGTATTTGTCATGGCTGCTGTGACAAATGCCACTGGGTGCCCGGGGGCCGCCCCCTCGGGATGGCCGCTGATACCCGCATAACGAAATCAGATTTTGATTTTCTTAAAAGGGAAAAGAATGTTGTCGCCTGGCCATAAGTGGGACTTTGCCCATGTGAAAAACCTTTGTGGCCAGGGCCGCTTGTATGTGAAACTGAAAGTTCCCAAGGCTGAATTACTGTTCGCGAAATGCAAATGAATCTGCCATCTCCGCATCGTCGCTATCTTGTGCTACACAGTCGATTAGATACACTTTTCGGTATCGGGGGTTGCACGTTTTTTTTCATTTGCCTGACGATGACGGGCCGAAATTGATGGCCGGGCACACTCCGTTTCCTACGGTGGCCCATACGAGTCACACGCAAACAAAAGCAAACAACAGATTTTAGAATCGAAAACTCATTTCAAAATCAAAAACGCATTTCAAAAAATAGAAAACACATTTCAAAATAGAAAACGCATTTAAAAATCGAAAACACATTTCAAAATCTAAAGCACATTTCAAAATCGAAAACACATTTCAAAATAGAAAACACATTTCAAAATCGAAAACACATTTCAAACTTCTCACAACACATTCGTCCCAGGTCTCTCTAAAAATGTGCACAGTATACAGGAGTGGTTACAAAGCCTCGTTCTTCCTTCCGCCATGTTTTGTTCCACGTGTGGAGGACAACTCGAAACAAATTATGCTTTTTGCCCGAAATGCGGAAAGGAAATTCCTAAACAAGCGACGGATGAGGTTCTTCGTGGAAATAAAAAGGTAGTTGAACCGTTCGGTTCGTTCAAGGAGAGGAAAGAAAGAGAGAGGGTGCAGTATTTTCGGCCGAAGCCAGGAAAAACTGCCTCAAAGTTCAAGCGGGAAGGCAGGAAAACAGGAGAAGATTTAAGTGAAAAAGCCAACTCATGGGTCAATTCATGGGTTTGAAACATATGGTTGTTCAGTAACTAAATTCAACCTCTGTTTAATTTCGGCCCTCATTTCATTTTAAAATCGTAAAATTCTTCTTTTTTGGCCACTAAACAACCCTGTTTAACTTTTGACCCCTGACGAGAAGGGTTAAACAGCCAGTCTTTCGTTAGCCTGCGTTGCGGCTCTGGAGTATCGGAGCGCAGCGAGCGGAGATTAGCGGGATTGGGGCGAGAGAAAAAAGAGGGGGGACGGGGTGGGGAGGAGATGATGAAGATAGAGCCTGCCGGCAACCCATGGTTATTTTGATAACTCTCGGCCTCAGAAGGCCGCGTATTGCTATTGGCTAAAATGCGTGATTGACAGAAATCATTAAGTTTTATTCATGCATGAATGCGATAAGAGCAGAAACCAATTAGTATATGGCGACAAACATACATGTAACAAGAATTCTCTCGGCGATGAATTTAAATAAAGAATAGGAGCAAGGCTATTAGAGATATTTTGTCTGGAAGAGATGTTCTAGCTGTAATCCCAACTGTGTTTGGAAAACACTAGTTGCTTTGATGATTTCGCAACGCTGCGTGGATGATTTTTAGCGCTTCTTTTGGCAGAACTTCGCTCTGGTGTTATTGTGGTCGGCAGTGTTCTTTACTGATTTGGTGGCGACTTTATATTCAGCGGCAACGAGTTATCTTTATCTTAGTTATCTTTATCCTGCAAACCTTCTCGAACAAAGGTGTAGTTCTCTCCCCGGGGGGGGGGGGGGGGGGTACTTACATGAAAAATGGGTATGTATGCGAGGCCAAGGGACTCAAACCCTGACCCTGTTTGACCCAATCCGAGCTCCAAAACCCTGATTGCCCCCTTTTTAGGGAAAAAAAACCTTATTGCCCCTTCTTTAAATTGTTTTAAAAACACGGTCGGATACCGCGTACCGGGATTGCATGCAAAATACGGAACATTTCAAGTCGGGACGTGGTATTGGGTAAACAAATCAGCAGATGGAGTACATAGATAAGTACTGAAGTACGAATTAGCGGCGTCACAATGTAAGGGAACCTAACCCTAACTGCCTAAAAAATACTGAACCCCGACCCTGACTGCACCCAAATTATACTCCAATCCCGACCCTGATCTGCCCAAATCAGGTCAAAACCCTGACCCTACCTGCCCAAACTGAGCTCAAAACCCTGACCCACCCGGGCGGCACATACATAATACGTCACAAACAGGAGTACCCCCCCTCCCCCCGGGAGTTCTCTTCAGCATTTCGAATCTTCCTTCCTCGGGAACGACAGACTCACTTTGATAGAGAAGCAGATTTCGGAATATGAAGACCAATGCAGGCACCAGCTAGAATTATTTAAAGCCTCGGCTATCTTTTCTTTCTTAAGGCTTGAACAGATTCTCGCTGTGGAAATATTTGAATTCCCAAACGCTACCTTAAAACATACATTACATATCCTGCAAAAGTCGTTGACATTTACAGGTTTGGATTTAGGCCGGCCCTGTCTTCACATCCAAGTTCGTATATTATTTGTTTTGAATTTTACGCTCGAATTGAGATTCCTCGAGATTCCACGCGTGAGTTTGACAGATATTAGACATGATTTTCATTTCCGCCGCATGATGATTGGATGAATCGGTCGAATGACTTACCGGCATTTTAATTAGTGGGTGGATATCAAAATAACCATGGGTTGCAGGCAGGCTCTATCTTCATCTCCTCCCCACCCCGTCCCCCCTCTCTTTTTTCTCTCGCCCCAAAACAAAACATGGCGGAAGGAAGAACGAGGCTTTGTAACCACTCCTGTATACTGTGCACATTTTTAGAGAGACCTGGGACGAATGTGTTGTGAGAAGTTTGAAATGTGTTTTCGATTTTGAAATGTGTTTTCGATTTTGAAATTTGAAATGTGTTTTCTATTTTTTGAAATGCGTTTTTGATTTTTAAATGTGTTTTCGATTCTAAAATGTGTTTTCCAATTTGGAATTGCGTTTTAGGGTTATTTCGAAATGTGTAGTGGACTTTGATTTGTGTTTTCGATTTTGAAATTTGTTTTTAGTTTTTGTTTGCGTGTGACACGTATGGGCCACCGTAGTTTCCCGCCATAATTCGGTGTTAAAAGGCTTTGCGTACTTCCACCCCGAAATGTTCTCATCTCTTCGCGGACACACCGCCGAATATTATATTCGATGCCATAATCGTGTGAAATCGTGATGTCCTCGTCACGAATTATAGTGCCGTGGGAGACTGGGCACAATGATGCGTAGAGCTGGGTGCGCACGAATTGTTGAATGAATATATTTTTCGTTGAATGAATATATCGTTGAACAAGAATAACATCGTTGAACGTGAATGCATATCAATGTTGAATGCATTACGTTTGTTGAATTTTTGCACCATTTCGCCAACCATACTTTACCGTCTCATTGTTCTCGGCCAATGGAAATCCAGATACCGTGGCGCATGCTCAACGCGAAAAGCGACAGGAAAGGCAAAGAGATTAGAAACCTCTACGCAGGGTAGGGATTTTTTAATCGAGGCTATTTTTTCGACGACTCTTTAGGCCCGTTTGTTGGTATCTCGCCCTTGCACAAAAACCAACGCGCTAAATTCCAATTCGGTCTGTGGTTTAGCCGGGACTGCAACCAGCCGCTATGATGAGGCGCCGTTTGTTGCCTCGTTGCATTTAGTCGTTTTATAGCTTCTACTAAAGTGCCTCGAGTTCTTTGCGATAACTTACCTTCCTTTTTCACACCACCTTTCAGCATCGTTCTAGACCAGTTTACGGTTCATGCCCAATTGTTAGTCCTTTGTTTCAACTGGTAGGCCACCGTTGTCTAACATTTGCCTGCCCGCCAAATAAACAAAGGATTTGTATTACTGCGCATGAACCGTAAACTGGTGTTTGGCAAAAAGGAATTCACAGCCGCGCACGCTCGCCAGTTTGCAATTATTTACTTTCTCGGCAGTGAAAATCGCCACAGGTCACGCAAAATATATTCGCGAAATAAAGGATGGCCGATAGACGATACAGTTTTCTGGTGGAGTTGTGGTGCAATATGATAGGCGGGAGATACTCAAAATCCGAGCTCCAAAACCCTGATTGCACCCTTTTTGGGGAAAAAAAACCCTGAATGCCACTTCTTTATATTGTTTTCAAAACAAGGTCGGATATATATCCCGGCCGGTATACCGCGTACCGGGATTGCACCCTTACCTTTTATATACCATTTTTGACAGAAAAGCTAACCCTTTCATAACCTTCCATAAAAAATGGTACCCCTTTCACAATAATCGAGCGACTTTTACTAAACTTTTCACTTGAGTAACCCCTTAAAACACTTGGATGAATCAGCCGTTAGGCGCGTATGTTCGAGATTTTTTTAAAGGCCCTTTTAAATACCTTAATGACAGTTTTCCGTACCCTTTTCTATACTTGAACTCGTGAAATCCCTACCTTTTTATATACCCGTTCTAATATATTATCGCCTCCCCGTATAGTCCATTATAGGGAGTACCCCCGGGTTGAAAACCGCGGCAGCCATCTTGGAATGTTTTTAATGCTTACCAGCCTCGATTAAACACGTTTGAGACTGAGGCTGGGTAAGCATTAACAATAGGTTTATTCCAAGAAAGCCGCCGCGTGGGAAAGGTGTATTGCAAGTGTAACTTGTTAATTCTAAATTGGTAGTTTGTTCAAATGGCAATCACCTTGAAATCGTCCTCAGGGTATTCGTTATAGAGATGTCACTGTTTCGCCTAGCCAAAACCTCTTTATAGCCTGCAGAACAGGTACTTTGAGGAGAGACCCCAAAGGGTGTCTTGCGAGCGGAGCAAGCCGTGAGAGAAAATTAGTTTGAATTTCAGCCGTCTCCTCTGGTTCGTTCCTCTCGGGAGGAACGAACCGGAGGAGACGGCTAAAATTCAGGCTAAGAGAAAATAAGCCAGTCTCCTCTTCCCATTTTCGCGCGACCAAAATCATTTTATCACTTTCTTTCTTGAAAGCGAAATCGAGTCTGGTAGATTTTGAGAGGTTTATGAAACCTAAGTCGAAATTTTCTACCGTATAGACATCATTCATAATGGCCGCCACCTAATTATTTGGAAGGTTAATGTGTACAGAGAAACTATTTCTATCACATGAAAGATTGTACCTAAATTAGTAATTGGCCACAGTTTGAAAGCAATGTTTCAAATTGCTGTCGAGTTGTCATTTTCAATGAAGAAAATACATGAAAGCGAGGCTGTAAAGGCCTACACGGTTTTTCTCATACAAATCTCTCTAATTTCAAATCGCTGTAACTTTACAGCCTTTTATGCAACGACACTCAAATTCTACAGAATCACCAATGTTGGTATGCTCGTTCGCATGACAAGGATGTTGTTTTTCATCATTGAACATGTGGCTAAACTGTTAAAGTACAGAGACCACGCCCTTATGAATGTACTATCCTTAAAGTGCCAATGACATGAAAAAATCGATCTCATTTTTATTTCATTTTATTAAATTATAGGCTTTCCTTAGCCATTTTGTGCAATGATAAATCAATTTGGTGAGCGCAAACATAATTTTATTTCTTATCGAAGTCAGCATAAAAAATTAGGCGACATTTTTTATGCCGTTAAAGATATGCTAATCACATGTGTGATGTCACTAGGTCCTACATTTATATTCACAAAAGTAAATATGGCTGACTGCAAGGATTCTATTAGAAAAATTATGGCCATCGTCAAAGGTTTCTCAAAGTATTACATATTTAAATTGAAAACTGGCCAAAAATGCACTTATTTTGTAGTATTTATGGCGACGAATATAAATGCACAGACCTAGTGACGTCACGCATATGATTACCATTCATTAACGGCAGAAAAAGTGTCACCTGATTTTGACAATTTTGCCCGACTTGGATACGAAAAAAAATATATGTTCTCGCTCTCCAAATTGATTTTTAATTGCACAAAATGACTAAGAGAAGCCTAGAATTTAATAAAATAAAATAAAAACGGGATCGAATTTTTAATTTCATTGGCACTTTAAGTAAAAAACAAACCGAATAAAAAAATACATGAATTTATTCCGTTTTACCACTCGAAGGTGGACGGAGGAACCTCTAACAGGCTTAAAGCCCCTCTATGGAGGTCTCCGAGGATCTACGATTTATCGTCCATATCCGAAGACGTGAAGGTCTAACCGTTTACTGTATTATGTAAAGGCAGCACCTTCTACTCATAATTTTTTAAGACCCGAGTGTTGGTCCGGCCGGGGTTGGTAGTTTCCCAGAAACCTGGATTGAGCCCATATGGCTAGACTTTCTCAAAGTTCTTTAATATTTTCCATGATAAACCTGGATATTTAATATGGCAATGATCTGCTATTGGGTTCTTGTTATCCACAGAGGTAAAACGACATAAGTTGTCAGTAATGTTCATTCTAGCTTTCTTTAGTTCTCCCTTTGGAATCAAGTCCAACCCAACTTGATGATAACAAGCCTGCACATTTTAATCTGCCTTCTGGCATGGCATGGCATTCTGCTATTAGGTGCTTGTTCCGCCGAGGCATATAGTATTACATGATTGTAATATTCATTACTAGCTTTCTTTAGTTCTCCCTATGGCATCAAGTCCAACCCACAAAGAAAGTGATCGGTTTGATGGTGACCCAGCAGCTAAGACATTGTCTTCGATAAAACAAACACAGTTCAGTTGACAGGTGGAGAAAATCACATGGCATGGATGTGCTGTTAGACCAGACTCTGTTGAACTGAACACATCAGTCAGTTTGTAAAGGTTGATTGTTTGGTTCTTGTCTACTGTAGCCAACCAACCTGAGAGAGAATGGTTGTTTAGGGTAGTGGTTATGATGTTTGCTTTAAATACAAAAGGTTGTGGGTTCGAATCCAAAACTATGCACATGCTTGCACACTATGTACATATAGTACATAATTTAACCATCAGTTGTACTGGTCTACCTTGGAACTGGTTATGAGACCGCTGCACTGCAAATACTCCATGGCCATTTTTACTACTTGGTAGATGAATTTGTTCCAAGGTTAAAGGTGATAGATGCCAGAGACAGCCACTGGTATCAGACAATATACAGGAACTCAGGGATGCAAGCTGGATTTCTAAATAAGGCAGTAAAGCAATCAATTTAAACAATTCTTATATCACTTAAAATTAAAAACAGACAAAATGGTTAGATCATCTACAACACAACTAGACTTATTTTAAATATTTCATGTTCAAAAACTGTGTACGAAAGACCAAAAAAATGTTTTCATTGTCCTCATCTTACATCTTTAAATAGATTGGTTTGCAAAACAAACAATGAACGTACAATGTACCTTGCACAACACAATTAAGTTCTCCTGATGGAAAGGCTATAAATGTTGAGATAAACTTCACATCTGCCTCATCACTGGAAGTGGATAACGGATCTATGACATAGGTACAACATAAATTATCAGTGATGGGAGCGGAGAGATCACAGAACAAGATAGGAAATTAAAATCCCATGTTGATGTACTATCAGAAGGTAGCACTCTACTGTTAAACTGTACATTTTTCTCAATGCAAACTGTTGTTTACTGTTTACAGTACCAATGAATACAACATAATTATTCACTGCTACCCTTGGTAATAAACGTTTACTTTTCCTCCTCCATCTGAGTGTAAAACCATGTCATTGTGAAGCATAGCAGGCTAGACACTAAATAAAAGGAGGTCATAAATTTGTATAATTTTATCAGGCTTGAAAACTATAATGGGCATGTAGTTCCTGTAAAACCTAGCAGAGGCCTGCGTCAACAGGTTTTAAGTTTATTTTTACACTATTTATGTAGATATTACAGTAAGGAAATTCATATAATTTATATATATAATTATATATTTCAGGACTCTCTTACAGTTACAGACAATTTTGACTGCATCTACAAGTAGTAATGTTATTTACTGTATCACCTGCACACTTTGAAGCAAACTCTACATGTACATTGGGGAAACAGGGCAAAGATTAGGAGATAAATTCCGTGAACACTTGCTATATGTTAGAACTAACAGCAAGGATCTCGCCACTTTAAACTTCCTGACCATTCTATTAATCATCTTTATATTATTCACAAAAGTAAAAATATGGCTGATAGCAAGGCTTCTTTGAGAAACAAATAAGACAGATGGCAAGGTTCACCTCAGACAAGTAAGACATAGAATGAGAATTAGACAAAAAAAACGCAACTGTATTTAGTATTAATTACAAAGACGAATATAGATGTGCAAACCACTTGACGTCACGCATGTACAGTAATTAGAATATCTTTAACAGCATAAAAATTATCGCATGATTTTGACAATAAATAATTATTATGCCTAACTTCAACATGAAAAAAAATATATTCAAATTTATTTTTAATTGCACAAAATGACTAAGGGAAGACTAAACTTTAATAAAATAAAAACGGGGTTGATTACTTCACTTCATTGGCACTTTAAAGGCCTGTTTACACAGACGATTTTTTGTGCAATTTTGCTCGGCAGTGAAGTTGCACTTTCAAATCATGCATGTAAACTAGTGCCGATTTTGATGCAATGTTTGTCGCCACCAAATTACACAGTTTTCGAGCATGTTCGAAACTTGATGCAAATTTGCAGGAGAAAAATTGCATCAAAAATCGCCTGTGTAAACAGGCCTTAAGGTATGCTAACCACTGTGGAGATTAAAGAAGCTGTGTTTCAAGGGTTAGCCCTTCATCAGAATGAAGACTCTTAGTTCATTATACCAATGTTTAAAACTACAAAATAAATGTACCTGCGTGTTCAAACTTTGATGCAGTAAATATCCTCACACCACCAGCTTCACCAATGACAAGTGAAGGAGAACCTGAAGGTTTAAATTACCTGTAAGTGTACAAGTTCCATTCATGTCAGATAGCACCATGTCTACACTGTAGTTTAAAACAACTTCAGTAGAACCATTCAGCTTGGCAGGACATAGTTATGTGACCTTCTTAGCTTGTCAATCAAAAATAATTTGGTGCTATAACATGGATGCCAGAAATGGAAAGACCAAAATTAGTAAACAGTACACAGTTTAGGTTCATATCTTTAAAACTTAAGGAATGGCAATTTGTTGAAAACTCTGCACTAAAGCACCTAACATTCGCCCTTGTGTTTAGATTAGATTTAGATCATGTGACAGCTCCCCAGACTATTCAGTGATTTGTTTTTGAATTCTAGAAATGTATGTATCTCCTCTTGGGATACAGAAAAACAAAACATTAATCAACCTTGGGTAAAGTCAGGTGATGTGAAATGGGGTAGCAGAGACAAGCTAAAATGATCAATAATAATATTACTGCTGATTAGAGTGGTTTTTGATAGAGTGTCATATATAAAACCAAAACCATCTGGATCTAGACCAATCACATGAGCAAGTAAATATGCAATGAACCAATCATGAACCAAATTAATTCGGGATTGGTTTTACTTGAACCAATTATGAAGAAAAGTAAATAAATAATACAATCTTCAAAAACTCATGAATAATTAATGAGCATTTTGTCCAATCAGATGAAGCAAATCAGTCACGTGCATGCCCCTTTATACCTGATAAAATCTCATCATTCTAAAAGGCCCTCGGAGGGATTTGAATTCTGTCCCAGAGGGAAACAGGGTTAATGAGTGAGACAATGGAATTGCTATTGATGTTTCAGCTTTCTCACTGAATTGCTAATTAGGATGAACGTTTTATATAAAGAATATTAATGAACATGAAATTTTATGTAAAGTTTCATCCTAATTAAGAATTCACTGATAAAGACCCAAAGATAGCAAAAAGTACACGGAACATAAGGTGTGTACCATATTTCTGTAATTTGATTGGATCACCTAGATAATAAATTTTGCACTAAATTTACTAATATCAGCAGACTACCGAGATACACAGATAATATTTTTAAAATGAAGTTATCCGATACCATTACTTGTTTACCAAGCCACTGTTTAGTTACAATTATTAAACCAAACTAAAAGCCGTAAAATTATAAAAACGTGCATCAAACTTACATATTTTGTGCCGGAGTCAAAAATTTAGAGTCTGCCGTCATGTCAGTCACATCGCTTTCCAAGTCTTGAACTTTATTGAGGTAAACCACAACACCAAATCCTTCAAGTGCAGATTCTTCTTGCATTGCAAAACACCGCTTCAAACAACATAGTTTGGTAATTTTTTCATGTCATTCCCTTGAGATGTTCGTAATTGCAGGCGGTGATTACTCGAATATTTTGCATGGCGTTGTGAATACAAACGTTCAATGGTTCATTAAGTAACCATTCCCTTGAGATGTGCGTCTTTCTTTCACTGCATTCTTAAAGCGTTTTTGAAGCCGTTTAAAACACTCACAGCACGTGTTTTATCAAGTCTAAAAATTCTCTGGCTTTGCCCTCGAATTTTTAAACTTGATGAAACACTGCTGTTCGTGTTTTAAACAGTACATCAAATTCAGACAACTAACCAATGAAACTCCAAAGCAATCACTTTGACACTCAATCAAAAACCACTCTCATAAAACAAATTTACATTTTAGTCTCATTTTGTTTGATAGAGCATATTTATTTGATATCATGCTCGTTTCTGACTTCATTTAAATTAAGGACTATACTAGTATACGGCACCACAAGACAAATAAGCATATATACATTATAAGTTATTCCAGGCTGCATAACAAACAAAAAGCTATCTGCATGATTAACTCAATAAGAAAGTTAAAATTCCAGTGAAATAAACAGACATGTGTATGGCTTTCAAAATAATGTAGTTCTGTAGGACTGTGTGTTTAAAGAAGACTTCATAGTCAACTTTTAAATCATTTTGTGTTGCTTGTTTTCTAGGAAATCAGTGACAAGATTAATTAATGCCTCCTCTTCCTAGACATAAATAAGCATTTTCTGTTCCTCCTCCATCTGAGTGTAAAACCATGAGCAGCGTAGCAGGCTAGACACTAAATAAAAAGGAGGTTTTACTTACAGTGCACATATGGTAATGTCTTCCCACAATATTTATTGGGGTGATGCATGTATGCACTTTAAAAAGTAAACAGCTAATTTGCCAAAACAAGGAATCTGATCTTCACAGGGCTGTTACATGTAATTACGTCCTGCATAAAAAGAAGCTTGCTGTTGTGAAAGTTGCAAATACACAGTCCAAAGTTTGATAATAATAATTTATTTCAAAAGCTACAGTACAGCCTGGATGTATGTTAACATTTACATGCGTGTACAAAATTAATTTACTACACGCATTTGAGTGTATTACACGCGTGCACTACACTTTTGTATTACACGAAAAATGCGTGTAGTTTTCCTTTGTTATACAGTTATTGTCAAAAATCAATTCGGCATGAAATTGTTTGAAAGCTTTGCCCTCGAATTTTTAAACTTGATAAAACACTGCTGTTCGTGTTTTAAACAGTACATCAAATTCAGACAACTAACCAATGAAACTCCAAAGCAATCACTTTGACACTCAATCGAAAACCACTCTCATAAAACAAATTTACATTTTAGTCTCATTTTGTTTGATAGAGCATATTTATTTGATATCATGCACGTTTCTGACTTCATTTAAATTGAGGACTGTACTAGTATACGGCACCACAAGACAAACAAGCATATATACATTATAAGTTGTTCCAGGCTGCATAACAAACAAAAAGCTATCTGCATGATTAACTCAATAAGAAAGTTAAAATTCCAGTGAAATAAACAGACATGTGTATGGCTTTCAAAATAATGTAGTTCTGTAGGACTGTGTGTTTAAAGAAGACTTCATAGTCCACTTTTAAATCATTTTTTGTTGCTTGTTTTCTAGGAAATCAGTGACAAGATTAATTAATGCCTCCTCTTCCTAGACATAAATAAGCATTTTCTGTTCCTCCTCCATCTGAGTGTAAAACCATGAGCAGCGTAGCAGGCTAGACACTAAATAAAAAGGAGGTTTTACTTACAGTGCACATATGGTAATGTCTTCCCACAATATTTATTGGGGTGATGCATGTATGCACTTTAAAAAGTAAACAGCTAATTTGCCAAAACAAGGAATCTGATCTTCACAGGGCTGTTACATGTAATTACGTCCTGCATAAAAAGAAGCTTGCTGTTGTGAAAGTTGCAAATACACAGTCCAAAGTTTGATAATAATAATTTATTTCAAAAGCTACAGTACAGCCTGGATGTATGTTAACATTTACACGCGTGTACAAAATTAATTTACTACACGCATTTGAGTGTATTACACGCGTGCACTACACTTTTGTATTACACGAAAAATGTGTGTAGTTTTCCTTTGTTATACAGTTATTGTCAAAAATCAATTCGGCATGAAATTGTTTGTAACCTGCAACTCCAGCGCCGTCTCTAGATCTTCGAGCGGTTTCAATTACAAACGGTTTCCGCCAAAACTTAATAAATTATGCTGAAGGAAACTTTTGATCGTATGCTCCGCATTCACTCTGCAATTCACGTAATAAACGTTCGAACAATTTGAACTAAACGTTCGAACGACTTGCCCTTCAACATCACAAAGTGATGAAGTCAAAACTGCAAATGTTCGATGTGGTTCGTGTGATCTCACGCTAATTAACACACAACAAATTAAAACTGAATGGACTCAAACCATTTTTCGCACCAGATACGTAAATGAAGTAAAACCCTTCAAAACGTTTGATTTTGTAAGCATCTCGATTTCTAAAAGAAAATTTTATCTGTAGAGAATATTTGGTGCGATCTCAAAGCAAAACAAACACGGAGTCATTGTTTATTCAAATCAGTTCGCGGAAAATGTCACACTTGTGTCACGGAATTCAAGATTCGAAACTCATTACCTTTGAAAACTGATCCATATTAAATAAAAAGAACTCCAAAATGTTCTGTTTAGTAGATGTTATCATTTGCCAGCAAAGTTGAGAAGCTTTGTGGTGATTTAAACTACAGTGCAATAAATTCACACCACTTCCCGCGAAGTTGGCGGCACTCGTGCACTCGAAGGATTGACAGATCTGAGTTGAAACTACAGTTTCAATATCAGATGAACTAAAAACACCATGGGACGGTGTTTCGTACAAATGTCAGGATTATCCGTTTATAGAACGTTTTTAGTCCTTCGTGAAAGCTCCAGAGGCTTCGATTGAGTAACGGATTGAGTGCATCGTTCGAACGGTTGCTTGTAGCGTTCAAACGGCCAAGTGATTGTTCGAACTTGAGTGGATCGTTTATACGATTTTCACAAAACGTTTAAACGGGCTAGGAAAAAATCCAAACGGTTTCATAAAACGTTCGAACGGTACCGAACAGTCTCTGGACGACTGTTGTAGGCCGTTTGTTTTTCACACGAAGGTACGTTTTCCCGTGTGTGGTCACAATTATCGTTTATGATATGACTAAAACACAGACTTAGCATTTACAAAGTATTAAGCGCTTCGGTTCCTGGCTACGAACTTATTTTTGAAAAACATGTAGGAAGAATTATTGTAAATCTTTGCCGAAGTTTTTAGCTGAGGAGTCCAATGCTAATTCGGCTAATTGTGGAAAACTTTCATTCGCGAACCGGTATTGTTGATCTACGGTATTCTTCAGCAGTTATTCTCTGGAGTTCAACGAGTGCGTGTACACTCAGTTGAGTGTAGTACACGCGCGGAAATTCCGTGCGCGTTACACGCAAAATGTGTTAACATACATCCAGGCTGTACTATCAAAATAATGTAGTTCTGTAGGACTGTGTGTTTAAAGAAGACTTCATAGTCAACTTTTAAATATTTTTTTTGTTGCTTGTTTTCTAGGAAATCAGTGACAAGATTAATAAATGCCTCCTCTTCCTAGACATAAATAAGCATTTTTCTGTTCCTCCTCCATCTGAGTGTAAAACCATGAGCAGCGTAGCAGGCTAGACACTAAATAAAAAGGAGGTTTTACTTACAGTGCACATATGGTAATGTCTTCCCACAATATTTATTGGGGTGATGCATGTATGCACTTTAAAAAGTAAACAGCTAATTTGCCAAAACAAGGAATCTGATCTTCACAGGGCTGTTACATGTAATTACGTCCTGCATAAAAAGAAGCTTGCCGTTGTGAAAGTTGCAAATACACAGTCCAAAGTTTGATAATAATAATTTATTTCAAAAGCTACTCAGTGATATAATAGTTGTCAATATTGAAATTGGAGGAAAACGGGTACATTTATGCAGTGATCTTGTTCACATAAAAATCCATTTGAAATAAAGCTACACAATTCACAACTCTTTTAATATCTTTCATAATGTTTAAAATCCTGTGAAACTCCATGTGTCACTCTCAAATTCGAAATGTACAGACAGCACCCTTTTCTTTCGCCAATATAATTTTACATGTACCACTTCAGGCAGAGAAAGGCTGCATTTACTCTATGTGTATAAGTGAAGCAAGTGTAGGAGATTGAGAGCCCGTTCACTGGCTAGCACCTGTGCAAATATTTGAGATTTCAATGGAACATAAGGAAAACAAACAAGTCTGATTGGACAATTTTGACAGTTTGCATCTTATAGACATATGTCATGCATATTTAATTAGGGGGCAGAAGGAAAAAGACAATAGCATGACTTTAGGCACTCCTTTCCCATGTTCTCCTCCCCCTCCCCCTTGTATCGCTATGCAGGCTTTGTAAAGGGGAGGTTTTGAAGATATTTTTCTGGCTACTTAATTTACAGAATGTGTCAGGTATGTAAAAACTTGCAAGCCCTGGAGAACACTGGTCTGTGTACATGTAAGTACCTTTTTTACTATCCTTGTCAGGGTAGATGAGTGCAATTTCTTGAACTGTAATCGATGATCTTATTACAGTGACTAACTCAAAGGCTACTGTGACATCCATCTAAACAAGAAAAAACACTGCATTCATTTGGCTTTCATGAAATGCATACATGACTAAATCTAACTGACCATTTTTTATGGGACACAAAGAGAACTACAGGATACTGATACTTCAAGATTCCAGAAACAGATGTCATTTATTTTGCTATTTAAAACCACATCATTTGTCACGATAAACTAAAAGTCGAGTATAAAAAGCTGGTTCTACTAAGTGCGTACACTGAATTGGGGGAGGGGTGGTCAGAATAATATATAAATTAATAAACAAATTAAAATATACATACATGTATATTTTCGTGTTATATTCCCATCTCATGATGTGCAAACAATGCTGTGAATAACACTGTGGTTACATAGCATCAGATTGTTTACTAAATTGAAATCTTGGTGGCAGCCAAATTGCTATAGAAAACTTGCTACAAAAACACTGATTAAAATCGCTTGATATCAGAGAAGTTACGTTGATGATTTAGAGGTTGATAACCCCATTAATTTTGGAGGAAATGTACATTTTCTGAGGCCTATAATCAGCAAGGAAAATTGTACTGGTAATTTTTGACAGATCAGACATGCATAACTAATTAGGAGGCGTTTTTCGAAATCACAGGCATTGCGGGAAGGCATTCCCTTCCCTTCCCTTCTCCTCCCCTCTACTTCCTTTTTGTTCTCGATATTTTTCCATCGTCCAAATATATTGCGGTTTCCCAAATAAAACGCCTGCATTGCAGGCTAGCGCATGCATGCAATCCAAGAGTTAAAAAAGCAACCGGCTCCATTCATAGTTGGAGTGTCCACACTAAAGATCAACAGACAACATGAATGGAGACAGCTATCAATCAAAATGTTTGTTTTGGTACAGACTGCCACAAGAAAAAAATGGCAGCCTCAGATTTCCCCCCAGTATAGTTCAATTTTTTATCAGTAAAAGCCAGTCTAGCAGAATTTATGTGTACTAACCTGTTTAATGGTAGACAGGCCAGTGATTACTGATGTACGAGATAAAACATACCTTTTTGCACCTCCACATCAACACCAATCCAGCACCAACAGACACTGCCAGATAATCACCGAGTGCATTTATCTTTAGACTGTGCTGAGCCCCAACCAGATCTGGTATGTTAACTAGAGCTCTGTAGATAAAAAGAGAAAGTTGTACAGACTGTCTACTTACACCTAGTGGCAGGGAAAGTTTTGTGCACAATGACATGGTCTATATTGATGTACTCAAAGCTACAATGTATTGTTTATTATTTTACGTTCTCCTGAGACCTGAAAATCACAATGCGTGCATTTGAAGATCACCCATGTGGGGATGTGATCAATACACTTTTAAGGGCACATAATTTATTAAAATGCTACATTGGGTTTTTAAAAGACAAAGAAAGAACATTCACATATTATGGAAGTCAGGGAACTGTGGCCCAAATGTCTGCTGCCCCACAGACTAATATTACTAATTTGTCTGCATTCCTAGGAGTTTGGGAAAATGGCCAAAATCAGCAAACAAGGGCAAACTTACACCCGAGGAAAAGCTCCAAACAATGATTTTTGATGGTGATTAGCTCATCCCTCCACCTTGTTCCATTTCTCCTTTCTACAGCCATCTTCAACTTTAAATTCATATATTTGGCTTTTGTTCTCTATATCCACCATATTGCTTCTTTTGAAATTTAAAATCTGAGAGTGTTGTTTGGTGCACATGGGCTGAAGAATGAAGACATAATTAGTAGTGTTGGTGGGTGGGGCAGTAGACATTTGGGGGCATGCCCATGATGTGATATTCTTTCATGGTTCCACAGTTTGGTGACATCTGTACTTTGCAACACACTGCAACATCCCATATACATTATAATATTATACCAAGGCAATGTTTCAAGAAGAAAACAATTGAGATAATTTACATGTACAGTGTTCACTCTAGGGTGCGATTTTTCAATATTCTCACACGTTTACAACTCATTATCGCTAATGTACAACATGAATGCCACACTTTTCACACTCATAGAATGATTCAGATACTGTACAAGTCTTGCTAAATTTTAGAAGCAATGATATAAATGTCCCACCTTGTGTCATTTATAGAATGAACACTGCAGGTATACTGATCTGAAAACTTGACAACAGTTATTGGAACTTACTTGAATTTCCCTTCATTCATATGAAGTCTCTGTAAGTCTTGCACAATGACATCCTTAGCTGTGAAACCTAGAGAGCTCATCATATCCCAGATCCTGAACTCTAGCATTGACCTCCCCTTGCCACACATTGACACAGCCACAAGGGACATGCCACCACCTTCATGACAGATAAATGCTGCCGATGTACCCTCATCCAGGGACAAAGGAGAAGTTTCCCTCTGCAGGTACAAAGCCAATATTAACCCATTAGAAGAGACCATCTGCCTTTAAGTTTGTCAGTCTTTCAAGACAGTAAATTTCTGCCTCTGGTACATTGTAACTTTGTGTCAAATGCCATGGATACTACCCCAGTAAGGCCCAGGTCACACTAGGGACAAACTTTTCGATTTATTATTTTTCTTTTATTCAAAAGTGAAAAAGGCAGGTCCAAGTCACTTCTGCAAGACATTACAACAATATTCTCAACAACTCATGCATAATTCATGAGCATTATTTTAGTCCTACCAGATCAAGCAAATCAGTCACATGCATGCATCATGAAGTACATGTATATGTTGTAGGTTGTTTCTTGGTTATTTTAAAACAACCTTAGGTCATTTTTAATTTAAAAAATTACCTAGATCAGTTTTTTTTAACATTGGATAACACTCCATGTGTCTGTTGTTTAGTGACTTAGCCCTAAACACCCAAACTTAGTGACTATAGCTCTAAAACCCAACATTATAGTGAGCACCCCTTGTTGACAGTTAGGGTGTTTTTAAATGTAGGGTTAGGTTTTGGATTAATTAGTTCATGGAACCATTGAGGGAGCATTATAATAATAATTATTGTCTGTTGTTTAGAGACTTAGCTCTAAACACCCAACATTATCGACTATAGCTCTAAATACCCAAAGTTAGTGAGCACCCCTTGTTGACTGTTATTAAATATAGGGTTAGGTTTTGGATTAATTAGTTGACAGGAACATTGAAGCAGCATTATAATAATTATTGCCTGTGCATGTTGTTTAGAGACTTACATGTAGCTCTAAACACACAAAATTATTAACTACATGTATAGCTCTAAACACCCAAAGTTAGTGAGCACCCCTTGTTGACAGTTAGGGAGTTTTTTTAAATGTAGGGTTAGGTTTTTGATTAATTTAAAGTTCACAGGACCATTGAAGAAGCATTATAATTGTCTGTGGTTTAGTGACTTACATTGTAGCTCTAAACACCCAAAATTAGTGAGCAATTGGTTACTATTAGGGTTATTTAAATGTTGGGTTAGGGTTTGGATTAGTTCACAGGACCATTAAATCAATTTATGTGTTAGGCATGAGTTTGCTTGGAGTGAGGTGCTAACATGGCTTTAATAAATCTGCTTGTTATTGGCACTTGTTCCCATGAAAACGGCAAAGTGAAAACAGAACTGTTGATAATGTTTTGAGTTATTTATGTGTAAGTTCATGATCATTTATCCATTTTTGCATCTTTTCACATCCTCTGAGCAATTCTTTGATGAGAAAACAAGATAATATAATACAGCATTTCTTTGAGCCACTTCCATTTTTTCAAGACCTTGAGCATGCATTATTTTGTTTTTGAACATGGAGAACCATCTTTTTATTTGTTAAATATTGTTGACAGTAATTTTAAATCTTACATTTTCATGTTACTATACTGATGTGATGTGGTTGAATAATTTTGAGTATCAGTTGATAAAATAGGAGTGCCAGTAGTGAGCCAATTATCTGACTCGCCTACTGGCCCTAGCACAAATCTTTCATGCCACTAAAAGTACACAAGAACTACATGACCAATTCACCTAGTCCTAGGTGTATAGCCACCTCGTTTACATAAAAAAATTATGTCTGTCTGATAACAATAATTTACAAAGAATTTATGAGTTGGCATTCCTTTGACAGTTTTGAAGCCATTCAATAAACTCGCACTATGTGTTTTACCAGTCTGTACACATTCCAAAGGAGAAGCTCTCACATTTAAAAATAATATTTACCTGTATTCTATTTCCTGTGATCCATTATAATGTGAATTTCTCGCAAGTCAGAACAGCTTTTCTGCTGGTTTTTGTATATAACTCAGATGTTTTATTGAGAAAGTACAGTTCACGTCACAGGTTTTTCAACCATATGTCATTCGGTAAAATGAATACTCAGTAACACATCTATTGTACTAATTTTCATTCAGTAAACTACATGTACATACAATGTAAGTTTCTAAGGCCGAATTTGTTTTACCATAGGTGGTTGAGAGACTGAATGTATTGTACCATATGTGGTTGAAAGACCGAATGTATTTTCTCATACAGTACGTGGTCGAGAGACTGAATTTGTTTCACTGTACATGTAGGTGGTTGAGAGACTGAATATATTTTACCATATGTGGTTGAGAGACCGAATATCTTTTCTCATACCTGGTTGAGAGACTGAATTTGTTTTACCACAGGCTTACCATCCTCAAAATTGGTTTTGGGCTTCCTGTGGCAGAATTCATCAGTTGTCAAATGGATTTTCCCCCGGATTTTGCCTTGTTTACCTCAAATTTGCAGGATAAATATAGTGTTAATTCTAAAGTTGAAATCTTTAAACTCGTATCAAAATAAACTTTATTTATTATATTTACCAGTTCTCTGTGTCTTCCTGTCGTCCAATGCATTTTAGAGATGCTACAGGTCATAGTGGAGTACCGTATTTCCTCGATTAAGCGCCCTGGGCGCTTATTTCAAATTTTGTTGCCAAGGGGGGCGCTTAATCGAGGGGGGGGGGGGGCGCTTAATAGAGGGGGGGCGCTTAATGGCTCCTGGAAATTGGTCTTGTCGTCCCCGGCTGTTTCACAGCATTTACCCAAAGCGTTGAAATGGGAAGAAGGCTGAAGAACGAGCTGCTTCGGGTACAAGAGCTATGCAAGCACATGGACTTAATAATCACGGACTGTGAGAAAAGAAACTAATTTCCCTTATCAGCAAAACATAACTTTAATACAGTACTACATATAGGAACATGCCGTAACTTTGTAATAAAACACAAGTTGTATGCCATCTCTCTTACTGTGCCGTATTTATTGGGGGAGGGGGGGCGCTTATTTCAAATTTTGTTGCCAAGGGGGGCGCTTAATCGAGGGTGAGCGTTTAATCGAGGAAATACGGTATGTCCTTCATGTAGATGAATATTGACAAGGCATGCAACTAGAGGCCGCCAAACTGCTAACCACCACTCGATTACCCACCAAAATTCCCCTTAAATCTAATCGCTTACTCGTCTACTTTCGGAACATGAAAGAACGATTATCCATGGACATCCTGGCCAAGTTTGAGGTCAACTGATGCGAGAGAAGGGCATTAAAAACACTCTCGAAGTCAGAATTTTAGCTTTCGGAAGGAGTCCTGCAGACATCACTGTCCCAAAATTTTACGGCCGCTGCCGAGTAGAATTCCCTTCTCCTCTCCTCCCTACTCGCTAATATTGTTGCAGCCAAATGCAAACTCACCAGGATCAACACAGTAGAATTTTTCACTAAATCTTGTTCACGTTTCCCGGCGTTTTGAACTAGCTAAGGACAAGATTTTAGCATCAAAAAATAGTTTTCCAATTAATCGTGACAGCAGATGTATACAAAACAGAATCAGTCAAATATTTGCTTTCCAGTAGTCAGCCAAATTCTCAATGCTACAATCCTACGATATTCTCGAGCCCTCTGACAGCTAGTCGTTCTTTAGTTTTTACTAGTTCTTTAGTTTCTCAGAAGAAGTGGAAGATGAACACAAACTGAGGTAATACGTTAGTTTATACTCAGGAGCCCATTGCTCCTGTTTATACTTTAAATGTACTTAATATGTTCGTATCACCCTTTCGTATCAATGTAGTTTTGGTTTCGCTTTCTTCATGTAGGTTCAAACGGATCTGAAAAACATAATATCTTGCACGCTGTATTAAAACTGGTCCATCATGATATCTCTTGACTGAAAATTATGAACTAGAGTGAACATGAAAAGGAGAATTTACCCTTCTCTCTTCAAAGGCATCTCTTTCGCTATTCGGCTACTTTTTTCCACTAAAATGTTGTCCGCAGCTAGTTCAAAACGCCGGGAAACGTAAACAAGATTTAGTGAAAAATTCTACTGTGTTCACCCTGGTGAGTTTGCATTTGGCTACAAAATATTAGCGAGTGGGGAGGTGAGGAGAAGGGAATTATACTCGGCGGCGAACGTTAAATTTTGAAAGGGACAGTGATGCCTGCAGGACCCCTTCCAAAAGCTAAAATTCTGACTTCGAGAGTGTTTTTTATGCCCTTCTCTTGCATCAATTGACCTCAAACTTGGCTGGGATGTCCATGGATAATCGTTCTTTCATATTCCCAAAGTAGCTGAGCAAGCAATTAGATTTAAGGGTAACTTTGACGGGTTTGGTGGTTAGCGGTTTGGCGGCCTCTAGTTGCATGCATTGTCAATATTCATCTACATGAAGGACGTACTCGACAATGACAGTGTAGCATTTCTAAAATGCATCGGACGACAGGAAGACACACAGAACTGGCCATGGTAAATATAATAAGTAAAGTTTAGTTTGATACAAGTTTAATGATTTCAACTTTAGAATTAACGCTATATATATATGACTGTCTATCCTGCAAATTTGAGGTAAACAAGGCAAAATCCGGGGGGAAATCTGTTTGACAACTGACAAATCCGGCCACAGGAAGCCCAAAACCAATTTTGAGGATGGTAAGCCTGTGGTTTTACCATACATGTAGGTGGTTGAGAAACTGAATATATTTTCCCATATGTGGTCAAGAGACCTAATGTCTTTTCCCATATGTGGTTGAGAGACTGAATGTTTGAACATAGGTGGTTTGAGAGAATTCTTTGCACTAGTAGTGAACACTCCAAATTCCAATTCGATCTGTGGTTTAGCCAGGTCCCGACTTTGATCAGCTGCTATGGTTGTTTAAACTATGTTAAAAATCAGTTGTTGTTTTTCAGAGAAGAGTTCTGTTCTTTTATTGAATACCACCGTTTGTGTGTTTAACCCTTTCCCTACTACTGGACATGTTTGGCTCAGTTGGTAAAATCCTGAGTTATAGCTCAGCAGTGTTCTCCCAAGAGCGCGCTGCTTGTGGCACTCCGCCGCGCTGCATTTTCTCAGCGCTGCTCTGTTCAATCTTGAACTTCGAATAATTAAAATATTTCATCACGATTTTAGTGAGTTTGGAGTAACTTTTCCTCACTTTTCTGAAATGCTTCTGGGTTTGAAATCCCTCAGGGTATCTAAAATCTCTAGAGGACATCTTACATACAAGTTCTACAACATTTACAACTCATCAACCTGACAAAATAATGAAAAATCGAAGTTAAACACATGAACGTCTCTCCTATAATGTCCTCTTGTCTTGCCTGATATCATCACTATTGTTATCCAGCACTAATAAATATCCATAGCTATCCATTGAGCATCCATCACTATCCATTGCTATCCATTGACTATCCTTTGCTAACCATCGCGATCCTTCACTATCCATCGCCATTCACTGCTATCCTTTGCTAAACATTAACATTTTGTGGCAAAATGCTGCAGCTTTACATGTATGTAAGTGATAAACTACGGGTATTAAGGTTACCGGATACCTTCGCGGGTCTCTCTCGTTAATAATTTTGTACGCGTGTTGTTTTAAAGAAAACTATAGAAACCTGAAGTGTAGAATACGCTGAATGGATTTGTTTAAAAGATATATTTTATTGTAAAGCAATGCTAAGCCAACAAACGCAAAACTGACAAGGTTTATAAAAGTGAATTAGCAGCCTTCGGGGTTAACGCATAAGAACAATTCAACTGCATAATGTTAATCAGCATATGACAGCCTAAAAAAGGGTGTGAGCATTTGTTAATATTTTACTTCATTCAAATGCAATTCATTCCTAGTCTTCAATAATGTCCGAGTCACATCACGCGGGATACACTACGAGGAAAAATACTTTGAATATTGCTAAACGCTCACACCCTTTTCTTTATCAGTAACTTATGTCTTTTGGCCTAGTTTTATCAAAATCTGGCAAGTCTGCATACCATATTAATTCGTTCAAACAGAGGGGATACGAAGAAAAACCTAGTCGGAGATTTGGCGTGTAAAGTTTTGTGAACATTTCACACCTCATCAAGGCAAATGTCAACACTTCGAACAACTAGCCAATGACTACGCAAGGACCCCTGGAGCTTCAAAGCAGTAGTGAAATTTGTGGGAAATAGGTCATACAAATGTATTTCATAAGAAACCTTTCGCTCTCACAACAATTCAACAGTTTCGCTGAGTTTGAGAGCCGATAAGTTTCATTCCCAAAGTTCCACAACAACTGCAAGTTGATGTCCTCTCAAACTCAAGACTGAGAAGTCAAGGATTGACAACGGCCCAGGAGTGAAACTCGGATCTGAATCAGTCATCGCTGCTCGTGTCCTCAGTCTCTTCAAATGACTTGCTGGTTCCTGGTAAAAGCCAAACGACAGTTTAAGCCTGCTAGCGCTGCTTATATTTGGATTTGACCCTGAAGTTGAAGGTTGTTCTTCACTGCCTTTCGCACATTCTTTGAACCACAAGCCTTTGTCGCTGTCAGCAAGCTCAGTCCTTGTTTTACCGAATTCCTCCTTATCGCCGGTTTCCTTTCTTTTTCGGTCCAGGGTTCGCTTTATGTTTTACCCAAGGACTTTGCTTTTCTCTTTTGGATTTTCCAATACAAACGATTGATAAAAGACTCTAAATGCACATTCGTTATTTCGAAGAAGGGAAGCTACAACAACAGTATGCAAATTACTTGGATAACAGCTCCTGCTAAAAGTCCACGGGTGCCCGTGCCACGTAAAGAGATTATAACGCCTAGCCCTAGGTGTTTCCTTCTAAATACGTTTTTTCTAAATATCTCGCAAGCTTTTATATCTTCTGAAATATTTTTTTTTCTAAATTGTAGAACAATCCATAAACGTTCCAAATAATCAATATTTTTTTACAAAAAACATGCATTGAAGAATGAAGGTATCCGGTAACCTTAAACTATAAATTATAAAGATTTTTAAGGATATCAAGATTAAGGTAATGCCAGACGTCTGTATCGGAGGCTAAGGTAGACTCCTCATCACTTTAGTATTGTATTGTATTGTTATAAAAGAAATTTGTGATGGAATTGGAAGTAATAAAATGAAATGAAAATAGGCTACTAGTACTAGCGGATCATGATTTTACCTTCAGCACGTGGACCTCAACCTTCTTATCTGAATATTCCAGTACAACGAACTGCCCTTTGTTGTTGGCTGACGTGAATCGACGAATAGTTTGTCGAGACTTAAGAGTCTGAAACCACATAGTTCTCCACTTTTTTCTGAAGACCAGCGCCAACCTGGACAACTATATCCCCAAAACGCAAAATGGCCGCCGTCTCCATGTGCTAACTCAGTAACCGCGCTTAATTATCCCCCAAAATACCCCGCGCGCCTCGTAATAGCGTACCTAAAACCTACTGGGTACGAGTCAGCCGTATATTTTTCCTTTTTTTCAGCAACCCAACTAACTTTGCCGTGATGTGCAACCGAAATAGTGGTTAACTGATAATTATTCCCAAAACCGTACAATCAGCCTTTTCTTCTATTACTTTTACAGTTTTCCATCCAAGGAGTAATTGGTTTAAGACATTACGCACTAACTTGTGTGCGGAGCGACCAGAAGGCTCGGTTTCAGCCGTTGGGATGTGAGCGGGCGCACCGAAACCCCCACGGCTGGAATGGAAACCGAGCTAGTCTACGCGTCATTGGTATCAGCTTTGCGCCCGACTTTACTAATCCTTCAATAAATTATTTTACAATTAATTATTTTACCATATATTATTTTGACTAATGAACGTAAACTTAAACTCAACAAAGCTCTCGAGAACTACTCAATTTAATTTATTGTTTTATTACTTTTCACATGTATACTGCATTTGAGCTCGGCTCGCAGTTTTCCGCCAGTACACTTGTCTTTCCGAGCTAAAAATTATCATTGGCATCTCCTGTATTTAAGGTGACAAAGGTTTTCATTTATTTGATACACAGACTCCTTCTACGAGTTTTGCTTTACAGCTATAAAGGATTTTGCTAGCAGTGGTTAAGCGCTTCGCCTCTCACCTCTGTGGCCCAGGTTCGATTCTCGGACGGGGCGCCATACTAGTGAGTTGAGTTTGTTGGTATCTCGCCCTTGCTCCGAGGGTTTTTCTCCGGCTTCTCCGGTTTTCCTCCCTTCGCAAAAACCAACACGCTAAATTCCAATTCTATCTGTTGATTAGCCGGAACCTGGCTTTGATCAGCCCCCATGGTTGTTTCAGGTCTCGTTAGAAATTCAGATATTTTTTTCCATAGTTAATAAAGGGATGGTTAGGAAACCCGGCAAACTTGAAAGGCGTGAACAACAGGTTGAACGAACCCATCACGTGACCCTGACCGAACGTGCACAGTCTTTCAAAACAAAATGGCAGCCACGAATGATCTGTTCTTCTTCGGAGATGATTTTGATGTAATTCTCGATATTCTAGAAGCTGCAGAAGGTATAGAAAAAGAATTTGAATCGGCAGTAAGTGAGTTTTGAGCATAGTTAATTTAGGGGAAGAGCTAGAACCACTATAAGTAAGCTATGTTGTTTACATGGATCATAGTTAATATAGGGAATGGCCAGTTACGAAACCCAGCGACGATCTTTGTTATAGGTCTTTGTTCGCTTTTTTTCACTTTTGAACCGTGACCGTGCACAAAACACAATAGATATTGGAATATGTTAATCAATCAGCCAATACTGATAAACGGGTGAGTTCAGTCATTCGATTCAGGGGACGCTAATGAGCTACGGATCAGTGGCAAGAAAGTTGTACGCGATATTTTTTTGCGGTAGGTTTCCATCAATTAAAGCAGCTGTTAACTTTCGTGTATAAGCTTTTGTGATTGGGTGAAATTACGTACGTGTAGTGAACCCGGTGAAGAATTATCTTGATTGATATGTCTAAATAGCCGGCAAACGCCGCAAGGAAAACGGTAGAAAAAGTTAAGGTGACCGATTTTTGGCGGAACAATTGACCGTGGAGTATACCAGGGGCGTAGCCAGGGGAGGGTTCCACCCCCACCCCCCTTCATGATTTCCTGATGCAAAGGGTAAAAAACCTCTCGGTAAGATGATGGATGGCGCCAAAATCGGAACTCACCCTCCCTCTCCCCTAGCCTCCCCTCGGAACCCTATTCGGACGGAACTCTTCCTCGCGTAACTCCTGCTGACGCCCCTGTATATAGTTTACAGAGCAAGTAGATCCAAACTGATAAGAGAAGGAATCACCTAGGTTGACCCAAAGATTGGTTGACCCTAAATTTCCCCCCAAGTCGGTTTTGTTTGCAACTGATTGATGTCTTGGTTTGGAATCTATCAATTTTGTTTACACTCCATCGATGACACGATAACCCCGCTAACTAAAGTTAAGCATATGTACTTTTGTTTGTTGCAGTTAAGTGCCCTTGTAGATCAAGGTTTCCTGTTGTGTCTATCTATTGTTCTCTTACACGCGCAGATCAATTTACACTTCTAAGTGATAAATAGGATAAACCTCTTGCCTCACTTTTTAGCCTCCACCACTGGTGCTATGACTACGCTATGGCCACTGCTCACGCCAATAGACCACAACGTATCATATAGCCCAAAGCCACAAATTAAGTTGTGAAGTTCATTTTTGGTGGGAGGTCAATATAGTGGTTCCGTAAAGTGTTTGCTTTGCGTAAGAGTTCTACACCGCATCCTATCGGCCCGACCCTAGGGAACATCTAATTTGTCTAAAAGTCTCTACACTCCAATTTTCTCGCCAAGTCGTCTTGTATGGAATGAGACCGCAAGTGACAATGGAGAACCCTTGTCAACTCCAAAGTGGACCTATTAGAATTTTTTTACAATTAACTCTTGATCATCGCTCTTGTGCAAGGTAATCGTACCTCAGCCGTTTCTAGTGCTTGCAAAGTCTCCTAAAATACACAAATTCGATCCTAAGACACTAAAGTAACACTATTTTTGTATTTTGCTTCAGGTGGGAGAGTAACCAGGATCAGCCCATCGTCAGGAAGCATTCGAGGTGCGACAAGGATAACAATCTACGGAGAAGGTATAGGCTAATCTTCGTTACTGCTAATATATGTCAAAAGTGTATATAAAAGGATTGGTCCAGATTTGTCTAGATTTCAGTTCAGTTCACTTCCACTAGGCATGAGCTCTTATACTTTAATTGTTTACTGTGCTAGTGTGCCAAAAATTGGCGCAAATTCCATGCTTGGTTTCCTTTGTAACAAACAACATTGATGATCAGTATTTAGATTTAGATCACGATGCTTCCGTTTTTGATAAAACGTTTCTAGGTGTTCCCGTAGATAAGCGCACCCCCGATTTGGGTAAAAAGGTGCGGCTTATACACGGGTCTTTACAGTAATTATTGTACACAGAAAATGAATAATAAATGAACTTACAAGAAATGTCAGGAGTTTACATTTTTCGGCTACATAAAGACGATAAATTATTGATATATTTATATTTTTTTTGTTAGGAAGAAGAAAGGAGGTGTTTTTTAAACACCTTTTTAAATGATTTAGTTGTTGGACTACTTTTTATATCTACGGGGATATCATTCCACACTTTGACGGAAGCATATTTAACTCCAAATTTGCCATAGTTCAGCCTTTGGTGAGGTAAATAAAAAATTATATTTGATTTTGAACGAGTGTTGTAGTTATGTACTACAGAAAGGTCAGTGAAGTAACTAGAAAAAATATTTGGTAATTGATTTGTATGATATGATATTAAGCTAATTCACCAAGTTGGTGGTCCACTATTTCAAATATGTTAAGTAATTCCAATTTTTTGAATAAAGGTTTACTTGGAGTTCTGGACTCGGAAAAAGTAATTATTCGAAGCACACGTTTCTGTAAAATGTGAATGGGCTTCTGCTTTGATTTGTAAGTACTACCCCAGGTCAACGTACAGACTGTAGGATATGTACGGGTATAAAATTAAACTATAAATTATAAAGATTTTTAAGGAGTCAAGATTAAGGTAATGCCAGACGTCTGCATCGGAGGCTAAGGTACAAGCTACCAAAGGCAATTCACGATACATCTTCAATAGCTTCAATTCTTTTAAACACAACATCCGTAGAATAGATCTCTCGGCTCTCAGCTCTCATGTCTATGAACTGTAATAATTGTACACTATGTAGGACATAAGGTAATACTTTTATATGAATGTTTTTAGTATATTGAATGGATTGAGGGGCGGTGTGCAACAGGGACTTGGGTCACTCCTGGTCACGCTCTAGCTTCTCATTCAAATTCTTTGGTTCTGAGGGAGGGTTGGGAGCGTCATGGGAGTCACTTGTGCCCCTTTTGCACTCAACCCCTCAATTATCAGTATAATTACTAGTATACCTAACAGGCAGTGAATACTGCTCCGCTCAGTTAAGGAAGTGTATTTAATAGAAGAGAACCTACAGTATAGCACTTTGGCAGGAAAAATAGATTACTGGGTGATAAAAATGCCAAGGTGTTAGATGAATACAGATTTTGTAGTTGGGGCTATCGTACGACTGAATCCTGTTTGACGGAGCTGTGGTGTGTAACTCAAAAGTTGTCGCGATTTATTTTCATTTTGTCCCGACTTATCAACGATCTCCCGGGAAATTCCCTGAGCCTACCAATTCCCGACATTTTCTTAAGATTCCTGGCACAACAAACTGCTGTTCTCCCCGGTGAAGTTTAAACACCGGAAATCAACTGTAATTGAGAATGTAATTGTAATTGGTTTAAGACCTTGCGCACTAACTTGTGTGCGGAGCGACCAGAAGGCTCGGTTTCAGCCGTTGGGATGTGAGCGGGCGCACCGAAGCCCCCACGGCTTGAAACCGAGCTAGCCTACGCGTAGCCGTAAACCCACCCTTCATTGGTATCAGCTTTGCGCCCGACTTTACTAATCGTTCAATAAATTATTTTATCATAAATTATTTTGACTAATGCACGTAAACTTAAACTCAACAAAGCTCTTGAGAACTACTCAATTTAATTTATTGTTTTATTACTTTTCACATGTATACTGCATTTGAGCTCGGCTCGCAGTTTTCCGCCAGTACACTTGTCTTTCCGAGCTAAAAATTATCATTGGCATCTCCTGTATTTAAGGTGACAAAGGTTTTCATTTATTTGATACACAGACTCCTTCTACGAGTTTTGCTTTACAGCTATAAAGGATTTTGCTAGCATTTGGTCTCTTCAATGCTAATTTCAGTCAAGACTGCTCTGATTGGCACTTTCTGCCATCATAGTTAACAAGAGCCCATCTGGGCTTTCACTCGGGCCACATGAGATTGAAGATGAAATACACTTTCATTTGAAATCCTTTTAGTAACAAGAGCCCATCTGGGCTGACACTCGGGCCACATGAGACTGAAGATGAAATACACTTTCATTTGAAATCCTCTTAGTAACAAGTCTTTAAAATAACACATGCAATTTGAACTTCCTCCCAGTGATTTAGCATTCAGTTTTGAACTGTATCAGTAGCTTTGCATATTTACTGGCAGCTACTACTGACAGCAGTGTTATGCATGTATCAGTGGCTTCGGGGGGGGGGGGGGGGGACTTACTTATGTGAGGGGTACATGGATGCTCGTCGTACCTTTTAGGGGTCAAAATCAGGAGTTTGGTACCACTTAGGGTATCCACCATCAAACACAGACATTTCTATGTAAAGCGGTACCTTTTAGGGGTCGGGTGTCAATTGAAGAAAAAAGCTGTTATCAATTTACATTTTTATTATCTTTTAGGGGTCAAAATAAGCTTGAGCCACGCCCATTTCAGTACCTCTTAGGGGTCAAATCGAAAATGTCCGACGAGCATCCCTACCCCTTTTATATGGGAGTCACCCACCTGGGGGCTTCCCCCAGGGGTCAGGTACCCTGTGGATTTGTCCAAATGCCCAATCAAACCTGTCATATCAAATCCCCTGGTATAGGGCACAACAAATAGTAAAAATTCATACAAGGTCGGTCCCCTTGGTTCCTAATCCATGAACCAAAGTGAGCTTCCCACCCCCCCCCCCCATGGGCAACAAACAATTAATTCTGACAAGGTTCCCATGGATCCACCCCTGATGGAAGCTGCTGATACATGCATTATTTACCCATCCATTTACAACAACAACAAAAAAGATTTATTTTAAGGCAGCAGTCATGATTATGTTTTATGTAGTATGTAATCTATTAGATTTAGCCTGTATATTTATAATATATAAAATGTATATAGAACTAGTACTACTACTACTAACAGAGGAGAGAGTCAATGTATTTTGCATGGTATTGCTATAATTGGGGACAAATTCATTTACTCTATATCTATACGACTATATAATTCCACTACACTTGAGGGCCGGTCACTACCAGAGATTTGGTTGCATTCTCAGTGTTGGCCTACAATTTAACATTGTGATACAAGAAGACACAAAGCGTTTAGAGCCATGCATTTGCAGATATCAGAGCAAAGGCATGCAGTACCAGTTCTCCCAGTTATTTTAAGGTCCTACATGGATTTGAACTCTGACTACCTCCTGCACAACAGACTGACACTTTACGACTGAGCTTACTGGTTCTGTGATGGGCCAAATTTTGTTCAGATAAAATTAATCCAATTCTATTAAAATAAAATTATAAATACATCTGAGACATTGAATAAATGTAGTCCATGGAGTTTTAGCATAGTTTTTGACATAAATAAATATTATTATTATAGCCAGAGAATAATACTGGTTCATTACTCATGCTCTTGTGATAAGTGATAATGGATATATAATGAACTACAACTGCCAAATGCTGCACATTTTCCCGGGGGGGAGGGTGTTTTTAATATATTGTAACCAGGACTGATCAGTATTACGTTCATTCTGGATGAGATGGGACGTATTTCTCAGCAAATATTAGCTTTTATGCACTTTTTAAAAGTAAAAAGAGTTTGTACTCTTTCTCTTCATATTTATTTATTAACACTGTATTAATTGTATTACTATATATGTGCCACCGTATATATTGTAAATAACTTGACCAAATGGAATAGTTTGTATATGTATTTGTTCATGTCCTGCGATCTACTAATTTAATTTCAATTCCATGTAAACTGGCTCCTGGCATTTTAACTTCTCAGTTATTTCAGGAAGCCAGTACCCTCAGTAAATATGTATTTGTCACACTTGTAAACTTTGTAAGGGTATAATATATTGTTATTGTTGTTGTAATCTCTCCACCACCACTAACATCTAACGGTTTTAATCCCAAGAAAGAGAATCTGGCTGTTAACCTAAACATATCAGCACTTATTATTGAATCAAAAAGACCTGTTCAATGTCATTAGAGAGCATGATTTCGCAGTGATACTTTTTATGATTCAGATTTTTGGAGAGAACTGCTCGGGTATGTGAAATGATTGGAGATACTGTAGTATGAAAGTTACATTTTCCTCTGGTTCGCTTTGGCTTTTAGTTACCCTACAGACTTTTCGACGTGATTTTACAAACAAATAATTTCTCCATTTTTTTTTTATATCTCTGATTTCTCTCTTCTCCGTCCTTACGGCTTTGTTTTCTAACTCGCCTCACTTTTCTGCTTTTTCCTAAAATTCGTTTAAGTAATTAAGATGTGCTTGCGACTCGTTTTATGACAATGAGTATTTGCAGCACGTTTCTGTGTACATGTGATTATGTACGCGTACATGTCTGGTTCTTCGACTTAATAAAATGTGCACTGAATTATCTTCTACTGGCATGTCTGCATTCTTCCAGAGATTGACGTAAATGCAGATATAAACACGCAATGATTTCAACCTCACCGTACCTTCGTGACCTGACAAGACACTGTTCGGTTTCACTTTCCCTCTCAGCTTTGCTCTTGAGTTGAAGTTGAGTTTGGCTTTGTTAAAGACTTCTTATTCAATTGTATGGTATAATTTGTGCAGTATATTTTAGTATACCAATCCACAGAGATTCAAATAACAAAGCCGTGGCAAAAGAGAAGCTTAAACGAGAAATATTTTGTCCTCCTAGAAAAACATAACATCTTGCCATTTCTATCGAAGAAGCCTTTGGTTTCAGCAGCAAAGCAACACGCTAAATTCCAATTCGATATGTGTGGATTAGCTGGATCCTGGCTTTGAGTTTGAGTTTGATCATGCAGCCCCTTCAGGTCGTCGCGTTGTATATAAAATCACTGGCCATCTGGGTAAAAAACGCGGTCCTTCGGCTTCGACAAGAGCGCCAGTTGAAATATCCTGAGCCTGTTGGAAGGCTTTCGCATGGTGAAGTTAAATAAAACATTAAACTGCTTACATTTGAGAGATGGGACTCCAAATTAGAGATAAATTTCCTCGCGGGTCGACCATCTTGATTTACTGTATTAAATTATGTAAATGAATTAACCTGGAAAGTGTTACGTGACCAGCACAGTGCAATCTGATTGGTGGTGAACTTGAAATTTAATACATGGGAACAAAGAAAAAATAACCGCATGGGTCAAAAGTCAAAATTTTGTTGCATGAAACAAAACAAAAACCGCTTGCATTTTAAGGGATGGTTAGGAAACCCGGCAAACTTGAAAGGCGTAAACAACAGGTTGAACGACCCATCACGTGACAAACATTATGCACAAACATTTTAACATATTGTTGTCTTCTAATCGATGCAAAAATATATTTACATCTGTACCTCTAGTCGCTTATCGACGTAATAATAACCTTCGTGATATTATAGTCAGAGCTCAACTAACAACTAACAAACCTAATAACGATCCTCTCGCGGTTCTTTTCGTTGTGGCACTAATTGTTTAACTTGTAAATACATTGACAACGACCAAAATAATTACACTTTCCACTCGAATGAAGAGCTATTAAACACCACATTAACTGTAATTCAAAAAACCTCATTTACATGGTCCAATGTAAACGTTGTAATGTTCAATATATCGGAGAAATCAAACGCCGCCTTAAAGACCGCTTTAACGAACACCGCCGTACAGTAGATAATCCTTCTAACACATCCAAACCCACTGCCGTTTCAGAACATTTTTTAACTAATAATCATTTACCTACTGATATGCAGTTAATTCCACTAGAACTTTTTTTTCTCAGCGAGACAGTATACGCAAGGCGCGCGAAGCGTATCTTATCGATAGAGGTCAAACTCTTGAACCTCCAGGTATGAATAAACGTGATGAGACTTAACTTGTATTTCATAATCATCATCACGTCACTTTTTTATTATTTTCGTTTCCTATTATATGTCACTCTCCACCTTCTTTTCATTGGTTTATATGTGTTTTATCATAAGATTGGGCAATTCATAATTCATGTATTATTTCGTAATGATTCAAGTTTATTGGATACATTGTAAAATCGAAATATTGGAAGAAAAAACTCTCTACCGTTGAATCAGCCTTTCCTTTCTTGTCTGTAGAAGAGGAATTTGAATCGGTAGTAAGTGAGTTTTGAGCATAGTTAATTTAGGGGAAGAGCTAGAACCACTGTAAGTAAGCTATGTTGTTTACATGGATCATAGTTAATATAGGGAAACCCAGCGACGTTCTTTGTTATAGGTCTTTGTTCGCTTTTTTCACTTTTGAACCGTGCCCGTGCACAAAACACAATAGATATTGGAATATGTTAATCAATCAGCCAATACCGATAAACGTGTGAGTTCAGTCATTCGATTCAGGGGACGCTAATGAGCTTACAGGTCAATAGCAAGAAAGTTGTACGCGATATTTTTTTGCGGTAGGTTTCCATCAATTAAAGCAGCTGTTAACTTTCGTGTATAAGCTTTTGTGATTGGGTGAAATTGCGTACGTGTAGTGAACCCGGTGAAGAATTATCTTGATTGATATGTCTAAATAGCCGGCAGGAAAACGGTAGAAAAAGTTAAGGTGACCGATTTTTGGCGGGACAATTGACCATGGAGTATATCAGGGGCGTAGCCAGGGGAGGGTTCCACCCCCACCCCCCTTCATGATTTCCTGATGCAAAGGGTAAAAAACCTCTCGGTAAGATGATGGATGGCGCCAAAATCGGAACTCACCCTCCCTCTCCCCTAGCCTCCCCTCGGAACCCTATTCGGACGGAACTCTTCCTCGCGTAACTCCTGCTGACGCCCCTGTATATAGTTTACAGAGCAAGTAGATCCAAACTGATAAGAGAAGGAATCACCTAGGTTGACCCAAAGATTGGTTGACCCTAAATTTCCCCCCAAGTCGGTTTTGTTTGCAACTGATTGATGTCTTGGTTTGGAATCTATCAATTTTGTTTACACTCCATCGATGACACGATAACCCCGCTAACTAAAGTTAAGCATATGTACTTTTGTTTGTTGTAGTTAAGTGCCCTTATAGATCAAGGTTTCCTGTTATGTCTATCTATTGTTCTCTTACACCCGCAGATCGATTTACACTTCTTAGCCACTTTTTAGCCACTACCACTGGTGCTATGACTACGCTATGGTCACTGCTCACGCCAATAGACCACAACGTATCATATAGCCCAAAGCCACAAATTAAGTTTTGGAGTTGTGAAGTTCATTTTTGGTGGGAGGTCAATATAGTGGTTCTAATTAACGTAAAGTGTTTGCTTTGCGTAAGAGTTCTACACCGGATCCTATCGGCCCGACCCTAGGGAACATCTAATTTGTCTAAAAGTCTCTACACTCCAATTTTCTCGCCAAGTCGTCTTGTATGGAATGAGACCGCAAGTGACAATGGAGAACCCTTGTCAACTCCAAAGTGGACCTATTAGAATTTTTTTACAACTCTTGATCATCGCTCTTGTGCAAGGTAATCGTACCTCAGCCGTTTCTAGTGCTTGCAAAGTCTCCTAAAATACACAAATTCGATCCTAAGACACTAAAGTAACACTATTTTTGTATTTTGCTTCAGGTGGGAGAGTAACCAGGATCAGCCCATCGTCAGGAAGCATTCGAGGTGCGACAAGGATAACAATCTACGGAGAAGGTATAGGCTAATCTTCGTTACTGCTAATATAGTCAGTATTAATGTACAATATAAACTTGCTGCGTTCCAGAGTACAGGATTCCACTTCGATCCGTAGCGCAGCAGTTGCCGCTGAAGCGTAATTTTGCAATTGTTCTGTGGTTTCACGAATTAGCCAAGTAAGTTTAGGCAATCGCGTGTAGCGCAGGCCGACTAGACTCACATGTCGGCGCATCTTTATATCTGGTTTATATTTTTCGACACCAAAACTCTAAATTTTTCGTCAGAAGTTATTAGTTCTGTCGGTGAGGTTGTTCGTTGGTTAGGTCACCAGCCGTATAAAAATACAACTAGAACCGCATTTCGTGGTCAACACCCATAATTCTTCCACTCCTGACAGCCTCAAGCGCGTTTAACATTATTGGCACCAGCTAAGAGCATAGTTATTTTCAGCTAATGACTTTTCGATTCGATAATGTCGGATTAAAATGGTGATGCCATGTCAAAAGTGTATAAAAGGATTCAGGTCCAGATTTGTCTAGATTTCAGTTCAGTTCACTTCCACTAGGCATGAGCTCTTATACTTTAATTGTTTACTGTGTTCGTGTGCCAAAAATTGGCGCAAATTTCATGCTTGGTTTCCTTTGTAGCAAACAACATTAATGATCAGTATTTAGATTTAGATTTAGATCACGATGCTTCCGTTTTTGATAAAACTTTTCGACTTGACATATTAACAGCTGACACCTAAAAAGCACACCACAAGTTTGTGTTTAACGAGCTAAGGTTTATAGATCTTTATGTGTATAACTCGGCACACAGCAGAGGTTATTTGTGGCGTGGTACCCAGCAGAGAATGCTGCTACAGCCGATATAAGCATACCTGAACACGTACTGAGATATTCTCTGTTATACGCATCAGTTACAAAGCCGTTAACGTAATGATGTTTTAATCGATGACACAATCGATTGTAACTACGCTGTTTTGCGGTATGATCTTTTATCACTATATGTAGACAATCGTGCATTTAGTACGTATTCATTGGTTAATGAAGGGAACTACCAAATATAACTTCTTAATCTAATTATTACCGAGTAGTAGAGTCTTACCAAACGAATCATATATCGCTTATTGCACACGGGGAGAAGTATTTTTCTGACTGAAACATCGTTCACATCGAAGTGACCTTGTTAGCTAGCTGCATTGGTTCACCCAGAAAACTTTGTACTGATTATACCTTGATGAGTGATGGCCTTTCGAATCGGTTCATTGGTGAATTTTCGTTCGTGCGTTAAGTCAGGTTACGTTGTCGTAATTCCGTTACTATCTTTACTTGAATTGTTTACAAGTGAAATAATTCAGCACCAATCGATAGACTAGTTCGCGGGACAAGTTAATTCCGACATTTTGAAAAGGTTGCAAACATGGCGTGACATACAAGGTTTGTATGGGAATCCGATGCCAACCAATTTCCGTAAAATCGAATTTCTGAAATATTCACTGGCTGCAAACTTAAGATACCAGGTAAAAGATTAACTGATCAAAATTTGAGGGATGTAGCTATACTAGGAAGCGTGCAATCGTGTTTTCAGTTTTCCATACATTTGTCTGTATTAAATAACGAGTCAAAGTCCGCGTGAAAATTTACAGACAATTGCAAATGTATGGAAAACTGAAAACACGATTGCACGCTCAGCACAGCTGCATCCCTCAAATTTTGATTAGTTAATATTTTACCTGGTATCTTAAGCTTCCAGACAGAGTGAATACTTCAGAAATTAGATTTTATGGCAGTTCAAGTTCATCAAGTTCAAGTTCATTTTATTTTGCACAATTTTTTTATAAAGATAATTACACAAGAAAATAATTGTAGAAAGAAAAAGAAAGATACGGTAATAATAAAATAGTTATGAATTTCAAGAATGTGCATCGAGGTCAAAGGAGCCATAGGCTTTCTAGTTGACCCCTATCACAAGAAAAACATATTTGGCATCGGATTCCCATACAAACACTGTATTTCGCGCCATGTTTGCACTGGCCTTTCAAAATGTCGGAATTAATCGCGAACTGGTCTATTACGTAAGTATGTATTTATTTTATGAAGCTGACGTCCTCGTATACTGACTATGGAATATTGAGCCTGAGAATTAACCAGTTCACGAGTCAGACGAGTTTATTGGAAGCACTGTTCATCCGGAATTAACTGTTGTTCTTAAATACGTCATGCCAGCAAATACGTCATCGGAACCGCAGGTCATTCAGAAGCAGGGTTTTATAATTAATTAATAATATCCATAGCTGTGAATATTCTATTCAAGATCACTTTAGCAAGCCGTATCGCTAATGGCTAATTAAAATGCCGTGTGCGAATATGTTTAATGAATTCTTTGCTGCCGGCCATAGCTCTGATTTCATTTGGTAGCGAATTCCATTTTTTATTTTATTTATTTATTTACTTACTTCGGCCATAATAGAAGATACAAAATAGAATGAAGTAGAATATACAACAAACAAAACATAGAGGCCAGGAGAACCAACACAGCGTTAGCCAATTACGTTGGTTTCCTATGAAAAATAAAATTACAATAAATGATCTAATTACAATACTATTTCAACCTAAAAGCAGCATTTGAGAGGTGCGGTTAACTGTCTTGCCTGGTGACATTTCAGACATACAGACTTCCAAGACCTAGGGTTCTCGATGTCAAATACAGACGTGATGGCAGACACGTAATATTTAAATAGTAGTGTTCTAAACTTAGGTAAAGAGATGTCTGATTTACGCAGTTCGTGTGGAAGTGTATTCCAAGTTCGGGAAGCTCTTATAAAATAACTATTTTGCTTAGCTGCAAAGTATAAACATTGACAGCTGTTTTAATTTATTACAGTAATTGGTCCACCGGTTTCTTGCTGTGTTTAATTTTCTGCTCGCATTCTATGAGGAGAAGCCGCCGGGAGAGCATATAGATATGGAATACTATTAACTTACGTGTATCAGGATAATCCACAGTCCTGTGAAAATCTGGTCGTATCAACGAGGTGGGCTTATAAATGAATTATAAAATTGTGCGGGGCCCAAAAAAGTGGTGGTTTTATGAACCGGGTGGTCGTAAGTACGGTGTCCTATCAGTGTCATGGCAACTTACTTTAAAACTTGATTGATTCGCAATATGAAACTTGGTCCGGCTTTTCTTCTTTTGATTATAAAAAAAAAAAAACCGAAGTTCTAGAAGACGTACCACGAATCCGCTATGCCTACGTAAGACTTACCCTTCTGGGTAACTGTGAACTGTCAAATAATTAGCCTGCGTGGCGGCACGGCCTCTTCCCGTTCCCCTTGCGTCGCTACGCAATGATCAACAAGTGAGCAGAGACATCGCTGAGACAACGGCTGAGAGCGACGCTGATAGCCTCTCGCCTCTTCCATTCCCCTCCCCAATCCCCCTCTTTTCCCCCATGAGAGCCTGTTAACAGGCTACCGGTTTTCAACAGAAATATTTCACAAACATTCACAATTTTGTCTCCAGCTATGCACTTTTGGCTTCTTGGTAAAGATATGATAGAAATTAAGTGTATCTAAATACAATATGTATATTTTCATGCATAACAATGCATTTTTGATGTCGCAAAAACCAAATGTTGTGGCAACATGATGATCAGGTTCAATTTCAAGTGAAAATCTTATCTAATTTTAGCTTGATTCCTATTCGCTCTTCAGTTTACCGCGCAATGGGCTCCTGGCGACTTTCAAACTAATTAGTTATATTTTTATTATTTTCGTAAACGCTATGGGATTCAAAGAAAATTCATTGCCCGCCTCGGGAATTTCACGTTAAATTCACTTGAAAAACCAATATTTTCGCGTGAAATTTAACATAGAATTCCCTCATCAGTCAATGCATAGTATAGTCTGAATAATAGTGAATTCATTACTTCAGTCGATGCCATCTTCAGGTTCTTTAACGTGATGACATAACCAAACTGTAGCTATTGTTTTGTATTAAACTATGAAAACATCAAGAGTTTCTTGCTTTTCACAGGCTTTGCGGAAAGCCAGTTCAACTTCTATCAGCCTGAACTGGGCAATAATGTGACGCTGATTTCGACATCTAGGACGCATGCGCTGTCGTGTATCGTCATACCTTACTACACAACTCGAACACAGATCGTGTGTGACACAAGGTAGGACTGGTCTCTCGCTCAAGGGCGCACTACAGCGACTATACTAGTCGCTGTGTGTTTCTGATAATGATAGTGATAGTGGTAACGACAGTGATAGTGATAGCTAGTGATAGTAAACAGATATTGCGCAAATTACAAAGACTCGTTCAAATGCGCATTACAAGCATAATAAATAACTACTGTGATAATCTTAAAAACTACCCTAAACGTCCTATCCTAACTTACTCTAATTACACTAAAAGTCTAATAAGGAAATAAAATTAATTAAAAGATCTTAAAAAGGTGATAATAATAATATTGAATATAGTCTAATATTAAATAATACTGAATAATCGTAATCATAATCATATGAAAAAAAGAATAATATTAATAATCGTAACAATAATACTGAATAATAATACTGATAATAATGATAATATTAATTGCTATTTATATAGCGCTGTTTCCAAAACTGTCCGAATAGCGCTTTCCGACAGAATAGACATAATAACCTATCAATTTAAAACGGATATTGGATGTCTGTCACTAGTGATCAAATATTGTTTTCGTCCACTGCTCTAATATAACAGTGAGAGCGATGTCAGTGATGCTGAAAGTGCAACACTTCAAGAGTGCAAATATGCCAGTAGGCGCTGTCATATGACAAGCTATTATTAGCACTTTTTTGAAAAGTTTGGCATTTCGCAAAAGTGAGAGCTTTGCTAGTACCATTTTAAAGAGGCTATGTCATGGTACTGCGCATGTATCGAGTAATCGCTCGGTTGGTGGCTGTTAATTGGATACAAACAGCTAAATTTCCCTCCCTCGATGCTTGATTGAAAGGATTTTCAATATTTTTTTACCGGAGGCTGTATATATACACTGTTTGTTAGCCATTTTTGCATATTTGATTTGATTTTAAGCATCCCACATGACCGAGAGGTTCGTTAGTTCATATCAAATCGGTGGAAATAGCTGTTTCCGGCCCGGAACGCGAATGTAAAGTCTATTACCGTGACACAGCCCCTTTAAAATGGCACTTTAACGAGAATAATCGACAAGTGCCTATACATCTGCTATAATACACCCTCGAGTTAATTGATGTATATGCATACATGTTTCAGACCGTCTTTATATGGTGCCGGCACGTACAATATTCGAGTGCAAGTCGATGGAGTCTTATTAAGTAACCAACGGGGAAATACCTACTGCGGTGGCGAGTGCATATTCAAGGTAATAAATCGGTTGTGTTTGTTTTTATTGTGTTATTGATCTCATAAAAAACATTTCAGGGAAAATAATTTTTGGGGCAGGTCTGAAAAGGGTATAAAAATCACATACTTTTGGTCTGAAATAGGGGTACTCCTCCCCCTCCCCCTCCCCCTACCCCTCCCCCCTCCCCCTCCCATTTCCCTCTTACGCCAAAGCCCATCCCTCTTCACGAATTTGTGAGCGTTTTTTTTATCCAGTCGTACTGTTAATATTAATGTCGATCCTGTTGCCTTTCAGTACCAAGAATATAGAACACCTACTATCACGTCTGTTTCACCTCGATCTGGCCTTCCAGGTAAATAAAGTTTGCATTCATGTCATGCGGGTCATGTCGTTGTCATATGTCGTGGTTATGTCGTGGTCATGTCGTATAGTATATATACCTTTTTTACAGTATGGCGGATAGATCGGAGTTGACCCTGCACTGATACAAACCCTCTTTCTATGAATATGGATAACTTTTGATTATCATGCTAGCCGGTTAACTAGATACAAAGCTCTCACTATTAAAGTTGTCTCAACTCCAGCGTAGATATCACCAAAGGCTTTGTTGCTTTTCGAAATGGCGGCGGGTCCGAGAACTATAAATAGGACTATTGTAAAGTACTGACTATAAGTTGGCCGACAGTCGACTGACTACGGCCGACCTGTGTCGGTTTGTCACAAAGTACATTTTACCCATAACGTGCATGTATTATTATACATTTTACTCACATCTCGATTCTGATTGGCTGAGAACACGCAACGAATTCTCGATAGCTATAGCACTAAGTGCGCATGCGTACAATATTATTATCTGCTGGTAGATCATACTTAGTGCTCGATGGTAAGCAAATACGACAATTTTACGTTAGAAAGCAGGGCAATTATTTCGTTATTTTGAGCCATTTTGCTAGTTAAGCGCTCAGCTATGTTTCTAGTCATTCCTTTCTCCTAAACTCGTAAAATAAATGCAATTTTTAGCTCGAACAAGAGCCCATCTGGGCTTTCACTCGGGCCACATGAGATTGAAGATGAAATACACTTTCATTTGAAATCCTTTTAGTAATAACCGAAGGGAAGAATTATTAGCTGAATTTAGCAGTCTTTAGGAGTGGCCGGTAGCGCGGTGACATGCATTCTCTGCTCCCCTAGTATATATATTTCTCGTGTATGCAAATTAAAGAAGTTGACCTCTACTTATTCATGTACCGCACGCTTACATGAGTGTCTCAAATATATGTTTATATTTGTCCCATATTATAAGTTGTATTCCTGTCCACCTATGATGGAGCTATCAAATGATATATTTCTCTACTGTTCATTCTACCCTGCGGCTCTTTATCGCAGCTCGCGTCCATATCAGGTATTTATTAACTGAAATGCCTGTTGGTTATATACCCTCATTCCCAAAACTGATCTGCTCATTATATTACAGAACTATAAAGGGAACTGTTGGAAGCCTTTAATTTCTCGAACCAAAACCTCGGCCGTGAGAGGATTCTTGTTTAAGTTGATATTGCTTCGCTCATCATAAATTATTCTGTTCTCCGGGGTATTTCTGACAGCCAAAAACACGCTCAAAATTATTTTAGTGCATGTTGGCCTACAGATCACGGTGTTTGAGCTTGTATGTATTATGACCGAGAGGTATAAAACCTACGAAATGTACCTCAAACAAGAATACCGTCCGATGGCAAAATCTATCAGCGCCACGGAGATGCGCCACGAGGTCAACAAATCGACAAAGAAATGCATATCTATATAAACACGCAATGATTTCAACCTCACCGTACCTTAATTCATGACCTGACAAGACACTGTTCAGTTTCACTTTCACTCTCAGCTTTGCTCTTGAGTTTGAGTTCGGCTTTGTTAAAGACTTCTTATTCAGTTGTATGGTATTGTGCAGTATATTTGAGTATACCAATCCACAGAGATTCCAATAACAAAGCCGTGGCGAAAGAGAAGCTTAAACGAGAACTATTTTGTCCTCCTAGAAAAACACAACATATTGCCCTTTCTATCGAAGAAGCCTTGGTTTCAGCAGAAAGGAAAACGCTAAATTCCAGGTGGTGTCGTGTCGTACATCTATATAAAATCACAGGCCATCTGGGTAAAAAACGCGGTCCTTCGGCTCCGACAAGAGCGCCAGTTGCAATATCCTGAGCCTGTTGGAAGGCTTTCGCACGAGTGAAGTTAAATAAAACATTAAACTGCTTACATTTGAGAGATGGGACTCCAAATTTGAGAGAGATTTGCTCGCGGATCCACCATTTTGATTTACTGTATTAAATTATGTAAATAAATTAACCTGGCGAGTGTTACGTGACCTGCACAGTGCGATCTGATTGGTGTGAATTTGACCTTTAACGCATGCGCTGAACGCGCGCTACACTGAATAAAAAAATAAAAAATAAAAAAATAACGACTTGCATTTTAAGACTCGGTGCTGCCACAGGCAAACAAACCAATTTTATACGGCGTTTCATTCAGCTTTGTTTTCGATAGCTTTTTGTTTTGCTAAAACTTGAGCTTAAAAATGTATAATAAAACAATTATTGAATTCGGTTTTCGCATGATAGCGAAAATTATTAAGACCTCGGTCTGTGTTACCAGCCTCATGGAAATGACATCACACCGTAAGACAAGCACCGTAAGTGCTTCTTTTATCAAAATAATTATTTTATAAAAGAAACAGATTTTCCGTGTTTACACAGGCTCATGCAAACCTTGGTAAGTTTGGGAGAATTATTGAGCAGGTACAAGCATGCACTCGAACTGCATGCGGTGTCGTGTTTGTTCTGCTCTCGAATTCTCCCAAACTGCATGAGCCTGTGCAAACACGAAGCATCTGTTTTATTTCTTAAGTAAAAGCCTTAACAAAAACGTAGCTCATCAATAACATATTTCGCAAGACCGCAACATTACTACTTCAAGAATCTCGAAACTATAGCTTGCACATGCGCGAGTTCTGATTGAAACCAATATGTAACATTATAAGAAAGCAATTCGAGTAGTACAATAATGAACTCTTTTCTTATCCACAACTGATAACATAATCAATCTTAGTATAAACAGCAGAGCAATGACCTCTTATGAAATCGCTATTTTTCTTACGTTAAATCTTTGAGTGAACCATGCGACCAGTCATGCACCTAATTTCCGGGTAAGATTAAATACGCGTACAGCCATTCTAGCCGCATTCTCGGCTCGTTCCAGGATTCACTCCCGGATACACGTCTCTCTGGAAACGAACCCGGGATCAAGTCGAATACTGACTAAAGCAGAATGTTTGGCTCAGAATTGATAATTATAACGAAAAAATTCCAATCTGATTGGAAGACCTTTCCGTTTTGCAATAAAAAGAGTGTAGAGCTTCTCAAGATGACAACATGACAGACAGGTTTCAATAAAACAACATTATTACCGCCAGGGTTATTGCTAATCAGTGAGTACATAGAGTGCTAATTACAGAGGAAACTTTAGATGATGTTTGTGCGCACCCACACCGTGGCAAAACGTTATGCTTTGGCCGTATTCGAAAGTTTTCGGTGATTGCTTTGGTTTTGCGTTTACTTAGCTTTTCTATTGGCTGTCAAAATGTTTTCATGTAATCAGTCAGCGAATCAAATTCCAGAGTAAAACCAATCGTGGTTTGGTTTTGGTCCGTCACGCCATCAATCCACGATTGCGTTTACTTTTCCTCCTAATTGCTTGCTTTCTCGTGCCAGTGAAACCAATCGGTATTCACTTTTTTAATAGTTCGTGGCGGATTGGTTCGCTGTAATTGCTTTGGTTTTGGTTTTACTACAGTCTATTGAAACCTGCTCTATATACACATACAGATCTAGAATGATCAATACAGATCGCTTACATCGGGAACTTTTAGCCACTCGAATACTAAATGTATCATACATATCATGTGTCAGTAAGCGTTTATAGCTTTCAGTGCAAATTGTGCGGCCTGAACCAGTGATTTCCAGAGACTATTCCATGTATTCTTATTCCGGAATTTGAATGCACCCTTACTGGGTAAACTCACAATGAATTACAAATTAAGAAAAAATGTAAACCTGTTAAAGTCTTAGCTTTAAAGTAAGGATTAGCTTTAAAGTAGGCTTAGCTTTAAAGTAGTTTTGTTGTTTTTGGCGGAACATTTCACATACGTACCTAAAATTAGAAACAGGGGTGATTGCCTCTGTTTTCTTTCAGTTTTGGCGGGAAACTGGCGGGACGCGCGCGCTGGAGTCATGTGCACCAACAGCGCATGACACGCGACGGTTTGCCGCGGTGTGATGCGCACTTTGGTCGGCTATCGCAGACCTCAGATGCACTACTTTGACTGCTTTTCACAGGGAGTTTGTTGATGATTCGAGGTCAGATATTCTCTGACCAGTATATTGAATCAGAAGGAGCAAAGGAGGGTACTTCAATTCTCAGGTATGGTCCTTTTATTTCCAACTAGATTTCAACAATTTTACACTGATTTCCATGAAAGCCGTGTATAATACTACTAAGTAAAAATACAAATAATTATCATAACAAGTGATTAAATATATTATTTAAAGGGATACCCGAGTGAAAAACACATTGGGGCTCAAAAGAATCTTCAACATGTTCTTTGTTCAGAAAATGTATTAAAATTTGATCAAACGTTTTTAGTATTAAGAACGAGCACCTCAAATTTGGCCCCGCGAAAACATGGGCGCCGCCATCTTTGTTTGCATTTACGGAAGTGACGTCACTTCGTCCCACCAGCGTATCGCGGCTACTTGTCTTTGTATGATTTTCACACGCTCGGAATTAAAGTGGATATATTTTCATCGAGATTGCAGAGGAATTCTTACAGAAACCGGAATTATGATGAAGACGACATTATGAGAAAAGTTAAGAAGACTGGGAGGAGGAAGAAAAGCATTGGGAAGGCGAGAAATTATCAGACGAACAACAAGGTCTCGTAACTGCCATTTAATAACAGCAAAACAACATGGCTTAAAAGACTCGAGTGACTTCTGAATAAGTATAAGAACTACAATGTATGTGAGGTACAGTTAAGGCGTTTATCATCCTAAAAACACCTAATAAGTGAGAGAGTGAGAACGCTGGTGGGACGAAGTGACGTCACTTCCGTAAATGCAAACAAAGATGGCGGCACCCATGTCTTCGTGGGGCCAACTTTGAGGTGCTCGTTCTTAATACTAAAAACCTTTGATCAAATTTTAATACATTTTCTGAACAAAGAACATGTTGAAGATTCTTTTGAGCCCCAATGTGTTTTTCACTCGGGTATCCCTTTAAGCTATACTATATTAAGCATCAACTAATATATATATATCTACTAGAGTCATATATTAACAATCAATATACATTTATGTACTAATGTATAATAATACTAATAATCAGGCTAAGAATAATCTAAAAAAAATATCTAAAAAATACTTTAAGGCATCATTAGTGACTCTAGTCAGTTGAGGAGAGTAATACCTTTCAATTTATTTTTAAAACTCACCAGGTTATTCCATGTCTTAGTTCCGTCATAACTTAAACTTTTTTTTAAGTAGTCAGTATTAGGGCGTGGTATGAAAAGCTTCATATTGGAATTTCGAAGATTATAATGAGTTGTTTGGTTTACTGTAGTAAACATTTCTTGAAGAGAGGTTGGAGCGAGATTATTCATAATTTTGAACATTAAGGTTGCTTTACGTTTCACCCTTCTCTCAATAAGAGCTTCCCAATTTAGCAATTCTAGTGCATTTTGAGAACTTGTATTATAGTCAGCTCTTAAGATAATCCTAGCTGCCCTATTTTGCAAAACTTGAAGTTCGTCGGACAAAGTTTTCCCGAACGTGTCCCAGACCTCACAACAGTAATCGAGATGAGATTGTATAAGTGAATTATATATAATTTGCAAGGTCTCGATGCACAGGACCACATAACGCTATTCATGATAAGTATAAGGCACAGTTTGCCATAGTATTATTTATTAATTAGCTTCGCCATATTCATACAACACTGAAAATTACAAGACAAAATAAACGAAAAGTGATAATTACATGCAGACAAATAATGAATTAAGCAAAATAATGGCAGGGACGCCGCAACAGTTTTCACCAATTACTGCGGACCCATTGACTAAGATTAATATAAAAAAGTACAAGATGTACGTTATTTTAAAAAAAATAGCTAAATACTAGTAGTTTGGCTAGGATCCTAAAAACAGCAATAAAGAGGATTATTAGGCTGCGAGCAGTGTTACGTTTCGGACAGATTGATTTCCATGTCCGGGAGTTTAGGTCCAGGGCAGTAATATAACAATTGAGTAATAGTTTCTTAAGGTTAAACAAGAGCCCATCTGGGCTTTCACTCGGGCCACATGAGATTGAAGATGAAATACTAGTATCAAGTCGTGCTTTAATTCGCCAGTGAGAACGTCGAAAAAACAGACTGGTCTATTAATCGCTTTTATGGCATGACTATGATAACGCAGGATTCGAACAACAGAATACTGGCACATTCAAGTGTATAAATGCAATACAATGACATATTCAGATTTTGAATTTGATTGAAAATAGATCAAAAACTCGGGGAAATGTCCGGCTAAAACTGTATGAATAAATGTGAAATGAAACATAAATTTCATAGCAAGAAAAAAAATTGTAATTCCTATAAATGAGAAAGCTCTTCTATTAAGCCGCTTCTCATATACACAGACTGTTTCACAAAAAACATTTGCGCCTATCGACACAAGAATTCAGTTGACCTTTCAAATACTTTATTCTGAGGTACGCATACTCTAAATCAGATGTTAAATAAAGCGATAATTAGAAGGAAAAGTACATTAACAGACAAACTGAGAGGAAATTTATTCAAATCAAAAGGAGTTTACTTACAGTACTTACGTAACTGACACCTTCGTGCACATATGCACTGAATCGGAATGAAAGTCGAAGCCTACCTCGAACTTAACTTTCAGCTAACCTGTTTCCTTTCATTCCACAATGAATAATAATCTCATAAAGTAAGCCCGTAGCTTTCAATAAATTTGCCAGTGTCTGAATGAAACAGCTAGATCTTTTCCAATTTCTCTCACGAGTCACGGCAGAAGACAGTCTCAAGCTACAAAACTTGAATGTTGATCCTCTTCACAGGAACGTAATTTAACGTCTCCGATCAATTCCTCTCTCTTTGCTGGCAGTTCATGCTTCTTGTTCGTATAGTTGCCCCACTGAGCCGTAACCACAAAACGAGCACAGCATTTCAGTTGGCATACACTGCGTACATCTGCTTAACTAATTAGATTTGTAAAAATCTTAGCGGATCATGTAAATATTCCGCTTGGCTCAAATATGAGGGTTTCTGCCGTCAAAGTTCATGTTTTGTTTCAGTTTTCCCCATATTAGCAGACTTGTATAATGTCTCGAGCTCTCCGAATCCAGTAGAAAGACTCTGGTTATTCTGTCGTAAAACATGGACCTGACCCAAATTTAGGTTGTATTGCATCATTGCCCACGATGGAATAGATTTCTGACAATGACTATTTGAAATTGATATCTCCTTGTCTCGCCTAGTCTGAGCTTTGAATTTTCTTATCTGAGCGCGCCTGAGGAAATCTAACCTTTGTTTGCGTGACCAGCACAGTGCAATCTGATTGGTTAGAATTTGACCTTTAACGCATGCGCAGAAGCAGTTTGACACTGATTAAAAAAAAAAAAAATAACCACTTGCATTTTAAGACTCGGCGCTGCCACAGGCAGCCCGAGTAATAACAGAGATTCTGGCAGATAGCGCTGGAAAGTGATTGTTTTACATTTGCGTAGGCGAAATAAAGTTAAGTTGGAGTTACTTGCCCATAGGCAGCCCAAGCTAATTATTTTTTACAAGGAATGTATGGAAATAAAAAAAAAACTGAAACTGTACTAAACTGGTCAATAAAGTTTCGAAATCTTTCCTGTGTGTTGTGAAGTTGTTCCTCTTCATTACTAATGTGTTTATTTTTTATTTGAGTTACTTCTGGAATTTCCCCCCCTCCTCTAATAAAGAGAGAGAAGGCAGGAAACGCCAATTGTGGCGAATCTTCGAGGCCTCGTAGTTCTTTGAAAATCCAAAGTTTCCGCACTTTCCCTCCAATAACTTTTTTCTCACATTGTTCTAGCACTCATTCAATCGATCCAGCACTTATTTCCTCGCTTTTCAAGTGGTCAAATTCGACAGTTTCTGCAGCTAACCAAGCATGTACCCAGCCGTGGATCCATTTCTTTGACTTCGTTTCTCTGTTTTTCTTCGGGAGCAGCGACGAACGAATGCCGAAGAAATCGAACACCACCTCGTTTGCTTCGCCGAGATTCAATAGAACAGTCAAGGTGTTCTTGGATTTCTTCAGCACTCGTTCGTCACTGCTGTCGAAGGAAAACCGTTAAACGAAGTCGAAGCCCGGGGGGGGGGGGGGGGGGGGTGGGGGTACTTACATGAAAAATGGGTATGTATGTGAGGCCAAGAGGCTCAAACCCTGACCCTGTTTGACCCAATCCGAGCTCCAAAACCCTGATTGCCCCCTTTTTGGGGAAAAAAACCTGATTGCCCCTTCTTTAATTTGTTTTCAAAACACGGTCGGATTATATACCCAGGCTGGTATACCGCGTATCGGGATTGCATGCAAAATACGGAACATTTCAAGTCGGGACGTGGCATTGGGTAAACAAATCAGCAGATGAAGTACATAGATAAGTATTGAAGTACGAATTAGCGGCGTCACGATGTATGGGAACCTCAGTGCTTGCATGTGGGCAGGCGATCAAAATGCGGCAACAGAATGTTTTTTTTTGACATAGTAGCTAAAAAAACTGAACCCTAACTGCCTAGAAAAACCTGAATCCCGACCCTGACTGAACCCAAATTATACTCAAATCCTGACCCTGATCTGCCCAAATCAGGTCAAAACCCTGACCCTACCTGCCCAAACCAAGCTCAAAACCCTGACCCACCCGGGCGGCACATACATAATACGTCACAAACAGGAGTACCCCCCCCGGGAGTGGAAGGTGATGGCTTGGGTAGCTGGAGAAATCGTCGATTTTGATCACTTAAAAAGCTAGGAAATAAGTGCTGGATCGATTGAATGAGGGGAAAATGCGGAAAGTTTGGATTTTCGAAGAATTACGAGGCCTCGAAGACTCGCCACACTGGTCTAATGGCGTCTCGTGTTTCCTGCCTTCTTTATTAGGGGAGGAGAAAAAAATCATAAGTGCATGCCTCAAATCAAAAATAAACACATCAACGGTGAAGAGGAACAACTTAACAACACATAGGTAAGATTTCATAACTTTATTGACCATTTTAGTAGTTTCAGATTTTTCTAAAAGTTCAGTCCCATACATTCCTTGTAAAAATCATTTGCTTGGGCTGCCTGTAATTATCACTGCAGTTTAAAATGTCTTATGATCCATTATGTTTGGATCTAAAGGAACTGAGATTATTCGGCTGTCTTGAGTTTTATGTCTTCCTTTCCGCATTGACACACTTGGGAATTATATCGGGAAACTTTTACTTGCATGTAAGCGCGAAAAAACACGTAAAGAAAGAGAAATAAATGAATGAAAATGAATGAGACGAGACGAGATGAGATGAGACAATACAAGTTCTTCAATAACCACGAAGCACGTAGTACTTTCTTGATTTGTTCCTTTATAATAATAATAATAACAATGTTCTTATGGCGCATTTAAAAATCACAATGCGCTTACATGATGAAAATTTTCTTCTAGAAAAATGCTAAATAAATGTTACTACGAATTACTTAATACATTTAGATAAAAATGATTAGTTGTAATGCTAAAATGCTAAAAATACAAAAAATACTAAATATGTGTACACTAACATACATTAGTATAAACCAACTAGTGGACTATTACAAATCCTGCATTCTGATTGGCTACGCTCAGTATAGGTCTATTTGCGATAGCCCATGGTAGAGAAAAACCGCACGCATTTTCACGAAATAATAACATTTTTTCAACTTCAATTTGTTTCTTTCTATTATTTCTACTGCCCGACTAGTTAGTTTATACTAAAACAATTAGACCTCTCGCCCTCATGGGCTACGAGTTAAATAGCCCATTCGGCTGCGCCTCATGGGCTATTGACTCGTAGCCCATTCGGGCTGCGGGTCTAATTGTTAATTGTACACGGATGGATAAAAAGGCCATGGATAAGAATAATTAGATGTAATAAAAAGTGTTACTATATTTATATTTTCTTGAAAAGAAATATGGTGGAGATAGGCCATGCATGATCTTGTAAGTTGTAAGGAGAATTTTAAAATTTATCTACTGTGCGCTATGTGGCGGACAAATATCTCAAGCTCAGTTGTATTATTTACTAACTTTTTCTCGTAGAATATTCGCTGGTTCTGGATTGTGTGACGCACGAAACCAGGAAACCGACGAACTGTAAGCACGACAGTTAAACCATCTTCCTGCTTGCTTGAATCACGCATTTTGAGTTGCAGTATCTTCCTTGTTTGTTTGCCTGTGTTTGGTCTGTATAAAAATAGGCATCGAGCCAGCATACGTGGAACAATATTTTTAACTGGAACGGAGCTGCACTATATCGAGGCTCGGGGAATGATTTTATACAGTTCTGGTATTTTATTCCCCCGAGCCTCGATATAAAACCTTTGTTCTCGTGTATTAGATCATAATCAAAATTAAGTAGCCTACGCTTTTACTTCCTCTATTTTCTGTTTCTCCGTGCCTTATCTTTCTTTGGCATGTCTTATCTGAATTGTTTATGATATTCTTTACATTCAGGTATGGTATCGCTCTAGATACGAAGACTTCCAAAACAGGATATATCAAATGCAAATCAACTACTTCAGAAATCGGTAACGAGCTTGGAATATGTAGTGACTTACCTTGGTAGTTCTAGGAAATCCTTAATCTGAAATATGTGCGATGCATTGAAATTCCAGTTCATTTAGAATACTTTAACGTGCTTTGAAAGCGATTCTGCATCAACTAAATAGTTTGTGTCTATGAGTTATAAAGGTTTATATTTCGAATATGACGTCTGGCGTCAAACAGGGAATTTATTGTCATTGCATTCTCCTTGAGAATGAAAGTTTACTTCTGATTTAGACAAAACTATTTGGTAAAATCACTGATGTAAGCTTGAAATATAACATAGATGCTTATAGAAGATCAATTATCTCTATACAAGTAAGTTTTTGTATAATAAATTATTCCCTGTTTGACACACGTCATTAACATATTCGAAATAAAACCATTTATAACTCATAGACGCAACATTCAAATTAAGAAATGTTTTACTATTCAACTATCTTTACTTAACATAGAATCGATTTTAATCACTCAAAAATGCGGGCTCACATACACTTTAAACTGACATTTTTTGTCCAAATATATTTTCGATAGGCCTGAGTGATCAAGGCAAACTTTCACACCAGATAACAGAAATACCAATCTACCGTATACTTAGTTAAAATATACTTTTATACCTTGTAATATGACTAAATTATAAGTCGAAAATTATGAATTATATTCAGCTGTAGTAATGTATAATGTCACGGGCTCGAGTCATCAGCTTCCAAGCTATAGCCGTTCCTAATACCGTGAATAAATAAGTGCTTTCGTTGATTTTCTGTGGGTGTATGGGCAGGGGATCGAACTCTGCGACCAGTCCGGCACGTCCAATCGGCCTTGAGCCCGCTAGCCATAGGCTGCGATGAGACTATACGCTAACCAGGAAGCGGTCAAAATGACGCGCCGTGCGGGGCAGAAAGTCTCAGCGTAGTTCGATTGCTATATAAAAGAAAACACTAACTGCACTTCTCTTGTTCGAGTCCTGCCTCCATTCTATTAACAATGTAATCATGTGGTCGTTTAATACTTCACAGCTTCACAGCGAGTGTCGTACATCGTATCTGGATATGGCAGATCTCTGATGGCTAAAGATGCTATACTAGTAGACTCAAAGGACAGACTGTATTTATTTCAGTCCCACGCAGGTACTCAACCAGGTCCTCTTGAAATCGTCCGCATAAAATATTGCAAGAGTTCTCATGATCAACCAGATTAGCCGGCCCGTGTACACTGAAAAAAAACGAACCATAATTTTTTACAGACTGTAAAATGTCGACTTTGAAGGTACAATTTTACAGACATTTTTCTAAACATTTTACAGAGTAGTAAATTTAGAGAAATTTTATACCTTCAGGCTGTAAAATGTTTGAAAATGTCTAGTGCCAGTAAACTTGTACATATTCACAGGAATTTTGCAAACATTTTACAAAGTGTCTTGGAGGAAGGCTGGGGAAGCCGGATAGGGTGGTTGACGGAGCAGTAAACTGAATTCTCAAGCGCTAAAGAACGGAATATTGATGTTACTTTGTAAATAATCATGGTGACTGATATTCAACTCTTCTCTTGTTATTCTGTACCCAGATGTGTTGCACGTCAGTCCGCCTACCGGGAGTACAGCTGGTGGGACGATACTCACGATTACTGGGAAATATTTTGGCAAAGATACGTCATTTGTCAGTGTTGGCGGTAAAAAGAACCTTTCATTATTCAGCAAGATTTCAGATTTGTGCCAGTCCTTAACGATTATGTCTAAAAGTACACACGAGTGACCACGAATGTCCAGAAGTGAAAAAGAAAACAATAAATGAAAAACAAAACGGGAATAAAAAATTAAAAAACAAAACGGGGAAAATGCGGATAAGATTCAAATCAAGCCAAGATTCGTCGTATGATGATTTTTTTATGGGGCATCAGTGTAAAATGGTACGTTAACATATCAAACAGGTCTCGAATAAACATCTGGCCCTTTAGCCTCCGATGCAGAGCTTTAAGGATGGGTACCAGAGTATTTTTCTCTCGCCGACACACCAAGAGAGAGCCTGAGATAGAGTGCCCAGAGTAATCACATATGGCATGTTGTAAAAAATATTCGGGCAAGATGGGAAAAAAATGTGCACCTCGGATTGGTATAAAAATATTGTTTACACGCTGAAAATTGTCCTTCCCTAACTCGAAGGCTCAAAACGTATACCAAATGTAAATACTCACTTTTTTAATTCAAGCTACATTAAGCACATAACCGCGAACTGGTCTATTGAGAAAATTGTGAGTGACATGACCTCAACGTTCACTGAACTGACTTTAACTCTTTCGGGTCTGAGTCTGTAAATATAGGACCCCTGAGCCCTATATGAGAAAAAAAAAATGTATCACATCTAGACATGCCGGAAAGACGATGTTGCGATATTATGTGAAGGGATGAATGGCTTCAGAGCTATAACAGGGATCGCTTGACTCTTTCACTATGGACGCTCATTTGTTTTGGCGTTCGTTTTTGTTTCTTCGATTTTCACGAATTTTAAGGAGCTGAAAATCGGCTCAAAACATCCTTCCCATTCGCACTTGAAATCAAGAGCAAACACAAAATCAGCACTCAGTCGTTACAGTACCATCTTTAATCTTTCGATCCACCAGCACCAAGCGACTGTGAACCGCGCTATTCTTGTCACTGCATTTCACTCGACCACATTTACCTGCTCCCACCTCCAATTGCATGCTGGGTAATGGACAACAAATTCACAAGGGGTCCCCCCCTCTGGGACTCCGGTAGGGTAGCCCCCACAACCAAGAACGGTGATTTGGACTCAAGCCGTTGCTTTAAAGTGACAAAAACACATCCTAATAATAGGTTGAGTAGGGGTAAAAGACTGCCAACTGGAGGATTTCAAGGATTTCAGTGAAGAATTTTTTTCCTGCGTCTGAAAGCACAAACACAACGGAAAAACCCTGTGAAATCCCCTCACAAGGCCTACTAAAAGCAAACCAAGTATTTTTCAGCCATCCTCAGACTTAATGATGTCCTCAAGCTCTCTGACAGTGGCATTTTTCTCCAAAATTAGAGCACATTTCATTGGAAACCCTACAGAAGTTGCAATACCTACCGTCAACCAGTTCGTAGAATTCACCCGAATGGCATTGTTGAGAAAGTTTGAGCCCTCGGCTTAAAAGGTCAGCAGTATTTAACTGCCCCGGGCTAGCCAAACTTGAACTGAGGGGGAGGGTTGAGTTAGCACTCAGGATTTCACCAATTGAGTTCACACACGATCGGACCCGGAAGAGTTAAGCTGACGTAACTCAAAACGGCATAAAATATAAGCAATAACTCGGCTACAGACATTAACATACCTATCAGCTCAGCGAAGTATTATAAGATCGATTGGGGAATAACAGAATAAGAACGGATCTATTTTTTAACAACCGTGAAGGTTTTCTTTAGTGCTATATATTACAAGTACAACGGGTTCTGATTTTATGGTATTTCATATTATTTTTTCGGATTCACGCTAACACTAAAACATTTAGCCGGATGAATCAGTATTTACCGCACATACTTTCATTCAATAACAAAAACATTTATTCATTATTCTATTCACTATTAAATTTTGACAGTTTTGTATTATAATTTTGTTGTCTCTTCTTTTACTTGTAATAAAAAAAAATCATGTTCACCTTTTTCATCTTTTTAATCGTGGTCATTCGTGGTCACTCGTGATCACTCGTGGTCACTCGTGTGTACTTTTAGACAGTATCAGTTTTAACAAGTGTTTTACACTGAATTCTCCAGGAGTTCCATGCAAGATCCTATCAGCTACAGGAGATAATATCACTTGCCAAACTAGAGAGGCCCCACCGAGCTCGTTATCCCCTAGCGATCCCTATCCAGGTATAGATAACTTTTATCCTTAAAAATGATTTAATCATAATGCGTAGGAGCAGCAAGACTGCAAAATGTCTCAAGGTCACAAACTGGGCAGCTGAATAATATTTTGTTTCATCCAGTAACGCCGAGTATTATTATACCTTACAAATAAGCTCGATCAATATTTTTCCATATAGGACAACTACACATTGGACAGTGTTGCACAAGCTGTTTATGCTATTGTGTTTATTGATTGGAGGATTATTTGTTCGGTATAATAAAACACTTATATGATTCTCGACTTTTAATATTTATAGACTCGACCTTCGGTCTTGACTTAAACATTTTGCCATATTGGGCGAGGATGAGTCAAACAGGTGTACAGTATACAAGGAGTGACATTCCATTGACAAAGGAATGAGTTCAGGAGCTCCAGGATAAGGAATTGATCACGCTCTGACTTTACTTGTGGGAGCGCCACTTTTGCAAGGAATAACTGAGATAATTCATTTAAACAGGACATTAAAAGTTTATTTATATATTTCAGGCGCTCGTGGTCTTCTTCGTGAAGTATGGACAACCACGAAGGCTTCTGATCTATCTTCGGTTACAAACCTGAACTCCTCGGCCCCCGATTATAATTCGGAAGTCATCGTAGACGCCAGGTCGCCCCTCGAGCCATCGTTCGGCGAGTCGACGTCGTACAGTTCGAGCCTACGAGGGTTTTTTATCGCGCCATCTCATAATAACTATACATTCTACATCCAAGCTGATGACAAAGCTGAACTTTTTCTTAGTAAAAACGCTTCAGCTAGTCAAAAGGTACATTTACTCCACTTTTAATAATAAATATGATGTGCAGATACCTTTATAACAGAAGGTAAAGATCAGCTGTTTAAAGGAGCTGTGTCACGGTGAGGGACACGCCTTTATGTTCCGGGCCGGAACAAAATTATTTTCAGTGATATTCATATAAACTGACGACCCTAGCACATGTGTGGGATGGATGAAATCAAAGTAAATGTGCAAAAGAGATTAAGAAACTGTGCGTAGATCTACTCTTTAAGGAAAATATTGCATATCCCTTTAATCAAGCATTAAGGGAGGGACTGTTTTAGGATCATTGTTCCAGACATGCGCAAAACCATGACACAGCGGCCTTTAATAAGCCCAACATGAGCCCAACATGAGCCCAACATGAGCCCAACATTTGTATCATTAAAATCGATTCTACATCAATTAAATAGCTGAGTAGTAAAATATTTCTTAATTTCAGCGTTGCGTCTATGAGCTACATTGTATATATAACTACATTGTATAAACGTATTTTGTTCGAATATGCTAATGATGGGAAATGTATTATACAAAAACTTGCTGATAGAGATAAATGACCCGTTTATAAACATCTATGTTATATTTGAAGCTTATATCAGTGATTTTACCAAATATTTGTCTAAACCAGAAGTACATTTTATTCACAAGGAGAATGAAATGACAGTAAATTGCCTGTGTGACGTCACGTCATTAGCATATTCGAAATATAAACCTTTATAACTCATAGACGCAACACTCAAATCAAAACATATTTTACCATTCAACTATTTAGTTGATGTAGAATCATTTTAGTCAGAAAATATTTGGGCTCATATGCACTTTAATATAATTTCTACTTATGGGCTCCAGACTTTCGCCCTACTCGCTATTTCAAATTTCTTAGACAAGGATCGCTTCCTGTCCGTTGCCGACCACTACCTGGAACAAATATCCTCAGCAGAGGTCAGTGGTCTTTTCCCTAAGAGCAGAGCATGTGTACTACATTGAGGCTAATCACATCCAAGGCGTGGGTAAAGGTCACGTGGCTATTGGAGTCAAGTTGGAAAAGACACGTTATGTGAACTCGCAGATCAGCTCCGCGGTCAACGAGAAGCAAGTAATTCGCCTTAGCTCTGCTCAAAAACCGGATAGACAGGTATATCATGTGGCTTTATCTCATTTAAACATACTTACTGTTATTACAGATCAACAGACAACTTCTCAATAAGCAGATCAGAATTTGGATACCATAAAAGGTTTTTGTAATGTTAAAGCTTACAATGTAATTGTGCACGAATATAGACACTAATTCTTAACTGAATTAGAAGTACACCATGATACAGAGCTGTATCGTCAGCAAATAATGTCACAGAAGTATATATGTCTAAGGCATTTGAGTAAATCGATGGCAAACAACAGGGGACCAAGGATAAACCTTTGAGGAACTCCGGCAACGGAGTACTTGATGAAACTTGTCCGATTACTGTTTGTTGTCGGTGGGAGGTTAGATAAGCCTGGAACCACGCCAAACTATGCCGTATATGTTAGGTCTTGATACAGTAAACAGTAACTTTATATCCCTACATTTAGATTATTAACGTTACCAGCTGGGATGATGGGCTTGTCTACGAAGTGCAGCAACTCACAGTCACCGCAAACTGCAGCGAAAATACAGGTGCGTCGTCTCCGACTCGGGAAGTTTAAGCATCGATCGTATGTTTTTTTCGAGAAAAAAGACTTGTTAGAATATGTAGATACTTTTTCCAACTTTAAAAACCCGGAATAAAGGTGAGTCTACATAATTAAGGACACCGAGAAAGTGTTGTCGGAGCCGGAATTCAAAGAACTACAGAATTATATCTTAATAAACTAGACCTCTTCCACATACAATATGGGAATCCGTGTTTCTAGGAAGTTTCCAAAATCCACGATCATTTCCATAGTTTTACCCATTTCAAGAAACTATGGAATTTTAAATTTCCAACATTTTTCTAGCATATTTCCAAGGTATTTCCATACTATGTAATTAAGTGGTCCTTTATTCGAGTGATTTTAGCATTTATCATTCTAGACTGAGAGATATTTAGATTCAAATTAAACCTATTAGTGGACGAAGAGCCACCTCATGGATATGCCACTGATTAATTCCATTCTTCTTCTTATTATTATTCTTATATTATTCTTATATATTAAAAATTGAAATGCCCATATCTTCTTTCTTAGATTCCTGTGGTGAAGCATTCAGACTTAGTTACGGCGGGCATAGTACCGTTCTTCTGTTCCTGAACTCGACTGCAGAGAACCTTCAATTGGCCTTGAATACTCTGAAGTCTGTTGTCACAAAGGGTAACGTCACAGTCACGCAATCTGTGCAAAATATCTCCTCGGTGTACAGCGTGACATTCTGGTTTGCGTTACCTGCTGACACTGAACTCCTTATAGTAGACTCACCCGTACCAAATGGCGCTAAAGTCACCGTCATGCTTATCACAAGAGGTGAGATCAGTTTACACAGAGAGGTTCACAGTATGTCTTGTTTCAGCCGACACTATAGTCTCGCTCACAGCTCTCTCCGCCATTTTGAATATTTCATGTAAAGCGGTTAATATGAAAACGAGGCGAACAGTGAGTCGTTCGCGAATATGAAGCCAACAAGGGAGTTATCTTTAAAAGAAATCGAGAAATTCGCTGCACAAACGTGTAATATTTATATCTACAGTACTACCGTCGCTAGAGTCAACGTTCACCTCGTTTTCATGCAGTTTTATCACTTTACATGTCGATTAGATTTTGTATTTCATTATTTTATGAACGCTTGGCGAGAATGTGACACTCTTATCTCACCTTTGGCGACAATGTTCTCAATATTCTTTAAGTGGTATGGATGAAAAAAGTACTGTAACAATATCTGCGTGTCCATCACCATTGGTCCGTTCTGATCAACGAGGGATTTTTACAAGCCTACTAAGTAACCTCAGTAGATAGGCAGTACTGAGATTTAGGCTTCGATCTGTGGGGCTATTAGGGTGTCAAACCCTGAACATCGTGTGAATAAGCAAAGACAAATTGAAACTGAAGTTCATACCTAAAATTTCTAGGTACAAATGGCAACTGGGCGTTCCGATTCTCTCTCGCTGGTAGATCCTCAGACAGTATTCGAGTTACTGCCACCGCTAATGACGTCATGACAACGCTACAGAGCATGCTCAGTTGGAAGTGTAACTACCAGATTCCCCTCGGCCGTGCATGGTACTACAATGGCTTTGAAGCACGTGCTCAGGGCCCTGAGTGGGGCGAAAGAGTTGTAGATGAAAGACCATACTGCGGCAGAGTATCTCTTCGAAACCCAACGTATATATTCCGCACCGGGCAGTCTAAAGACTTGGGTGGAAGAACTTTGAGAGGCATTGAGGTGTCAAAATACAGACAGGTTAGCGACGTTTTTGTTTCAGCTGCGTCGGAATTGTTGATCATAAAAGTGAACATGTGAGTAGAGCGTTGAGTGCAGAGAATATGTAGTAAGGAGTGTGTGGAGAATGCTCGGATCATTAGCAGGTGCTGCTTGAGGCCTAATAAGCCTCAATATCGGAGGGTAAACAAAATATTTGATTGGATTGATGTGTTTTTTTCGGCAGCTCTGTTTGGCCTACAAGGGTGCCTTTAACAACTTCCTAAGCTTCTACGTGTCCTACACAGATAAGTCAGGGAACGGTCAGAAAGTATGGAGAAAATACATGTTAACTTCCGTGACGTCACTGAAGTGGCAGTTCCACTGTACTAGTATACATGACAACATCTATAGTGATGTGTACTTTGACAGCAGGGCAAACAAGGAGTATGGTTTCTATGTAGATGGTATTACGGTGGCGAGAGATGCCGGAAAAGATATATTTATTGACGACGTGTTTATATGGAGAGACGCTGTCGTTGGTAAGTCAGTCTAAAGCCTATGGTACTGGGTTAGATACTCAGCAGTATATACTTTATGGTAGTGTTCCGTTCCATATAGTCTTCCTGCGTAATACTGTAAAACAGTAGAGAAAATGATTTTGCAGGGAGACTATATGGCACGGAATACCACCATAAAGTATATACTGCTGAGTAGAGGCATACTGTACATGTAGCTCACGTAGTTCGTTGCATACTCTACATGCAAAGTCTGTGATACATTTCAAAGTATTAATATGCTACATTATCTATTAAAGAAATCGAAATTACGTTCTTTTGAATACATCATTAAGCAATGACCACGCGATTTCTCGCGATCGGGAAGATACTGGCATTTTGGCAACTGTGTCATTTTCTATATTTTGGAAAATTCCAAACTTAGAAAATCACTAAAGCACTCGTGAAAATCATTTCATCCCCGACTAATCTTATACTTATATTGTCGGCTTCTCAGACCGCGATAAATCAGACTCCCTTTTCCTATCAGCTAACACGTTGTACTCATTATGGTTGTGCTATCTTTCAGTACAAAGGCAGCTACCTGCAGCCGAGCCGAATGGTCACGTGATCAGATCGTTTAGCGTACAGCAGCTAACCCCATTAGCATGGGCCATAAGTCTCACACCTGCGCACTGTGGAATGGATCTTGATATGATCAGGATCACAGACGCTGTGTTAGTCAGCGGTAACACGTCGAGTGACACGGCAACTTTCAGACCTGCCAATCACACAGGGGTTTCCAGAATTGTTGTATCACGTGACAAGAAAGCCACTCCTCCCATTGGTGGAATGTTTGATGTATCGTTCCAAGGAAAACGAGTTGTTGGTGAGATATGTTTTAAAATTATCTCGACTTTTGAAAAGGGTTGTTACTTGGATGTAGAAAAGCGTATTAGAAAAATCATTCGATCCATGCAAATACGGCTTAAAATAAAGTTCCACATTTTTACTCATTTTACGAATAATTCAATTTTGTCTTCCTTTATTACCATATTTTACCATTTATTCAGTAAACTAAATGTACTTGATGCCACCTTATTCTGCTTTATTCCTTTAGGTATATCTTCTGATATTACTGCTGATGTTCTCAAGTCCACTCTAGAAAACAACTTGGATGTCGGTAAGGTCAGCGTTACGCGTGTAGGCACATGCGCAGGCTACAATTGGACCATAGAGTGGGCTACGACGGGAGGTGACCAACCTATCATCGACGTAAACGGAACCGGTTTAACAGGAAATGAGGTGTCAATCACATCTGAGACTATCGATAACGGTGGTATGTTCCTACGACCTATTCCTGGGGACATGCTTCGAGTCGCCGAGTCACAGACACAGGTAAAGAATAAACTATATCGCAACCCCGCCGACGCAGTGCACTCTGAGATGGATATCTCAGTTTTCCATTGTTGTCGTTGGGTGGTCATCTTGGAATTAACAATGGCAACTAAGATATCCATCCCAGAGTGCACTGCGACGGCGGGGTTGCGATATAGTCTATGCACCAGTTTGCAGTGTTGTATCAACTTTACCTTCTTCACTCGAGAAAGCTGTTTACGTTAAAAATTCCAAAGTGCCAATTTCACATGAATCTGTTTCTCTATATTGATTGCCTGGTGTGTGGCACTGAAATGTATGCAATGATGCATCGTAATTTTTTCACGGTCCCATAGACTTAACTTCTCCAACTCGGTAGCAACATCAAAATACAACTCCTTTCAAGTTGTACACTAAAAGCGACACTTTATAAATGCACCGCGCACGGGTGCGCAATCTGAAATGAGTATACAGAGGGTCCGAGTTAAAATCTAGCCCAAAAGGACATTTGTTAGTTGTAAGCTGATTGATTCATTATGAGATATTTTTCTTTATAATTTTGTACTTTTAATTTACTTCGTTTTCGGAGTCTTCCGGCTATCCTCACACAACTCAAATACGTAGAGAACGCGTTAAAATGTTTGTCATTTTCTTTCTCCTTCTGCTCACTCAAGGCAACAGTTAAGGTAAACTCCATTCCATCGAGCTGTTCGACTCGGAGATGTTCCTTTGCCTACTCCTCTACCTCCACCTCAACCTTAATTTCTATATCTCCCACCACCGGCATATCAGGCACTGGACTTACTCTAACGGGAAGTGGATTCAGTACCTCGACGCAAGAGAACACTATCACTATTGGCGGAACACCCTGCCACGTGATCACAAGCACTAGTACGTCTATTACATGCACTGCTGGTCTATCCATCGGTGGGTTAAGTGTAGTTGTTGTTAAAGTCAGCAATAAAGGATTTGCTCAACATACCATTAAGAAAGTGATGTTCGACTACCAGGTTTCCATTAGCACCATATCACCAGTGAAGGGAAGCATAGCTGGCGGGACGAAAGTACGAATTGTCGGCGATGGTTTTGCAAAGAGTGCATCACAGGTCTCCGTGTCCTTTGGAGGTTCTAGCTGTAAGATTTTAAATACATCTGTTACAGAGATACAGTGCATTACATCAAAGAATTCCGCTGGCTTGATAGATATTGAGATTAGAGTTAACAACAGAAGTGGTATAAAATCAAACGGCTACAAGTTCGACAAGTTGATGTCTCCCCTTATCACCTCCATAAGTCCATTAACACAGAGTATAAGTGGTGGAGATGTAATGACCATTACAGGGACAGGTTTTGGGTCCAGTGGGACAGTCCTTATTGACACTAAACCCTGCAAGATTATCAACTATTTCAGCACTGTCATTACATGTTCAATACCCGCGCATACGCCAGGAGTCTATGATGTCATCGTCGACGTCATAAGCAAGGGATATGCTTCGTATAATGGTGCTCCTCCTCGCATTGTATATGTTCTTAATGTGACGGACGTGTTTCCTCGACAAGGTTCAGTGCTTGGCGGCACGGTTGTGAAGATAAGTGGTCGTGGGTTTAGTAACAGTGCTGAGAAGAATGTCGTGAGTATGGGTGGTGTTCCATGTGTGGTGCTATCTAGCAGGAGTGATCAGATCCTGTGTAAGACTGGTCATTCGGTCGCTACGCATGTCGTGGACAACACAGGAAATCATCCAGGTACAGTAATAGGATCATTCCTTTACCTTTACTCCGTTCTCTTCTAATCTATATGACGGGGACGTAAATGAAACTGTTGTGATATTTCGTGAAAGAGTAGGGCATTGTCTCCTGATAAAACAGCCTGGCATTCTGTAGTACTTTGCGCCACAATAGCAGTTCATATCTCAAGTACTCCCTTGTGAAGCACGTTTGATTATATACCAATAGAACCATATAAATAATTAATAACCTTTTACTTTACTTTGCATATGGTCGCCATACTGTTGAAACCATCTCGAACTTAACCACTTTTCCTGTGCTGTTTTATATTTTGGAACTGGTTAAGGAGTTACTAATGGTCCTGAATCAGAAGACATTCAGAATAGCTCTAGACCTTGCGCAGCCGTTGTATCGTGATTTATCAGTTGTATTACTGATCATTTCTCAATCACAATCTACAGAATATGGGACCGGGTACGCTTGGAATCCTCAGACTGTAACTATAAACGCCGGTGACTCCATAAAGGTAAGGAAAGGGAGATATCTTACTCATACTTACAGGTAAAAACATCCATAAAATTATTATATATTTGATGTCTTTTATCTCTTCAAAAATATTACCCTGGCTACCAGAAGTTCTACTGCCTCTCTACACAAAAGTTGCGCGCCGCCATAGCCAGTGAGGAGTGAAGCTCGGTTGAGAATCTCACGTGACATGGTTCTACTAATCATGTACGGCGTTGTTAGAACCAATCGGCGACAAGATACAAATCTACCTGTTCCTGGTACCGGATCCGAGGCATGGAAGTGAGATTCTCAACCATCGCTAGAACCTCTGGTATCCAGGGTACACAAATATCGTTAAGGGATCATATTCTTTGCAAGTTTGGTACTATTACATTAACATTCTCCTAATACGTCTCATTAATTTTCATTGTTCAGTGGTCTTGGACCAGTCCTTATCTAACTAACCTCAAGTACGGGATACAGCAAACCGCTGACTCAGCATCAACGACGTACGATGGAAATGGCTTCAAAAGCATGAGAGGTCCCAAGGGCTCGTTCACAACTAACTTTAGAGTCCCTGGTACTTACTATTACTCGAGTGGTCCCGTGGACCCTTATGACGTAATCAACATGAAGGGCAAGATTGTCGTCCTTGGACTTAAATCAAGAACCACAGATATAAAGATCCGAGTTGGTGACGTATTGGCCCTTCATGACACCTCACATGCCAGCCCTCTCTATATTAATGCTACAATGTGCCCAGATGGTATTACAAAAGGGATTCCACAATGCACTGTCACCAGACCTATGATGATGCCTTCAAAATCGTTTTCCTTTGTATTTTTGGACTGCAGTACACCGGAAGTGACGTCACTGTCACCGAACATCGGTGCCAGTTCGACTGTGTTGACGATCCGCGGTCGGGGGTTTGGTCCTGATGCATGTCAGAACGAGGTAGGAGTCGGCGGGCAGTCGTGTATGGTTGTTACGAGTAGTACGGACACCATTACATGCAGGGTAACAACCGGAAGCGCTTTGGACGCCGGTAAGTCATTCATTCGATTATCACTGAATTAACACTCGCAATACAGGGACGATTCCCTGTGCGTTCGACCACGTTAGTAAATAGCCAGTCGTCGACTGGGATTCTTATTCTGCGTAGTTTGATTTTATACACGACCCCACAAGTCACTATTGTGTTAAAATAAGGGTCTCTCTTATAGTATTATAACACTGAATGTATTCAATTAAGTTGCTTGAGGAATAGAAGGTTTCGTACAACGTAACAAAATTGAAGTTCAGCGTATGTTTTTGAAGGGTTGTCGTTTTCTATGTAAGAATTGAGCCAGATTTTAGTTTTGATACACTAACGTTAGGTTCAGTTTTGACTAAACAAGTCAGCAAACTGTCCCTTTCCTCTGGTTGTCAAACTACTTCAAGTAACTAGAAAACAAGAAATTGAACTTCATTCCTCACCTATAAAATCAAGTTTATAGTTTGTTTCGATACCAATGTACTATACTACGGCGTGCACAATTTGGCCTGAAATGAGAGGATATATTTTTCATTGTAGGTAAGCCGCATGATATCAGCGTACGTATCAAAAACCGAGGCAACGCGTTGGTGAAAATCTCTAACTCGGCCTCAAGAACATTTATACTCCAACATACGATTTCTTCAATAAGCCCAATAGCAGGGTCTACAGCCGGTGGGACGATACTAACAGTAACTGGTGACGGCTTTCCTTTATCTACTGCAAACATTACCATCAAGATAGGAAGTATTGGCTGTGAGATTCAATCCTCGAGTTATACCAAGATCAAATGTCGAACCAAGCCAAGCCGGAGTTCTGAGAAGTTAAAAGTTTCTGTTACAATCAAAACTATTACGAGCCTATGTACTTCCCGTCTGGGATGCACCTTTTCGTTCACTGATTCCTTGACTCCAAGAATCGATTACGTCACACCAACAACTCTCATCGGACTTGACCACGTCGTTACATTTTACGGTTCCGGATTTCCCTCACGGACCTCTGACGTCACTATTAAGTTCGGAAACAAGTCTTGTACTGTGATTGTTTCATCAGAGTACTCAATACAGTGTGCCGTAGGAGCCTTGGTAGCTGGCAGTCATGATATAAACATACACTTTCATCCCAAGGGGAATGCAGTCTTCAATAAAGATGCTTCGCAGACCGTGGCGAGTGTTGCGCTCGTATCTAATATTGCACCGACGGAGGGTAGTACCCAAGGTGGGACTCAGTTGACTATTACGGGTAGCGGGTTCGATGTTCGTCCTGAGCGCACTACTGTTCGTATTGGTGCCAATGACTGTATTGTATCAAAAGTGACGTTCTCTGAAGTCACTTGTGTTACGTTGAAACACGCCGCAGGATCTTTTGAGGTTAGTTAATGCAGTTTATATACTCAACTCAAGCATAGTTTTAGAGCAGTTCTGATAAAACATTCAAAATTCGCTATCTTTGTCATTTATGTATAAAATACTATAACTTTGGAATAAGCCGATAATCGTGTCTCTTAACAATTAAGGATCGGTATTTTGGTGTTTTGAAGGTCACGTGACCTTAATGCTGATAAAACAAAGAAATCAAAATGGGGTGGCGGAAGTTATTGTTTTGTTTCAGATGAGAATCTGTCCGGAATGGTTGACTTCTTATCACTGAAGAGGATGTAAATGGCGAAAAATGGTTCCAAGAATAAGTCACGTGACCTGTTTTTTTATATTTTCGCCTTAACAGTCTATCAGGGTCAACCATTCCGATCTGATCTTTAAAGTCAGCCACAAGTGTAATCAGATTAACACAAAATTGTTACTTAAAATATACAATGTCCCCACCCCGTTTTTAGTTTAATTTTCAACTTTTTGCAACCACGTGATAGAACCAAAATTTTATATTAGGACGACTAAAAACGTTGAGATTAGTTATAACCACTATTGTTCTAGGATTTGAGAAAATTGAAGTGACTATTCAACAAAATAGCTGTAGCCTCGTTTTCATGTTCAAACCATGCCTTAATATGCTTGAGTACTCTTGTCTATGAAGAAGAACAAGAGGCCTAGTTCCTGATAGCCCATTTAAGCTAGGCAGTATTAAATATTTAGTTGGATTTGCTAACTCGAGGACTACTGATTTGGGATTAGAACGTATTGTCTGACGCGCGCTCTGATTGGTCGAAATTATAGCCATGCCTGTGCGAGTGTAGATCACGAAAATAACGTCATATTTTACTAACGCGCGCTCTGAGTGGTTTATGAAATTGTAGATCATGGAAATGACATCATACAAGGATTCTACAAGAATTCAAAATCAAAGTGGCGGAAATACCACATTTTGAACTGGACTCTGGCGATTATTTTCGAGATGAAATTGATAAAGAACTAAAACACGTTGTTCACGATGTTAAAATGCCGTCTTAGGGCTATGGAAAAGAGGATAAAATAAAACAAGACTGGATAGCTGCCCTCAGCGCGACAAGGAGCGTACTTTACGATTTGTGCATCGTGAAAATATATTAAATAAAATAAGTAGAACAGTATCCTGTACTCTGACAAAAACACGACTGGAGTTGAAGAACATGAAAAAAAGTACAGGAGTCACGAGCCTCGTAGCAAAGCAAACCCTGTGGTATTTGTTAAATTGTTATAAATGTAGTTTGCAAGGGAATTCAGTGCATGCTTGACCGATATAAACTGCTTGTGCAGAAAGAAATTTCCAAATTATGTTTCCTAACACTATAATCAAAAAATAATTTCTAGGCACTGAATAAGACCCATAACGGTGTCTCTTCATTACCTGCTTTTTAAATGCATAGCACCTAATTGATGTATGTATATTTGTTTGTATTTCATTAGGTGGACATTGCAGCTAACGGCCACATTTTCCCCCGTCTGAGATACGCCTTTCGAACCTTTATCACGCCCATAATAACATCTCTCTCACCCTCCAGAGGCAAAGGTGGTGATGACCTCACGATATCAGGCTCAGGCCTTGGAACTGACATCACTAAGATCACCGTAACCATAGGCAACAGTACGTGCCGTCTGCACACAATTATTAAAGAGAAACTAATGTGTAGTCTCGGTCAGAACCCAGCTGGAGTCAATAATGTTGTTGTTCATGTTAAAAGGAAAGGACTAGCAGCTTATGCATCTTCATCAGCAGGCAAGTTTACTTATGATATTTCGATTCGAAGTGTTTCTTCAAGAGAAAGTGGCTTCGGTGGAGGAAAACTGATCAATGTCCAAGGCAATGGCTTCGATTCCAATACAATCGTCAAAGTCTGCAACAGTGTTTGCATTAACAACGCCACTTCACTGACACAGGTACAGTGCGAAGTTCCAGCCTATACGGGATTACGTACCGGAGATGTTCAGTGCCCGGTAAGTGTTACCGGGGCCGACAATGTGGCGATGACAAAGTCAGGATATTTTACTTACAAGAGTTCTCTGACAGCAAAGATATCGGTTGTTAATCCTTCCCGAGGGGGGACCGGTGGAGGCGTTAACCTTACAATCAGTGGTACTGGTAAGCATAATAATAAACATTTGATAGATTTATATTTTCTAATTCTCAACCGTCTCAAAACTTTTACATTTAGTACTTTTAGTAATACTGATTTGAATGCATTACTTGAACTTAGCTATTAGTGAGTCTAAACTGCCAAAAATGCATCAAAACAATTAAGTTCAACAGGTTAACAATAGAGCGGATATTGTATGATTGGGACAGCACGTCCGTAGTATTACCGTGACCGTACTGTAACTTACCGTACCGTAACTTACCGTACCGTAACTCTGTCATTTGATTGCATAAGAAAGAGAAAAGCAATAGGGAAACCATTTCAATCTCACGACATGCCGTACAGTAACCGTCCGTAAGTAATTTCCCACTCATACGAAAGCCGCTCTAACAGCTTGCTGTTTTGCACTTTAAAGCATGTATGTATATTTGTCTGTGAGCAGTTTGTCGTCGCATTTAAATTTTACAATTTAAATTATACAATTATCAGTTCACCAATAACGACGTTTGTGCCTGTTAATATCGCTGCGTTTTTCCTAAGGTTTCAGCCCTCTTCCGGGTGCAAACAAAGTTACAATAGCAGGAGTTGCCTGTATAATCAGCTCCTTCAGTTCCACTGCTATCCACTGTACCACTGGTCAGCGGCAGGGCTCCATCAAAGCTAAAATCCGCGTAGAGGTTGGGGACAATGGTATTGCTACCCAGGACAACGCGACCTTTCATTACATTGATTTGTGGTCATCGCCATTCTCATGGGGATATAAAAGTCCCCCGGTCAAAGGAGATTTGGTTGTGATTGCTAAGGAACAGACCATGCTCCTTGACATCACAACACCTGTGTTTTCAGCGTTGGTCATCAACGGAGAATTAATATTCGACGAAAAAGACTTGGTTTTGAATGCAGAGAAGATTCTAGTGGTTGACGGAGGAAAGCTTCAGGTTGGAACTGAGAGAGAGCCATTCCAACACAAGGCAAGGATTGTTTTGCATGGTAGTGCGAGGTCCGTGGAGTTGCCCTTATTTGGCGCAAAAGTTCTTGCTGTCAGAGAAGGGACATTGGATCTGCATGGCAAGCACGTGCCTATCACGTGGACACATCTTGCGTCCACGGCGTCAAAAGGTATGAATGCTTTGATGTATTCATTCTCTTTACGACTTATAAGTACAGATACAAGAACACAATTTTGAGAAGTTGATCATGATAAGAAATGCAGTCCACTCCCGTGCATCAAGTTTCTTTGAAACAAAGCTACAAAAATAACACCCTGAGAGAGAAGAGAAACACCACGTGAATGTCCTCATATGCTTTTCAAACGGTTTCAATAGATGGTGGCAAAGATTTGACAAAGATTAAAGTGGATTGCTGAAGTTTATTCTAGAAACTTGATTTCGCTTACAGTGAACCAATTTAAAGTTGCTCTATAAATTTATCTTAAAAGCAGTATTTTTCATCCACTCGAATCTTTGCCATCCTTGACCAAAATGGTCTCAATTTTTCCAGTATATCTGGAAAGCATACGTTCCTAATTTGAGTAGTTATTTTTTTCTTTCATCATGGGAATGTTTTATCATTTGGGGGTTGGCATTAAGCCCCTTTAGCATGTTGCTTCAATTCTGTTATTCTTTAGGTGCCACACAGCTGGTTCTTAAGCAGGCAGTCTCATGGAAAGTTGGAGACAGCATTATACTTGCGTCCACTAGCAGAAGTCCACGAGAAAACGAGGAACTAAAGATCACTAGTATCTCAGGGGATAGTACAACGATAGGAATCACACCACCGTTAAAGTACAAACACATTTCTATTGTACAAACCATAGCAGGCAAAGTAATAGAAGCACGAGCTGAGGTCGGCCTGCTTACTCGGAACGTTGTCGTGGAAGGTTCGGTTCAGCACGAATGGGCCAATATAATCCGGACATGCCCCGAAGACTTCGACCCGGATCAATTCGCGACTCAGACGTGTTTTCAGGGTCGATATGGAGAAGAGATTGGCAGTGATCAGTATGGGTCACAAATTATGCTGAATGCCAAAGAAATGAACAAAGGGCTTGTTACTGGCAGGATCTCGTACATAGAGGTTCGAAACGCAGGACAGGCGTTTAGACTTGGTGAGGTTTTTCTTCATTCTAACGCCTTTCTTCCTTATGAATACCTGTGTTTATTATATAAACTAATGTGCAAAGAACGCACGCAGTATGCACAAGAATGCGCGAGAAATAGACCTCTTATTAAACTCGCTTTCTCGGTCCGTACCGTAAGTTATTGACCGAGTCTTTTCCCTGCTATATGGCTCAAGCGCGAAACGCGCATGCCATAAAAAAAGGGGGAAAACGAGGATCCATAGCTTACAGGACGGACCGAGCAGCGAGTTTAATAAGATGTTTTTAAAAGTATTCAAACCCAGCTTTGCTTCAATGTTGCGGTCCGTACTGGATGTTATGGACCGCCAACTGACCAATCATAGCTCACGAAGTTAACTAGTCTGATAATTAACAAATAAAGAAGCCTTAGCCATGTTTTATACTATCATAAAACACGATGGGCATTTGAGAACATGAGAGAAATGTTAAAGCACAAGCCGAGGGCGCGTGCTTTCAACATTTCTAGAGTGTTCTCAAATGACCAGAGTGTTTTATGATAGTATAAAACATGGATTTAAGGCTTCTTTATCTGTTTTATAATATAGATTTACGCGCGCGATGAAAGGAAACCGCCAGTTGAAAACTATATAACACGGCTAACCATGTTATATACTCTGATAAAACATGGCTTCTTAGCCAATCAGAGCGCGCGTACTATCGTATCTATATTATAAAAGACCATATGCAATCTGTTAAGATAAGAAAAGTGGTGAAGGATAATATAAGTGTCGTCGTTCACGACCTACACTGTCACTGAACAGAGTAACCTTTTATATTTCCTAATTTTTAGGAACTTTTCAAAAACTGTGCTGATATCTGCTGCGAAAACAAATAAGGGGTCCTTCGGACGTTAATTATCCTTGATGCCATGTTTTACTGTCTGTACAACAAGACTTCCATATGCCACAGCACTGCGCATAGTACTTGTCAGCATTTATATGACATACACTATGATTCTCAACAAAAGTATTTAGTGGGAAGTAAGGGTGGCCGAGTGATTAAAGCGTTCACCTCTCCCTCTGTCACCCGTGTTCGATTCCCAGACTATCTCTTCCTTGTTTCGAGGTTTTTTCTCCGGGTTCTCCGGTTTTCCTCCTTCCACTGTAACCAACCTAAATTCCAATTCGATACCGGAAAGCACGTGCACGTAGAGAACGAGCTACTTGTAGCTCCTCAGTACTATGTAGGTAAATTATATGATGTATTTTTGCTTGAATAATTCTGCGTGAACTCAAATGCTTTTTCTAGAATTTGAATCGGATATAACGATAGTAGTAGGAAGCTTTAGGTTCGAGTACGAGTACGACAACGAGTACGACTTTTCACAATCGACGAATACTTTAAAAAGAACAAACACATTGTCTTAATAGCTTGTTCTCGTGTCTGCAGCATTGTTTGGCAGAAATGGAAGAACTGTACTTTCTTGCGACAGAGTCGTACTCGTAGTAAAAGTCGTACTCGTACTCGAATCTAAAGCTCCCTACGACTTTTTGACTCAAAATATCTCAGTCGCAAGAAAGTACAGTTCTTCCATTTCTGCCCAGCAAAGCTGCAGACTCGAGAACAAGCTATTAAGACAATTTGCTCGTTCTTTTTAAAGTGTTCGTCGATTGTGAAAAGTCGTACTCGTTGTCGTACTCGAATCTAAAGCTCCCTAATATTGTTATCTGTTAATATCTAAATCGGTAACATTACGTTTTTACTCCTAGGACGCTATCCTATCCACTTTCATATGAGTGGTGACGTCACAGGATCTTATGTACGCGGTTGCGCAGTACATCACACGTTTAATCGCGCTGTGACGATCCATGGCGTTCATGGGCTACTGGTAGAGCATAACGTGGCCTATCACGTGATGGGGCATGCGTACTTTATCGAAGATGGCATAGAAACGGGCAATACCATACAATACAACCTGGGAGTGTATGTGACGTCATCGAGTAGTTTACTGAATGTTGACGTCACGCCTGGAACATTCTGGATCACTAATCCGAACAATACGGGTACGTGGAGCCTGTGATATATTTTATTTTGTAATGCTTTACATATTCCAAATTATCTGTTACCATTTATCATTCCTTCAAGCGTATTTATAGGGTTTTAGCAGCTCACAGAGTCCTAACTTAACCAGATGATGTTCCATACTGGTTAGCTCAGTGGTTAAGCTCCGGTCTGTCGTGCGGGAGGTCGCGGGTTCAAATCCCGGCCGGACCAACATTCAGGGTCTTAAAATCACTGAGTAGAAGGTGCTGCATTTATATAATACAGTAAACAGTTAGATCTTCACGTCTTCTCGGATAATGACGATAAATCGTAGGCCCTCGGAGACCTCCATAGAGGGGCTTTAAGCCTGTTGAGGTTCTCCGTCCACCTTCGAGTGGTAAAACAGAATAAATCAAATAAATCAAATGATGAACTTGAATTTATACAATAAAGAGTGAGAGCCGCATGCTGGACAGCAGTCGCGGACTGCCCTTTGTTCTCGCCACGAGTTTGGACGTTCTATGTGCATCTATAAAAGGACGGACACACGTATGACAGAACAACATCTATTTGTTAATTTGACTACCTCTGTCTTTTATCCGATATAATGATAATGTCGTTTTTATTTCTCAGTGCGTCACAATGCTGCCGCAGGTGGAAGTCACTTCGGTTTCTGGTACAACTTGCCAGTTCACCCTGGTGGCCCTTCCTTCACCCCCACAGTCTGGCCCAGGACCACTCCTCTCGGAGAATTCCGTAACAATAGCGCACACTCGTTTGCTCGTTATGGCGTCTGGATCTTCCCAACCTACATCCCCTTACAAACGCCCCAATCAACTATAAACTCCCCTGCTCCGGCGAAGTTCTATGACTTCCTTGCTTACAATAACCTCAAAGGCTTTGAGGTTACGGAAGGAGGCGCTATTCAAGCGATCAATTTTACCATGCTAGACAACAAAGAGGCAGGATTTGAGATCACCATTGTGAAGGCTCCTTGGGGAACGGAAAATGGTGGAGTCATTCGGGATTCCCTAATAGTCGGCTACAGTGCAATCAGCGGTGATGATTCATCTTTCTGCACCCAGGGGGGTATCGTAGGCCCTGTGACGTCAAGGCTGACTGTCTCTGGTGTAACATTTGTAAACTTTGATGGACCGAAATGCGCTGCGTTGAGGGGATGTTCGTTTTGTCGTCCGAGGCAGGGTGGGTGGACGGTGAAACTCGAGAAGACAAGGCTTATTAACGCTCCTAATAAGGCAGCCTTCCAGTGGGAACACGAGACAACATTTGAGGACCTGGATGGCACACTCACAGGTGACTATACGTCATGTGCGAGTTCTCTGCTTGTATGGAGACAAAGCCATATATGTAAACCCGAACGATTATATACATCGTGTATTCATCCAGTTAATATAAAAAGGAAACTATCTTTATCCACATTTATCAGTCTAACAAAGAATATGATAAATGGATATAGTGCTTTCAGTTGCTATAAATACATCATCATTATCGTTGCTGTTCATCGTATACTTTACATACACTTTTCTTTGTCTTATAAGACTCTATGTACTCGAGCGAATTTCTCGAGCTTGAATGCGTAAAACCAATAGCAATATAAGTTAGTATTGTTTTTAGTATTCCCAGGAGGTATGTAACATATAGCTACACCCTCACAAAACATAACGGTCGACAGGGAGTCTTTAAACAATAGTGATATAAATTAGTATTCACAGAAGGTATGCAACAATAGCTACACCCTCGCAAAGCATAACGGTCGACAGAGAGTCTTAAAGATCCTGCTTTCCAAATATCGGACTTTGAACTTCGCAATCGGCCCGTTCTTCATACTGGTCGTCGGATCTCTAATTGTTATTTTGCGATATCTGAGTGTAAATACAAATGATTGTGTTGAAAAACTTTTTTACAGGTATTCCTGGAGGTGGCAGCATAATCGCCACAAACGGAAACCTTCCACCAAAGCACTGTACCCAGTCCTCCTCCGCAAGTATTGGTCTCGTCCCAGGCAGCATCTGTGACTCGACTCCACGCTTTCGCCGCATGGCATGGAACAAACCTCTACCCCAGTCCCTTCTCTACAAGGATGTACTGCTAAGCAACCAATATGGCACGAGTCGTGTCCCGTGGGCCTCTAAGCGGCTGACACATCCCGAGGGATGGATGGCTATCGTCGTGCTGGGGGAGAACTACAATCTGACGTTTGATCATGCTCAGCATATTACCAATATTTCGTACAAGTATGTTAGAGTAAAAATGAGTAGGTTTTATCATTAACTTAGGGGTGGCCAGTCTCTGTCTACTGCTCCAGGTCAAGTTAACAATTTAGGTTGTTAGTCCGGCACAATCGTGTGATGTCAACATCTATCCATATTAAAAACTCTTAGAAAGCACCAGTCAGTGAGTGAAGTGCTGTTATTGAATCCAGGAGACATGAAATTTAATGTGGTAGTCTTTCATATCATTCTTACTATTTAAAGGTACTTCAGACCTCAGTTTCACTCTAGTTTAAGTATTACTAAATATTGTTATAGTGTCATAAAACGTTACCAAATGTAGCATGCGCGAGACTTTACTGGTTCTCGACATTTTACTTCAGAGCCCGGTTTTACGAGTTTGGCCCGAAGGACTACCTGTGGATCAGTCACCCTATGAAGCAGTCACCGGACACATTCAGGACCACAGGAAAAGCAGTCAACATGTCCAGCGGTATACCTCAACCTGGACATGCGTCCAGTGGAGATTGGTTCTTTAACAACTTTACAAAACAGTTCACATATATTGTGAATGGTGATAGTCAGGGAGGTCTGGTAAACAGGGACATATATCTGCAGGTACGTTCATAAGTTGATAGCGTAACACTTGAATAGCTTGGACATTTTTTGTAAGGCTAAGGACCTTTTTCATGACTTCGGATTGAGTCTTCTTGTATATAATTTGTCTCTCTGAGCAAAATAAATATACAAGATCTGGAGGCGACATTAAAGTGGCTGTAAGTTTTGATCATCAGCTTTTTAACTATGACTTACCTATAGAGCGCTTAAATAATAAGCAATTATTGGATGAGGTTGAGAATGATAGCGAAGATCTCTTATTAGTCAAAGGCTGAGGCTGATAACCCAGACAGAGGTCTTGATAATTTCGCTATAATGCGAAAACCGAATCCAGTAGTTGTTTTATTATTCATGTTCTAAACTTTTTAGAAAAAGATTGGCAGTCAGATATCAGATGATAATTACACAATAAGACGGGTTAGTGACTCCTGCGCCATGGTTATCTTGAGGCTGCGCGCGCAGTCTAGAGATATCGCCCATGTCCTATTTAACAAATAAAGAAGCCTTAGCCATGTTTTATGATAGTATAAAACATGGATGTAACGCTTCTTTATCTGTTTTATAATACCGATTTACACGCCCGATGAAAGGGAATCGCCAGTTGAAAACAATAAAACACGGCAAACCATGTTATTTACTCTGGTAAAACATGGCTTTTTAGCCAATCAGAGTGCGCGTACTACGTATCTATATTATATAAATCAAAATATGAACGCTCGAGGTCGTAAAAAACTGCATTTAGCAGCTTTACAAGCACTCGAAAGTGCATTATTTTGTTATAGGCCATAGGAGAGCCATCTTCTGTTTGTTTTATAATATAAACTCGATCTACGCGGAAAGAAATTATCGAGCGTACATTATAAGAAAATCGAGCATGCTGAGCAGCCAATGAAATAGCGCGTTCTTGGGATGCTCCCGTAATTTATATTATAAAAAATTTTTTGTATATCAGTATATACCCTACTCTCAGCCAATCAGAATCGAGACTGTTACTAATAAAATGAATAATAATTTCTGTTAGTTTGGTTCGTTACTATTCTGCTCTTTAAATATTGTTTAACTTTGAGATAACATTCATTCACTGCTTACTATTTAAAAAAAACCAAAACTACATTAAGGTGATAATTAATAGTAAATTATGCTAATTATTGTTATCACTGATTGCAATTAAAGGTTTACCGTTGTTATTACAAAGACTGTATCAAGCCCATCCCGCCTCCTCCCCCCGAGAAGAGGCCCCTACAGCATCTGAAATGGTCGGACCCCGAGAGTTGGTATGGCACGGAACAGGGTTATGGCGGGTACAATAAACAGCTACCTACAGACGGCGATGACGTCATGATTAAGCCAGGTGTGATTGAAATATTTTTTAACCAGGTTTTTAAGTGAAGCATTTGCTTTAAAAATACGAAAGAGCAATTAACTTATAACATTAATGATGATAATAAAATTTGACCTGGTCCGTATGGGGCTCGAACCCATGCCCACCGCGCTCTGCCGATTGAGCAAACGGACCAACTTACGAAATGAGAATAATGAATTTGCTTCTAGTTTGCTACATATGCACCAAAAAGCATATGAAGGTTAAACTTTATTTATCCTTGGAATTTCATCAATATATACTTTATACAATTGCTTTTCGTGAAAGCCAAGTAAGAATTTAGAATAGAAAATACATAAATATTTTTTTTACATAATGAAATGAAATTCCACAAACACTTTTTCGGCGAGATATCCAATATTGCGTGTTGGCCTTGAAGGAGGTGAGGAGTCGCAGGTGGTTGGAATTCTTAAATCAGACTGAAAGAACCAGGGTTTATGAATCAAATCATTACCTATTATTTATTTAGATAGAGAGCCGGGGAGAAGATGTGTCTGCCGATGTACTCCAGAGAATCTTCAATCTACCCTGTTAATAAGATGTTTCGTTTTCAATTCTTTACGATGTTTAAATCCATTGTCTAACTTTTGCGTATCGTTTTTCAGGATGGTGGATGGTTGCTGATACTGAGCTACCCTCCATGGGAAAACTTCTCATATACGGCACTCTAGAATTAGAACCACATATGAGCTTTTTCCTCAATGCTACGCACATCTTCGTAAATCCACAAGGTAACCTGATAATCGGTTGGCCTGGCCAGCCTATGAGTGGGCATGTCGTCATCTCTCTACGAGGGAACTGGGACACACCGGACATGCCTTTACAGAATGGACCAAACGTGGGAGCAAAAGCTCTAGGTATATGTCAGCACCTCACGAATTAAGGCCGAACAAAGTTCTTAACATTTCTAACGTAATCTTGTATGCACCATAACACATAGTCTATGTACATAGTTATATATTTATAAAGTATTGATATTATCTCCTACTTTCGATTCTTTACTCTAAAACAGACTTAATTTTACATTTTCCTGATAGGAATTCCGTAGGTAAATAAAATTGGCCGTTGACTTGATTTGGCCCAATCCGGTTTCTGGAAAACTACCCACCCACCCCTCCTTTGGATATGCATCGTTCTATTAATGATTAACCTTTAAAGTTAGGGTGAAGTGCGGGGGAGGGGTGGGGGTTTCCCAGAAACCGTGATTGATCCCTTGATTAGAACCAACATACCCCGGGGGGAGGGGGTGGGGGTGAAGCACTTGTATGGGAAATAGGTAGGTATTTGTGGACATGGGGGCCAGAACAGGAGCCGGTTTTACGATTAAAAAAACGTTGCTCTGAAACCCTGATTTCCAAGTTATTGTGAAAACAAACTGATCAATTATATTGTGAGTCTTCTATAACCCGGAATTCTACATATTGATCATTCATGAGCATAACCATGTTATCATTATTAGATGTATCTGTGATATTTTTGTACTTCTCGACTGTGTTTGTTTTAATTGAAGGCGTATTCGGTAACATGGAAATACACGGGAAGAACCGTTCAGTATACTGGACACGACTGGAACGGACGGCGAAGGCTGGATCAAGAGAGATACAATTAGAACATGCGGTGGATTGGAGAGAGGGCGACATGGTTGTTATTGCACCCACAACCTACAGGCCATACGAGACTGAAGTCCGGACCATCAGTAAGTGGATCTAAACTTTTACTACATCTTCAGAATACTGTCCTCAATCTGAGCTTATGCGCCCAGCCAGGTATGCGTAGTGTTAGGCGCTACACCTCATCACTGTGGCTCGGGTTCGATTTTTCAACACAAGAGAACATGTGAGTTAAGTTTGCTGGTATCTCACCCTTGCTCTGAAGGTTTACTTCGGGCTTTCCTTTGCTCAATAGCACACTTTCGACATATGCTTCACTTGGCACGCACAAAGGTAAATTAAATGTATTATATTCTCCGAGAAAATAATAAATTTAATGTCCCCCGGAGCCTCATATTGAAACCTTTGTCCGTGACAAGTGAAGCATATATCGTAAGTGGGTTATTGTAGTTCAGTTAATTGGTCAGCTGGATGCTGGCCGAGATCACGGCGGCAAACCGTCACGCGCATGCGCTTTTGATGAGCCCAGTGCGCGCGCGTCCCGCTAGTTTCCCGCCAAAACTGAAAGCCGAAAACAAAGACAATCATCACTTTTTCTAATCTTAAGTACGTATTTGAAATGTTTCGCCAAAAACAGCAAAACTACTTTAAAGCTAAGCCTAAAACTTTAACAGGTTTAATTTCACTTAATTTGTAATTCACTGTGAGTTTACTAAGTTAGCAAATTATTTACTAAAAATGTTTAAGCCCTCGGAAATGATTGTATTTCAACTTCAGCGCCTTCGTTCTTATCGGCCAGCTGAGCAAAACGTTTTGCCATGCGGTGTAGGCCGAGATCGTCCTGTTTTCCATCGTTCATTTCGTTTCGTATATTTATTGCAGCTGCAGTTTCTTCAAATCGCAAGACCCTATTCCTCAACTCTACCCTCAAATACAAGCACATTGGTGAGAAGTACACAACTGGTACATGGAACTATTCCCTAGCAGCCGAGGTAGGACTGCTGACCCGCAGTATTGTTATCGAGGGCGCTGATGACGTCAGTGGTGTCCTGGGGAAGCAGTCGTTTGGATGTCGCGTGCTCATTGGCTCCATTGGTGGCAGCGGTGATGGTAAAAAGAGACGAATCAGGATTGAGAATGTGGAGTTCAGACATTGTGGTCAAGAAGGATGGACAGACTTCTACGATCCTAGGTTACTGGAAAATAATTATAACCATTTACAGAATTTGAAAACTATTTAAAATGTTTGAAAATGTCAATTCTAAACTCTGTAAATTTGAACATTTACAGACGTTTAACAAAATACAATCATACTATGTAAAAAGTCGGTAAATGTTCAAACTTACAGAGTTTAGAATCTACAAGAGAGTTGGCATTTTACCTAACAAAGTTACAAATATTTTACATAGGTTTTTTCCTTACTATATGAAATATATATCTACATACTTTTCTTTAAAAATGTCTTTAAATATTTCAGTTGTAAATGTTTGTAAAATGTTGAGTCGTGAAATCTCAGACGTAGAAGGTCGAAAACCAGACCCCATCCAGCGGCACATACCCGTAGATACAGATACGCTTTATTAGCTCCTTGTACAGCACATAGGACATAGTAGTGTGGCCACCCCTAAAGTATGACTTTACAAACAGTCGTGTAATATTGGAGTCTTCCCCCTGGAGGGGGATGTACCCTGGGTACCAGACGTTCAAAGTTGGAACCTAGGGTATAAGAAGTGCTGATCGCGGAGTAAACTTCTGCGTCTGGCCTTGTTTCGGCAACAGTAGCTGGGACGAATCTAGGATTATCTGAGGGGGGAAGGGGGAGGGGGGTGTGTTCGATAGGCCCGAAGGGAAGTTCGATCATAGCAACTTCTTTTTTTCTTTATGAAAGGAAACAGACACACAGACGTTTTTTTTATTGGTACTTTGTACAATACTATACTGATCCGTATTATCCGTTATCGAACTCATTAATAATTCATGAAGCAAAAACAAAGGAAATCACCGACCGATAAGTGATCTTTAAATCTGATACAGATTTCGTCCTGATTTACATAAACTTTGGCTTCGATTTTCTCGGCCAAAATAAATCGTATCGCCAAAATAACTGAAAACATGACTCTCTACATCTAGACGTTTGATAAGTAAGATAAAGAATTCGTGTCCGATCTTTATCCGATTTACAAACTCTCGCTTTCAGCTCGAGTTCGATCTTTATCGGATAAAGATCGGCCACTCATTCTTTATTTATTACATAATAATAATATTGTTTGGGTGCAAGAAATAACAATAATGACTGCTACATCGTATTTGTTGAGTGGAAAAGGGCACCAGAGTGGCAATGAAGCTATTTTCTTCCCATCTAATGCTATGTCTGTCCTGGTGTCAGCCGTATTAATTTAGATTCGATGACTAGCTATATGTTATTGGACTGAGTGATCAAATTGTCAATAGTTTCAGTATAAAGTGTACTTCATTTCCTTCTGCTTACAGTGTCAAGTTATCTTTTCAGGTATTCCCTGGCTTTCCTCGATATTGAATCTCTGTCATCGTCATCATACGTCCGTGGCAATTCCTTTCATCATGGCTACAACACAGGACTTGGAGTATTTGGCGTCAACGGCCTGTTGATACAAGACAACGTCATCCATCATACTGTTGGGTCGGCTATCAGGGTGCGGGGATCTAAACACCAACTAATACACAACATGGCTGTCCTCTGCGTTGCTCCATGTGAGTTTGATAATCGTTTTAAGAATAACGATGCCTTAGCTGCGATAGGTAAGTTGCGTATTCTCATGGACGAGCTAGTCAAGAACGAGCCCTCAATGGTGGCTCATGCGGGGAATTCGCTAAAAGCTATTTAGCATTAGAAAATATGACCCTGTTTTAGCCTCCATTTGAGGGTCATTCCAGCTCGTCCGTGAGAATACGAAACTTGCCTGTTCGACTTCTACTTTCAGTCTATCCCTAGAAATTCAAATTTCAATGACGTAGCAGCCATGTTAGTTTAACTAAAATACACAGAAGCTACAACGAGGAATATTTCGTTAACCAAAACGTCAACCAAGATGACAGCAATGACTTCCGAACTTTAAAGCGGTGAATGTTGCATTCATCATAGTTGTCAGGACAGTGCTAAAAGATGCGGAATGCAATACTAAATATGGAATTGCCAAAAACTGACGTCTTTACGTTTGTTGTTCATGCCTTGTTATGAAACGCCACGTGAGGACACACTGAGCAGCAGAATATTATAAAGTTATGAACGAAGTTATTCCAACCTAATCAAACAGGCTTATTCAGGTTTTAAGACCGGTCCAGACCGGTTATATTAAGCCATGTTTCATTCATCATAGTTGTCAGGACAGTGCTAAAAAATGCGAAATGCAATACCATATATGGAATTGCCAGACACACGCCTGTATTTATGAAACGCCACCGTCGAAGATACACTGAGCCCTAAAATGCTATAAATTAAGTTATTAACGAAGTTATTCTAACGTTTTGCAACATGCTTATTCAGGTTTTAAGACCGGACAGGTCCAGACCAGTTATGATTCGACGTCCGAGTTCAGTTATGTGACATATTCACGCTGGTCGTACATGATCTAGAAAATGGATTAAATGCAAAAAAATATATCCAAAAACCCAGCATTTTGTACCATTTTAATGTGTTTAAGAGGTCGACCATCTAGATGTGGATTTCATGCAAAATATTATAACTAAACAGCGTACCATACACAACTTACAGAGTATTTCTATGTTGATAGCTACGTACAAAGGTCGACGCGAAGCAATGAACTTCTTGTGGAGCGCACTGTTTGAAATCAACAAAGCTCATGACGTCACCTTACGCGACAACGCAGCAGCTGGCAGTGAGAGGATTGGGTTCCACATCCGAGGAGAAAGCTGCCACACCGCTGACCCTTCAACACGCTGGCGTGGAAATGTTGTGCATTCCAGTGTACATGGTGTTCATATAGGCTACAGTGATGGATATCCCGGCTGTGCAAAGATCGCAAACTTTGTTAGCTGGAAGAATTGGGATTACGGGATATTCGCCTACCCGTCCTCTAGAGTAATGGTGATGGATTCAGTTGTAGCTGATAATAAAGTCGGTGAGTGGTTATTGGGATTACGGGATATTCACCTACCCGTCTTCTCAGTAGAGTAATGGTGATGGATTCAGTTGTAGCTGATAATAAAGTCGGTAAGTGGTTATTGGGATTACGGGATATTCACCTACCCGTCTTCTAGAGTAATGGTGATGGATTCAGTTGTAGCTGATAATAAAGTCGGTGAGTGGTTATTGGGATTACGGGATATTCACCTACCCGTCTTCTAGAGTAATGGTGATGATTCAGTTGTAGCTGATAATAAAGTCGGTGAGTGGTTATTGGGATTACGGGATATTCCCCTACCCGTCCTGTAGAGTAATGGTGATGGATTCAGTTGTAGCTGATAATCAAGTCGGTGAGTGGTTATTGGGATTACGGTATATTCCCCTACCCGTCCTCTAGAGTTAGGCCTAGATACAAATATCACGATATTTTTTTAGATATTTAGAACCTTCCATGATATTTAGAAAACAATGTGATATTTAGAAAAAAAATGGGATATTGTTGGGATATTTAGGAATTTTGTTGAGGGTCTAGGCATTTTCAGCGTAGTTTTTGGTGATTGAAACTGGTTAGCTCAATTCAGTGGCAACAGTAATCTGGATCAGCGGTTTCCCACTTAATAATGTATCCCATGATGCTTAGTGCAGTCAGTACAGAGGTCAGACTCAGAGCAAAATGGCGGATCCACCAATGGCTGTAAGCTTATTTTGTGAAAAATGCGAGTACGATAATAAAAAAAGGTTGTTATATTATAATATTTATTAAAACTGTATTAACATTATCTTTGTTAGTGGGAAATTTAGAAAATTTTGCCTGATATTTAGAAAATTTTGCCTGATATTTAGAACTTTTTACGTGATATTCCGGAATGATATTTAGGCGATTTTACGTGATATTTGTATCCAGGCCTATCTAGAGTAATGGTGATGGATTCAGTTGTAGCTGATAATAAAGTCGGTGAGTGGTTATTTCGTCAAGCGCCTCTATTGTGTCGGTTTCACTCAGACTTTTTTTTATAATTTGCAGTGTACGTGCAAGTGAATGTGAGTTTAGTTCATCAAACAGATACAAAGACCAACATTTCAGATCACCCATGTATTCGCGCACGTCAAACTTCAAATCAGCTAATACTACTCTTCAATGCCCAGTTGGTTAAACTAACGAAAGAACGGTTTTGAGCATTCACAGGGACTTTAAGAAACCTGATTACTATTTCCTTTATTCTACTTTAATGACGTTTCACATCCGGCAAATCTTCGAATAAATGATAAGCCTGGAGTTCCCTTCACGCCGAGCGAAAGACGGAGTGATTTATTTTGCATTGACATTCGCGTTCTCAATGAAACGTAAAATGTGTGGCTTTCACGGTGTTTTTTTTCCAGACGGTCAAAATGAGGCGACTGCGTACATTGTCAGGTTCAGCTATTGTCTTTGTAATTAAGGCTATTATTTTATGCCGTCGTCCTAGACGTTGCCGTCTGATGTTCCATGACTGTGAAGACTAGGTTGTGTAATTAAATATTGTAATTGCAGTGTGGTCTATGTTCTGTTCTACAGGTATTCTTGTCAATGTATTCTCTCCACCGTCTCTGTCACATATTGCCGCTGACAAATTTGTACAGTTGGATCACGTGCTCATAATCGGCACCAGTCCTTCATATGATTGCACGACCGATGCTGCCACTCCCACCAACGCGTTCAACACTGTGAAAAGTCGCGGACCGCGAGCTAAAGGAGGAGGGAATATAGGCTTTCTACTGTCTTCATTTACGTCCGGTCAGGGTATGGCGCCCGAATTTCCGTGGCATCAAACTTTTAATTATCCCGCTATTGAGGGCATTACGAGGTTCAACTCTGTCAGACTCGCTTATTTTGGAATGAAGTGTGGAAAGAAAAGTGTAGCGATCGTGACGAATCCAGGATCTGCTGACGCGATGCATCCCACTGAGGTATGGCTTGTGTAATAAGCGGCGTTTAACTGAATACCAGAGTAGAGTGTACTTGTAGGAATGAAGAGTGACATTCTTAAAATGACGTTGAGTCGTAGGTCTCTCAATCAGATGAAATCATCGCCCTGAGGTTTCTCGCATTTTCTATACTATATCACGAGTAACCGATGTTAAATAAGGTTGCTTTACCTTCAGAAACTGTATAATGGTCGTACTTTGTGCAAATTTGATTTATGTATTAACAGAGCCTGCCGCTCATAAGTAGCCGACAACACCAGACATAATTACTTGGGACACACGCTCAATCGTATTTTTTTGGTCATGGTGATTTTTCGTCCTCACCCTCCTCGATGTTGTCGGGTTTGGGGCCCAATCGTTCTACTCAACATTGGGCAGGGGGAGGGGAAAAGTGTCTCGACAATTGTGTCTTGGATTGTAACTAGTGGGGATAAAGTGTTGATGTTTCAAATATAGCCCGGTTTACATGACACGCACTTTGGGCACGGCACTCCTAACTTGGGCACGGCACTCTTAACTTGGGCACGGCACACCAAACAGGCGGACCGAGACTACTTTTTCACAGGGTCACACCACCTCTACATTTTCGGGCAACCTAGGAACGTTTCCATTTACACGACAAAAATTAGGGGTACCGTGCCGCAAAATGTGCAGTGCCGTGCCCAAGTTACGAGTGCCGTGGACAAAATGCTTATCGTGTAAACCGGGCTTATAGCAATTGTTTCAATCCATTCGTAGATTCGGAAGCTATCAATATCCTCAGTAGACCAAGGCAGCCTCGTGTACTTCAATGCACCCAACGTTAACCTTGTGAACCCCTCAGACTGTGTCGACATGGACTGTGATGGGCAGAAAGAGGTGCTTATTAAGGACATGGACGGGTCATTAATAGGCGCTGCTGGTGGAAGTATTATCTCTAAAGCTGAGTATGAATGGAACGGTGATCCACGTCGAGGTCTAGGTAAAGGAAAGATCATGTGATGAGTGATACTACATACTGTGTGTCATATTTCAGACTCGTTTGCAAGATTTTGTATGGGGGGTGCGAGCGCTGCAAGCGGGAGCTGCCGACGGGGGTACGGGACATGTCCCCCCTGGAAATTTGAAAATCTAATACCCCATTCACGCTAACTACCTCGAACAGGCTGTTTAGTTAAGGAAGGTCAGTTTGAAACTAGTTTAGCACTGGTCAGCGACCAGGCGGTGGTACTGATAGATATTAGTTTAAACTTGTTTAATTAAACAACGTGTATAGTTTTGAAGGTACTATATTTCGGCTAGCCAAACTAGCCTTCTTCAGGTACTAGATTTTGTAAGTGGAGAGTTCTAAACTAGGGGATTACAATATATAGGCTTTCACAATAATTATGTGAATAGGAAGTGGCGTGTGTAACTGTGACCTCATCAGGTCATAATAAAGATGTATGTAAGGTAACAAATAACGATAAACTAATGGCATGCAAAATACTAATGACAAAATATAAAAAATTAAAGGATGCTGAATAAAACATATAAATGTGTAGAAAATGAGGTTGAGCTAGGTTCAAGTGTTTTGACCTTGTCTACAGGATTCTCTGGCTTTACGAATTAAATTGAGTCTCGTGAGGAATGAATAAGTTCTAAGGGAATGAAAGAAACTGTTCTGCAACAGTGGAGGGTTTGGACTTAATGTTAGGTTTGTCAACTGATTGTCTGCGTGCACCCATCGCACCCCCTGAATACGGGCCTGTGCTTGATGCTTAAATTATATGATACATAAAATAAAAGGGCACTTTTTATTAAGCATCGATATGTCATTTGTACCGTTGTGTAGGCCTCGTTTGTATCCGTAAACCGAGGCGTCTTTAGTAGATTTACTCCTAAATAATGTTTACACCTTTACCATGTTATACGGCTTTTAAGATATGAGCTACAACTTTCGTGATAGATTAATATTAGCTTGGAGGGACAACGAATTATGATCCATTGCCACGAGATGTCAATAAAACTATAATCAGTCAACAGCTTGTATCTGAAGTATAATGTATTTATATTAGAGTCAGAACACCCGGCCAACGGGCGTACTTTTCACGTAAACCATGCACCAAAGTCCATTATCATCACTTTTCTAGGTGATTATCGTATTCCTAAACCGATGCTGACCGCTCCAGACGGCACAAGACTTAACGCCTCCGTGGTCGCGCCGCATCATGGGATAGTACGGGGTACTACTTCACAGAACCTTTGCTCTTGGAACTCTGTCTGGAATGCTTACAAATGTTATAATATCGGTAGGTGGTGTTGTACACTGAAAAAGAAAAGTTGTTTTATTCAAAGTATTGACGTCACTTAGACATTTGACTTATTCAAGATTTCATATAATTAAGCTTGAAGCATGACTTTGACAGTTATTTATAAAGATCTGGGCCCGTTTATTTGAAGCCCGACTAACAGTAATCCATGCATGCAGGGTTAATTGCTTTGAAATTTTAACTTGTTGAATATTGATTTTGGGCTAAAAACCTATTGTTTGATGAGGAATGAGTAGACGGCCGAGCAGTTCTAATTGTAATCCTGGAATAGAGAAAGACACTTTTACCAGGAGAACCACAACTGACCCCAGGTTAAAATGTAATCCATGCAGGATGAGCGCTAATCAGACTTCGAACAACTGCATGCGTCCTGGTTTACAAGCGTTTTGCTAGCATTAAAGGCACTGTCAATCGAATTGAACCTTCAAGTTTCTTTAAAACAAAACTACAAACAATAACACCCTGAGAGAGAAGAGAGATATAGAGGCAAAAATTAAAGTGGATTACAAAAGCTAATTCTAGAAACTTTATTTCGGTTACAGTGAACCGATTTCAAGTTGCTCTAAATTTCTATTGAAAGCAGTATTTTTCATCCACTTGAATCTTTGCTAGCCTTCACTGAAATTGTCTCGGCATTTTTGTTACAGTATACCTGGAAAGCAGCAGTACTCTGCTAATCTGAGTACTTATTTTTGTCTTTCCTAGTCATGAGAAAGTTTATAATTTGGGTGTTACTTTGTCCCTTTAAAGGATTAAAAATAAAAGAGAATCGTTAATGACTCCGAGTATACTAACTTTGTGCTCTTGCTTGAGTTGTTGGAGCAAGTTGTGTCTGTGGTTTCAAGACGGTTTCCTTTCAACCAGCTTCTGCGAAAACATGCATACCACAAGTAAACGAAAAAGTTATTTCAACTTAATATGAACAAGACAATAAAAACAAAATACGTTCTTTTCTTCAAGATTACGAAATGCTTATAGTGGAGAGTATGGATGCAGACACTGAAGTGCGCCGTGTATCACCCGTGGCGTTGTCAGCGGATGGCTACACAAATCTAATAAATGGCCCACAGGATCATGGGTGGTGCTTCGGCTACACATGCCAGGAGAGAATCTCTACGTTTTACTCTATCGTAGCCACTGGACGTAACTACACGCTGTTCTTTACCGGTGGGTAATGAAATCAGAAACAACACTGCCTAAACGGCAATCCTCGCTAAAGCCCGATTTCCATATGATCGTTACGATGGCTACGATAGCTAAAAAGTACTGAGCAATCATAATGCTAAAATGGAAACCGGGTAATATAAAAGACTATGCACTATCCCAATCGGTGCGATCGTTTGAGAGTGGTTCCCATATGATCGCTACGATTACTGAGTACTTTTTTCAGCGATGGTAGCAATCAGATATGGAAACCTGGCTATAGTACAACAATATATAGTTCTATCCCTGCGATCGTGATTGTTACGATGTCCCAGTGGAGTGTGGTTCCCGATATGATCGCTGAGCACCATTTTCAGCGATCTTAGCGATCATTTGGAAACCTGGCTTATCCATGACGTCATCTTAAATTTAGCTCTAGATAACCGATGAGTCGTCGTTACTGCGTCGTTATCAGCTCTGCTATATATATATAATTATATCTAGGTCACATTATACAACTAGTAATTTCCGTAGTTTTCCGCTATACTTTCCTCCTGAAGCCTTATACCATATTTTCTTGAAAATGAGATCAAAGGTCACAGGTTCCATCGCCATGGCAACCATCTTTGCCAGAACGTTAAAAGGTCGACTTTACATTAGATATAGTGAACTCAATCTTATCGGATACAACCAAACGAAAGTAGACCATCCCTTTACTTCTAAAGGGTGTGGTCGTTCTTGATCCAGGCCTTAATATTAGCTGAGTCGTTGAAAATGTTTAATACGTGACATCCTAGAAAAGGTGTATCAGTAACTCCTTTTAAAGCCAATGTTTATTTAAGTATCGGTACATTCGGTGCAAGTAGCACCATAAAACAACATGAACTCTTTTTGCCCCAAATTCTATTTCTGATTTACTTCAGTTGTCTAACTTAGTTTTCTTTGAGAGGCAGGAGCAGAAATTAAACTAGAATAAACGCTACCCGAATTGCGGGATTGATTCATCTTGTGATGTCACAATGAAAACCTACGGGATTCTATTGTAGTAGTTTTCTCTAGGGAGGGAGTTGATTCATCTTATGACGTCACAGGGTCCACGAAAAGTAACCAAAATTAGGGATTAAATGCCTGAAATGTTACAAAATTTGCAAGATTAATACCTTTTTGTGAGAAACAAACACAATGGTACAATATATATATTGGTTAGCTCAGTTGGTAGAGCACGGTCTAGAGTGCGGGAGGTCGGGGGTTCGAACCCGGCCGCGTCCTTGGGCAGGGACGTTTATAAGCCGTTGGCCTTGTCTCCTTCTACTTCTAATCAGTATTTGAAGGGGACGTGAAAGAACCTGTTGTACTACTCGAAAAAGAGAAGGGGATTGTCACCCGGTACAGCAGCCTGGCCATTGCACTAACCACACACTCAACATTGTAAACTGCGTGGCTGCCATTGGCGCCGTAAAAGCAGTCCGAAACTGATTCACTGACGGGATATGTCAGTAAAATGTAAAGCGCCATGAGACTGTGGTGATATGGCGCTATATAAAAATGGTCTATTATTATTATTATATATATATATTTTTACATGATACTTGCACTTTAAATGACTTACTTTTAACTCTAAGCAAAGATGGCAAAGTCAATCTCTTGTCTTCTGTCAACTAGGCACCAACCCTGAAAACCTACGCCTCAGATTACTTAACAGCGCTAGATCCCAAGTTCTTCGACTCGCTATCTGGTACTCACGCCCACAACGATTGGACGTGTACAAGAAGGGACTCTATATTTATCCAACAAACGCCGACTTGAAGGGCAGTGGTTTTACCCTGAAGAAGAAGAGTCCGACCCTTCCGGATGACCAGTTTGAGCCTTCGCTCTCCAGTATCAGCGGTGCAAACTATTTTAACAGGGAGAAGCAGATGTTGTTGGTTGTGATTCGAGGAGGGGAGCCAGTGGACATCCAAACCATGCCTGTTATACAAGTTGCAATAGGTAGAAAATGTATCTCTCAGAATATACGTGAAGGCGTTCTTACTGATACAAGTCAAGTGAGGTAAACTGTAGCCTCCTTTACAGGCGTTCTTAGTATCGGTCCTAATCTCCCTCCACGCCTGCAAAGGAGGCTAGGTAAACTGATGACATTTTGGACTTAGTAAAATATATTGGCCTAATTAATTTACCGTTACGATGGACGACATTCTAAGAAAGTAGAAACAATATCAGAATATCAGTGGTATCGCTTCTGACAAAAGGCGAAAATTAGACAGTTATTGCTATAAAGCAAATTCGATATAAAATGTCTTTTTAGGTTCACATTATGTGCGCTATCCAACGAACTAATGTAAGAAAAGGATTTCTAACTAAAGGTAGCAATTGATTCGGTGTCAGTTCGGAGTGATATACCACCGAATTAGTAGTTTCATTTTTCTCCCTGTTTGCAAACACACGAGACAGAACAGTGTTGCCTCTAATCTTTGAATGTCTGTTTTGTCGTAGGAGCAAAACCAGTGCACGTGAATGACTTTTTCGAAACGAATCTAATCGCAAACTTAGCTGCTCTTCTAAACATCGACACATCTCATATTCGTGTCGTGGAGATTGTTGGTGCCAATGGACAGAGTCGACGACGTCGAGCGATACCGAACGATGGCAAGATGGTTATACGAGTTGACATTTCTAATCCTCCAGCAGCTCGCATGTCTTACACGCCTGACAAAGTCTTCAATGAAAACAGCACATCAGGCTCCAGGTATGGAACTCGTTTTCTTTTCTATTTGGTATCAGGGACGGCGTAGCCGGGGGGGGGGGGGGGGGGCTATCTCCCTCCACCCCCCCCCCCCCCCCCCCCCCCCCCTCCCCCACACACACTTTTTGGGCAAAAAATGTTTAAGACGATAGTTTGGTCATACCGCCTCAATGACTGGGGGGCTATCCCCCCCCCCCCCCCCCCCCCCCACACACACACACACTTGTTTTAGCTCCCCCCTCTCCCACTTGAAATTTCGCTCCGCCGTCCCTGGGTATACAACTCGCCTAAAGGCTCGCTGTATAACAAATAATAGTTATAAATTTCTCGTGAAAATATTCGCTCGTATTCCATAAGAAAACCATAAAATGTCCAGACATTTTAGGCGGAGTTCTTTATATTTTTATTTAGAAACATTTTCTCACACCTTGTGTTAAAAACTATTGAACGACTTTTCGAGAAACCTTTTAATTACGTGTCAAAATCCTGGCAGAAGACTTTTTTTTCGTATTGAAATATATACATCATCAAAGTTCAAGGCATCATTTATTAGGTTTACGACTTTTGTAAATTAAAATTGTAAATTAAGACCTTCATGTAACTTGTTAGCTAAGGTGATGTGTAATGAGATAAGCTCATTGATGTTTAAAATCAATTCAAGGTTTTGTTTCAATGGTTCGCTTGTACTAGTATAACATTTTCCTTTTTACAGTTCCACTACCTCCATACCATTCACGACTACGTCACCAAACCCGAACATGATGTCATTCTCGGCCTTGCAATCGTTGGCCAAGAAGGTCGTCGAAGTGGCGCAAACGAGTGAGATGTCCTCGGCTCTTAAGCTCGATGTATTATCGATTGAAGTAGTGGATCCCAAACCTCCACGGAAGGATCCAACAGGAGGAGTTCGGGCAACGAATGGGACAGGTATGTGTACTTTTATTTAATGTAGTCAGTGGTATACCAGCTGATAGCAAAATCGTAAAAAATCGATATCACATGCACTGCCCCAGTGAGGATATCATTGCTATCAACACGTGGTTTTTTTGGTCTGGTTTGCATGCTCATTCTTACCCCCTAATGTTCCTAAAATGTGAAAAACATTACTCATGATCAAATATGTTTGATTTTGACTTGCATGAATGGTTTGACAGACTTTTAAAGAAATCTGGGTGATTTTGATAATTTTCAAAATTAGAAATGCAAATGCTCACCAACTGGTTTTCGTGTAATAAAATGTAAATTACATGGCTCAGTTCTTGGAGATACAGAATTTATCTTCTCCTCGCTGAGCTCACTCGTGAGTTATCAAGCTATTAAATACTCGAACATAAATTCCATATCTCCGCGCATTGTTCCAGGATGCTAAGGCACCACGTAATTTAATTCGATGTTGATTCGTTTCGCTGTATTCATTAGGTGGCCCGTCAAACGGAACATGGCGTTATGACCAGAAGATAGCATGGAAAGAAGGCAACAAGTCCAGTCCAACACATGACTATCTGATACCTGCCAGATTAATCGTCACTCAAAACCCGCGGGACGCTAATGAGACAGTCCCGTTTGGTGTGCAGCCTAAGCTATTAATGGTGGACGCGCTAAACAGAACGGTCAATGTTCTGGGACATGGGGCCCAATCCATGTGGTACGTAGAAATGGAACAGTTTTACATACGGTGAACGTTAATCGCAAAATGAAGTAATAACCTTTGGAATCAGGGTTAGAAATGTGCCCATCTTGCAATAGGAACCAACCGGTATTACTAGGCTTGGCGCACGCGTAAATTGATTGCGGTATTTATGCTATCATCGCGATCAGTGCGTCTTCGAATTGTAACGTTAGGTAGTATGGCAGTCGTTCAAGGTCGCCAATAGACCCTTTTCTATTGCATCATGCAGATTGCGTACCGTTGCCTTGTTTCCTTTATTCTTGTTAACGCATGAGAAAATACACTGATGCGAAAATCTGTTGAATAAATAACTTTTTACCCAAAGGATCTGAGATGAGCACAACACACAGTAAAAGGGTCTGTACTGCGTACATATTTTACAGAGACCAGGAATGAGCGATGATAGACGTCTCTTTCTCCATTCCCCTCTTTGTTGTATTTTGTACTAAAACAAAACTTGTGCATTTCCCTTTCCGCCAGGTATGTTACGGCTGTTATTCGACGCGGTAAGGGGGATCCTGCTGCCATTCTCGGTGGGAATACCACGATTCCATTCATCCAAGGCTGGGCCAACTTCTCTAACTTACACATAACACACAACTCCACGGCCTACATCCTCGACTTTAACATCACATCACCGTCAACATCGAACTTAAACGCTTCTTCTTCTGAATTTCAAGTAAAAGAGCGCATTTTGTATTTCGACCTTGCCGCGAGCCCACGTGATTCAAATGAGACCGTTGCTTTTGGTCAGCAGCCTGTCGTCGAAGTACGCGACGCGGCCAACGGGGATCTGGTGACTAACACGGGATGGAAAGGAAGAAAATGGGTTTGTTCAGCGTCGTTAGAGAATTCAAGTTTCAATCAAGGTAGATATTAAAATGAACTCATGAATTCTGAAGCTGCTATTGAATTTTGTTTTCCGTAAATTATTCAATATAAATATATGAGCCTTACTTTACATAATGATTTAGGCTATAAATATAGAAGAATGTTACCACGCTTCAGACTTGGTGCCCATAGATTAGAAACTGGTAGATGGACAAAGCGATAAACACCTGCGTGGGAGCGTCGCTGCCTTGTATGCTGTTCTGAGAAGTGGAAGATGAAAAGACGCTTCATACTAAAAATTAAATGTAAATCCTACGAGCAGAGAGAGATTGCTGAGTAGACTGAATTTGTATTAACCATATGATATCAGGGCGCTAGCAGCCTTGTTTTGCCGTTTGATGAAATGTGAAGATAAACAGATTTATCGTTGCATCTTGTAAAAACGTGACAGTATTTTAATAACCCTAACACGAGCGCTGGCTAAGGAACCCACGTCCAGGTGGGGGGTGGGGTGGGGCTGGAGTACAATGCCTGCTCGGAAGTCAGCCTTAGATTGCATTGATTACTTGGATCAATCTCGGTTTCTGGGAAACCCCCACCCCACCCCCCACACACACCGCGGCAAAACGGTATGCTCCGCTGGCCAAAAGAACGAAGGCTCTGCTATCAAATACAAATTACCGAGGGTTTCAACTTTTTTAGTAAATAATTTTATAACTTAGTAAACTCACAGTGAATTATAAATTAAGAAAACTTCAACCTGTTAAAGTCTTAGGCTTATCTTTTAAGTAGTTTTCTTATTTTTTGACAAAACAGTTCACAAATAGTACTTTTACGCAGAAATTTTAAAATCACGGGTATGTGCCTGTTGTTTCATTTCAGTTTCGCGGGAAACTGGGGGCGGCCGCGCGCCGATAAGAAATAGCAAATACGCATGCGCGTAACGTTTTGCCGCGGTGTGCCCCTCACACTAACCTTTAATGGCTAATCATTTAAAATGGGTGAGTTGTTTCCCAGAAACTGGGATTGAGCTGATTACTTTTAGTTATTGTAATTTGTATGTCTGTTATGTTAGGTTGTATATAAACAATACAGTTGTCTCGTACATGTTTCATAGTGCATTCAAAGACCGGGTCCAGCAAATGGCAACAAAAAAACGTGGGAAATATCGAGTCCCTCATATTGTTATATCAGAATACTTATAACACACACGCGAACTTGACTGAATAGCCATACAGTTACGCCTGGTGTTCACTAGCGACGGAAGCAGAAACAGTACCGTAAGCATAAGAAACTTATGTTCTAGTGAAAATCAACACGACGGAAGCTGAAACGGAACCGTAAGCATAAGAAACTTATGTTCTAGTGAAAATCAACACGACGGAAGCTGAAACGGAGCCGTAAGCATAAGAAACTTAGGTTCTAGTGAAAATCAACACGACGGAAGCTGAAACAGTACCGTAAGCATAAGAAACTTATGTTCTAGTGAAAATCAACACGACGGAAGCTGAAACAGTACCGTAAGCATAAGAAACTTAGGTTCTAGTGAAAATCAACACGACGGAAGCTGAAACGGAACCGTAAGCATAAGAAACTTAGGTTCTAGTGAAAATCAACACGACGGAAGCTGAAACGGAACCGTAAGCATAAGAAACTTATGTTCTAGTGAAAATCAACACGACGGAAGCTGAAACGGAACCGTAAGCATAAGAAACTTATGTTCTAGTGAAAATCAACACGACGGAAGCTGAAACGGAGCCGTAAGCATAAGAAACTTAGGTTCTAGTGAAAATCAACACGACGGAAGCTGAAACAGTACCGTAAGCATAAGAAACTTATGTTCTAGTGAAAATCAACACGACGGAAGCTGAAACAGTACCGTAAGCATAAGAAACTTAGGTTCTAGTGAAAATCAACACGACGGAAGCTGAAACGGAACCGTAAGCATAAGAAACTTAGGTTCTAGTGAAAATCAACACGACGGAAGCTGAAACGGAACCGTAAGCATAAGAAACTTATGTTCTAGTGAAAATCAACACGACGGAAGCTGAAACAGTACCGTAAGCATAAGAAACTTATGTTCTTGTGAAAATCAACACGACGTTGCATAAGCAAACGCCTCGTTCAGAAGCGAAAACCTCGCTTGCATGCCATATTTACATTTCGGGCCTGAGAATGAGCATTCTGGTTGGCTATATTATTTGCTTCCGCTTCTGCTTACGTTTGACTAGTTTTCACTGAAACGGAAGCGACAGAAGCAGAAGCGGAGATGTAACAAGAAGGAAACCTTCCATTCCTTCTTCTTATGCTTATGCTTCCGCTTACGCCTCCGTTTTGATTTTCACTAGAACGTAAGACTCATTATGCGTACGCTTCTGCTTCTGTCGCTAATGAAAACCAGGCTTTGATGAAGTTTCTATCTCAGGGGAATGTACTATTTTGGAAAAAGCTAAGTGTCTACGTAAAATAGGTGCGTACACGTGTGTTAATTGTTGCCACAGGGGAAAACACTCACTAGTTTGTCAATAAAACGACTTGCTTTTCCAATCACTTTTGTAATAATTAGGCCACCTAAATGGATCGAAAGCAGTTGAGTTCTCTGCAGGAGAAGCAAGGTTCACCAACCTGTCCATTGACCATGAGGGTCACGGGTACCTGCTCGGGATCATGGCTTTCACCGTGCCATCGTCGCGATATTCCTACCGTGTCAGCACGAACCCATTTAATGTACGGGAGAGGGACCTACAACTCGTTATTGTACAACAGCCAGGTAGAGTCCTGAATATTCTATCCTTCAAATGGGAATTAACTGTCATAATTTGAATGTTCATAATAATTACGTACTTTTTTGGTTAAAACGACCTGTACTTCATCGTTTCAAAGCATACTAAAAGTACCATCAAATTTCTATAAATTCCTTCAATTATGTCGTACCCTACTTCCCTCTCTTTGAGCTCACTGAAGGCCTGCGCAAACGAGAAAACATGTTGCTGATAATGTTTCTAGGTTCAACAAACGAGCGGGAAGTAAGAAACTGTTTTGCTGCCTTCACGAGAAACAAATACTGGCGCATACCCCTTAATCATGCTAGGAAGTTTGCGCGTGCGCAACATTTAGCGCAGCCCTGGGATCTAGTCAAGTGTTGCTTCGGAACATTTGTCGCGGAAGTAAAATTTGCTACTCAGAAGCAAAAATGTTTTTGAAATGTTTCAGAAACATTTTTGCTTCTCGGAAGCAAATTTTGCTTCCGCGACAATTATTTCGCGCGCGCGCACACAAACGAGGAAACATTTTGGGAAACACTGAAATCACAAATATTTCCGCACTTGTATAAGTTAATTAACTCTAGCTAGAAGTTAGAAATCCCGTGATTGATTAAAATGCATCTGTTTTATCTTGTGCTCTTCCGCCAGGTAACTGTAATGATACAGTAATTTGCGGCTCTCAGCCAATACTTGATATTCAAGACATTGCTACGAATACACCAGCTGGTAATGTAGGCTGGCGCGGACGAATCTGGACCATCCAAGCCAGCATGCATGGAGGAGCTGGAAACAACGTGCTGAACGGAACGACTCGGCTTGTTATCCCACAGTCAGGGCGAATTCAGTTCACAAGCATTAAATTCTACGATGTTGCGACAAGGTATCGGCTAAAGTTTGAAGTAACAACGTCACCGATATCAGCTACCTATTCTGGTATGGTTACGATCTCGGAATATTTCGACGTCAATCAGAGGCAGTTCTATCTCAAAGTTATCACTCAGCCTGGCTCTGCTAACGCTTCCATGGTGTTCGGACGGCAGCCAGTTGTTGAGGTTCGTGATGTTGGAACACGTGCGAGAGCCACGCCCCTCAAGCTGCCTTTGCTGGTAGTAGTGTCTATGGGTGTCAATCCAAAACCTGGACAGTCGTTGTTAAGAGGAAGGTCTTCTGTGTTGGTGGAAAACGAAAGAGTAAAGTTCACAGATCTGTTGATAACTAAGTACGGTGTGGGGTACAGGCTCAAGTTTCAATTCAACTATACTTCAAGTGTGCTCTCCTCTCCATTTGAGGTAGGGGTGTTCTGGCTTCATAAATATACGAACAGTGTTCGTTTATAATACCATAATACACATCATATCTGAACGTTTATAGAATCTCGTTTATAGTAATAGTATGACATTGATGATAATGATGCTGATGATGATTACAATGATGATGATGATACGATGAAAAGATGATGACTCAAAAAGAAAGAGAGAGAAATAGATATATATCTGATTTAAGGGATGTTTAAATCAGCAGGCATGTTGTTTACCCTTCTTAAGTTGTGCAACGTTTTATCCCGCAGGTCCGATACGTGAACGACTTTTCACCGGAATTCATCCCGAATAATCCTAACAACACAAAGACCTTATCGGAAGCAGTCTCGATTGGAACAACGGTTCTCTCCGTGAGTGCTACAGATAAGGATAAAGGAACTCAAGGCGATGTTTACTACTCTATTCACTCTGGTAACATCGGTAGTAGCTTTGCAATCAATAATCGTTCGGGTGAAATAACGACGGTGGCAAAGCTAGACCGTGAGACAACAGCTTCGTATAGCCTTGTTGTACGAGCAAGTGACGGAGCCGTGGCGAAAAAGGTTCGGTATACCGACACTACTGTGCTAGTTAAAGTGACGGACGTTAATGATAACGTGCCTGGGTTTAACCAGCACACTTTTAACGCAACTGTCAAGGAGACAGCAGATCTCCTTCACGTGATCGTTAGGACCAAGGCTAGTGATTCTGACGCAGGTAGAAACAGCGAAATGAGGTTCTCGATAACCTCAGGAAATACTGATGGACACTTTGCTATAAATAGCACTAGTGGTGACGTCATGGTGATGAAGTCATTGGACTTTGAAAGCAGTGGACGTCCAGCGATAAGCTACAAACTTGGTAATTTTGTTAGTAATAATATATATAGATAATAATTAATGGAACAGTCAGACATAGTGGCAGATACAGGGCCAAGGTCCGCTATTATTTTTAAATTCTTTCGAACGATGGATGCTGAGATAAATGGCTGTTTTATGCAGATATTTTCACACAGGCGGCCTGTGCGTATCATTTTTTCAAGGTCCGTAACGTAGTTTCTCTATTTTGATGGATAAGTATGAATGATAGGAAAACGGGAGAGACAATTAGCGTATAATGGAGAGAATGAATATATCAAACCTCTATCCTTGTAGCTCGATCGACAATATAACCATATCCATACTATAATACATGTATAACCTGGTCAATAATCTAAATAAAAAAGTAGTTATAAAAAGTAGATAACGCCACGTTTTTGTACAGGTATTTACGTGACAGATCTTGGTACACCAAAAGCACTACACAGCAACACGACCGTTACCATTCATGTCACGCCAGTCAACGAGTTTACTCCTCGCTTCACACATGCTCTGTCACGCACGATAACCATCAAAGAAAACCTTGACGTTGGAGAGGGACATGTACTAGTTGACCTAAACGCCACTGATATGGACTATGGCTCTCAAGGTGAGGATAAGCGACGGTTAACGCACTGGCACACGTAGCATACTAGTTAAAACCTCTCCATGACAAGAACCTCTATTAGTAACTGAAATATCGGTGCTCATACTTGTTTTTTTTGGCTTTTAAAATAAATCAGCTCCTGACCAAGGAAACGTGACAACGGCTCCATGTCTTTCCAGTTATAGTTGTAGTATGTTCAAGTATAGGCTCTCAGATAGTGGAGAAGGGGCCGAAAGAAAAAGCGAGACTAAAAGAAAGAAGAGGGAGACTGGGGAGAGATAGAAGGGAGAAGCCGGGAAGATTGACTAATGGAGATCGTGTACGTGGTACATGTATGAACAAAATATCTTGTCCACAAACGCTCTCCACAATAACTCGTTTCTGTGCATGCGCGCATGCACGAGTTAATCAGGTGTAGTTTGTGTAGTGGTAGTTAGTATTATAGTATTGAAATGAAACGAGTATAAATTCATTGCAGAGAATAATAGCAATGATTAGTGTAGCTGATTTAGAGCTGCAAAATTTTGCAAGTTCAGTGTTGACTTTTTATTTTACAACAGGTGTTATTTCGTACTCAATTTATTCTGGCAACCAGGAAGGAAACTTCAACATCAGTTCGACCTCTGGTGTCGTTACTCTCATGAAGCCTTTGGACTACGAACTAACTCGTGCCTACCATTTAGTGATTCGTGCCACAGATGGTGGCGGTGCCGGGACTGCTCGACATGCGAACATTTCACTTATCGTACGTGTAGAAGATGTAAATGACAATCAACCACATTTCTCATCAAATATGACCAAAGTTAACGTTTTGGAAACTTTGGAAGTAGGTAAGTAATTAATATAAAAAAGGTAAGGCAACTTTATTCAACGTCGGTAGCTCGTGATAGTCTGGTGAGACTGCTAACTTGAGGTCGACGGAAGACCTATGATTTAATGTATTCGAGACGACGTGAAGGTCCAACCATTTGCAGTTCGAGAACGAAATTGTTATACAAAGACAACACCTTCTACTCAGTTATTTTAAGATCCTGAGTGTTGGTCCGGCCGGGGTTTGAGCCCGCGACCTCCCGCACGACAGACCGGGATACTGATATGGAAAATTACTGTTTTGAAAGTCACATAATGATTGACACTGCAGGAAACTTGCAGTAGAAGTACAGACTATTTTTTTTTTATTTCTGTGCAGGTATGATAGTCACTGTCATAACAGCAATCGATGAAGACTCCACAAGCAATGGACGTGTATCTTATAGTATAGCCACCGGAAATGGCGACGGTTACCTCCGTTTGAACTCTGCAACTGGCGAGGTTACTCTTCTGAAGAGCCTCGACTTGGAGACCTTGCGTGAGCTCAACTGGAACCGAACGTTGGTGGTGATCGCTAGGGATAATGGGATTCCACAGCTTGAAAGCAATGCAAGCTTTGTCTTTAAACTGGAAAATGTGAACGAGTTCGACCCTTACTGGCTCAGCAAATGGAACACATCTCTTAGTCTAATGGAGAACATAAAGACAGGGACCGTGATATATAAAGTGACTGCTAAGGATGGGGACTATGGACCTGATGGAGACATAAGGTTTGTCGATAGAGCAGATTTCGTATGAGTGGGACAAACTACGTCAATGACTACGGCCACACCGCGGCAAAACGGTATGCTCCGCTGGCCAAAAGAACGAAGGCTCTGCTATCAAATACAAATTACCGAGGGTTTCAACTTTTTTAGTAAATAATTTTATAACTTAGTAAACTCACAGTGAATTACAAATTAAGAAAACTTCAACCTGTCAAAGTCTTAGGCTTATCTTTTAAGTAGTTTTCTTATTTTTTGACAAAACAGTTCACAAATGTATGCTTTTAAGCAGAAATTTTAAAATCACGGGTATGTGCCTGTTGTTTCATTTCAGTTTTCGCGGGAAACTGGGGGCGGCCGCGCGCCGACAAGAAATAGCAAATACGCATGCGCGTGACGTTTTGCCGCGGTGTGGACTACGGCGCGGTTACTGTACGGCATGCCGTTACATTGGAATGGTTTCCCATTGTTCTTGTCCTGCTGATCCAATCAAATTACAGAGTTACGGTACAGCACGGTTACGGTCACGATAAGGCTACGGACATGCCATAGTTTGCCCCTCTCATACGAAATCTGTTCTAATGTTTCACTTCACGTTACTGTCGCATCAAGGCAATTCTATTTATCATAGACCCAGATATAGAACGAAGCCATGGTAGTAATATGTTTGATGGTGACGTATTTTTGGACTTTGCGTCTGCATAGATGTAGACTTTAAAATCAGGCAAATACAAAAGAAGAGCTCGCACTTTGCAAAAAAATACCGGATGTCATTTTCTTGTCCATATAAAGTATCGGCGGAGTCCAAACCAGTTTAAGCGAGTTTAAACCGTGAAAGTTGACCTTTAATTTAGATTTTCAAAATACAGGTCTCATTCCTGAATCGAACCGTAGTAAAGTGTAATAATGGAAGCACTTAGCTGTCCCCTCATCGACGAACGTTTAACAACATTCCTACTTTAGTGCAAGCACATCTATTACTTCTTTCGTTTATATGTGTAGTCTATCCCTTTTCATTGCTCTCGATATTTCGCTTTCACTAAACCAGTCTTATAGAGTATCGAAAAGCGATAGGCCTTTTGCAGGAAACAGTCACGTGCTGATATATCACTTCAATAACCAATGAGCTGCGCTCGTGATCCCATGTGAAAGGCTTTATTGGAAACAGTCACGTGCTGATATATCACTTCAATAACCAATGAATTGCGTTATCGTGATCCCATGTGAAAGGCTTTATTGGAAACAGTCACGTGCTGATATATCATATGGCAAACAAACGTCTAATCTCTGTTTTAGGAAGATAATCGATTGGAAATGGAAAATAGCATTTACGAACAGGTTTAGCTAATAACACTACCGATCTCGTACAAGTGCATTTCAATAAATGAAATAAGATTTTTTTTGCTGTCCAGTACAACCACGTCATTGCATTCCTGCAAAAAAAAACGGGTCCATTAGGTGATTGCTTTCGAATTTTATTGGTTAGTTACATCCACGATTGCGTTTACGTCTTCTCGTGATTGGTTCGAGTAAAACCAATCGTGAATTACTTTAGTTCGTGATTGGTTCATTGGGTTTTTACTTGCTCGTGATTGGCTCAGGTTTTACGACACTCAATCGAAAACCGCTCTAACGTTTTTCTCGTAACATATTTTGTTTTGTTTAAGGTACTCTATGGTCAGCGGTAACGAAGAGCGGAAGTTCCGCCTGGATGACATCACAGGCCAGCTGTTCGTCCATGCACCGCTGGACCGAGAACATACTGCTCACTTCCAGTTACAAATCCAAGGATCAGACAGCCCTAAGCAGCCATCCAATCAGCGACGAATTAACGCGTATGTTTACATTTCTGTCAAAGACGTCAATGACAACGAGCCAAAATTTAACCGAAAGTCTTATTACGCCGTTGTCATGGAGACCGCTGAAATCGGAAGTGCTATTATTTGGGTCCACGCTACCGACCGTGATGAAGGTAGGTATAGAAAGAGTAACACGGAAAGATTAAGTACTAGACTATGCATTAAACTCTGGCCAAACGGGTGTAACATCGTCCAATATCGTTCAACATTAATTGTTGGATACAACGATGTTGTACGGAGTGGCCAAACGGGTTCAACAACGTAAAACGTGTTTTATAAAACATTTTAGACGACAGGGATTCTGGGACTGAAATTTACCCATAATCCTTTATGTAAATATTAACACAAAGGCTAGGCTCAGCCTTGTGCACATTCGTGAATCCAACAATGTTTGCACTAGCTGTCCAAACGAACTAAACCGATTGTTCATCAAACTCGAGAACAAAAGAAATGTTATACGATGTTGGACAGAATGTTTGACAGAAATCTAACTTCATCCCACATCAGTCCAACATGGAGGACAAACGAGTCCAACATATTGAATCGATAAATAATGTTGCATGGCGATGTCGAGATGGCGATGTCGAGATGGCAATGTCGAGATGGCAATGTTGCATGGCGATGTTGAGATGACGATGTTGTATGGCGATGTTGAGATGGCGATGATACATGGCGATGTTGAGATGACGATGTTGGATGGCGATGTTGAGTGGCGACTCGGTTGGTGGCGATGATGAGATGACGATGTTGGATGGCGATGTTAAGATAGCGATAATGAGATGACGATGTTTCATGGCGATCTTGAGATGGCGATGATGCATGGCGATGTTGCGATGACAATGTTGCATGGCGATGTTGAGATGGCGATGATGAGATGACGATGTTTCATGGCGATGCTGGATGGCGATGCTGGATGGCGATGCTGGATAGCGATGTTGAGATGGCGATGATGAGAGGACGATGATGAAATGACGATGTTGAGATGGCGATGTTGAGATGACGATGATGAGATGGCGATGATGAAATGACGATGTTGAGATGGCGATGATGAGATGACGATGATGAAATGACGATGTTGAGATGGCGATGATGAAATGACGATGTTGAGATGGCGATGTTTCATGGCGATGCTGGATGGCGATGTTGGATGGCGATAATGAGATGGCGATAATGAGATGACGATGTTGGATGGCGATGGTGAGATGGCGATGATGAGATGGCGATGTTGGATGGCGATGTTGGATGGCGATGATGAGATGACGATGTTCCATGGCGATGATGAGATGACAATGTTTCATGGCGATGTTGGATGGCGATGTTGGATGGCGATGTTGGATGGCGATGTTGGATGGCGATGTTGAGTAGCGATGTTGGATGGCGATGATGAGATGACGATGTTGGATGGCGATGTTGGATGGCGATGTTGGATGGCGATGTTGAGATGGCGATGATGAGATGACGATGTTGGATGGCGATGATGAGATGACGATGTTGCATGGCGATGATGAGATGACGATGTTTCATGGCGATGTTGAGATGGCGATGTTGGACTCGTTTGGCCAGGGCTTTATTCTTGAAATTCCTGACGCATCTGTTCTTCTTGAACTTCATGGAAATGTGTCTACTTCAGAATCCCGTCATGGTCAGTACCTTAGTTTCTTTTTTCTTTCCCCTTAAGGTACAAATGAACAGCTAACGTACTCGATAGAATCTGGCAATGATCATGGCTTCTTTGCGATGGACAGATTGACAGGAAAAATACAGGTGCAACGCAACCTCGATCTGGAGACCCAACAGCACGTGGATGATCTTATTTATGTACTGACTGTCCGGGCCACTGACAAGGGGACTCCGACACCACTTAACAATTCTGTACTTGTAACCATAGAGATCCAAAGTGTTAATGAATTTGCTCCTAAACTAGAGCAACCGACTTCCATTTACATCAAAATCCCTGACAACACATCAGTTGGTGGTCCTGTTATAGTCATTAATGCTACGGACGCTGACTTTGGAGCTGATGGTAAACTGACTTACTCCATATTCACCGGTAATGAGGATGATACATTTGCTATTGTCTCAAGTAACGGTAAAATAATTATCGCCAAGAAACTAGACTATGGGACACTTCCTAGGTTTTTCTTAGGAATTAATATCAGTGACAACGCACCTTCTGGTCAGCGGCGTTGGGTAGTTGCTAAGGTAACGGTCAGATTGACAAACAGGTTTGACAACGGCGGCGTTGATATAGATGTCCGTAACCTCCCAAAGAGACTAACTACCCCAGGGAACCTTGCTGAGTATGTTGGTGTACCCACAAGCAGTCCTATAACAGTGGTTATTTTACGCCAAGGAGGTAAGTCACTGTAGAGTGGATTATTGTGTGGTTGTAAAGAATTTCTTGAAATTATTAAGAGCATCATCGTGTTAAGTGTATTTACCCACTGTCTTCTAAGGGATACTATTTCGTCATCTTCAGGTCCAACGGAGATTCTTCTTCCAAATGATCCGCGGTTGACTATTGACGACAGGAACGAATCACGTGGTCTCTTCTCTGTTGTTAGAAGCAACGACATACTTCTCATCCAAGCCAACAATGCCAGGATGCTAGGACAGGGTTTTCTTATTGTTGGAGTGCACAACTTGTATAAAGTTCGCATCAAGGTTAACGTGATTGGATTTCAAAATCTTTCCGTTAAAGCTTTGCTCCACTCGTCCAAGAATCAACCCATAAAAAGCTTAAAACGTGTCGGCAGCATTGATGGAAACTTTGAGATGGCGGAATTAAGGCTAAGCATGGCTTTCACTGACAGTACCTCTTTAGACGTCACGAATACGAATATGGCGTCATTTTCTTGTGTAAGCAATGACGTAGGTGTGAAAGTGACAATAGCATCCAGTCCTAAGAATTTAGTTATTGTCGATCGGACGAGTAAATACGGGTGGGTGAGCCTGTATGGAATATTTGGTACCCGAAGATCCGCAGCAATTGATGTGAAGATATCAGGAGAGGTTGTGGTGACAAAATCGATCCTTCGTATTGATGTTCCTAGTCTGAAGAATACGACGCTGATTGGCATAGCTGATAAGGCTTTTGCCCAAGTGGTAGTGTCCATGAAGATGAACGACAACTCACTTCTAACGATCACCAACTTTACTGAGTATCATGGCTTAGTAAAGTTTAAAACTTCTACAGACGCTGTTGTTGGTGTTAATGACGACGGGATTCTTATCTTACGTGGAGACTCGAGAGGTCTTGAGAGTGTGACGGTCATAAATATTAAGGACCGCTTTGACTCCGTCGAGTTGAAGTTCTACTGCAATACGGAGCCCCCGGTGGGCGGCATTGACTTGGGAAATGCTCTAGGACCAGCGATTACAAACTACAATACTCCCATTGATATTCGTGTGACTACAGGAGACAACATTCTGCTAGCCTATAACATCACTATTACCTATTCTCACGTCATGACTGTCCTTAAAGAAATCAAAGGAGATGTCCCGTACTATACCAAGCCCGGTAGCATGTCAATAATGAGCGTCAGAAGTCCCAAGAAAGAGAACCCCATGTATATAACTGATGTAGTATTTATTCCTGGTGATTACTCTGGTCCCAACCCTGCTCCCTTGTTAAAGGTGGCACCTAGTGTGCTGATTAATGACAAACTGGAGTCTTTCCCGCAACCTCGGCTTGATAACAAGGAATGTCCCCATATGGATACACTAGGGGATGTAACGTCTGATTGCGTGTGTGATATATACGATGCAGCGTATACCATGGCATACAGCTTGGCTTACGAAAACCAGTTTGCCAGCAGTTTTGGGAAGAGTTTAGAGTATCGAACAACTGAAAAGATGGTAAGACATAACCATTCGTGTACTCAGTTATAATAAAGTTTGTTTTCCAATTATGGACCAAGCCGAGTCCGCTCCGGAGCGCCCAAAGGATTACTTTTCAAAGCCAATAGTTCCCATTGAAGACGTTACTCGCTGTTGATCTAGATCGTTAGAATTAACTCAAAGTAAATATGAACAATTATTATTTCTCTGGCCCTTTTTTGACGATATGCTCTGAGTCACGCTTCTCCGCTGGTTTGAAATTTATGGAGAATCAACCCGATAAATGGAACTACTGACCAATGCGACAGAAACGGTGCTGATTGGCTAATTCAGACCGGAAGCGCAGGGGAAGAATCAGCTGGTGATCGTTTGTATATTCATACAAGTGAATAGTACTTTTCGCGCGCTCTGATTGGCTACTCCGCAGGTTAATATCCTTTGATATTCACCTCCCGGCTTGGAGACAAAATGCCTTCTTGGTATTCACTTGTAAATGAATTTTTGAACTAATTTGAGGCTGGTTATTTCAATTGTGTTTTATATATTAAACAATTATTCCCCTCAGTGTCGACGGGAATAATATTGTTAAATATCGAATCATCTAATGTAATTTTCGCTCACGTGAAAGTCTCTGGAATTTCGACATTCTGTTGTCCTAGTCAGACCCGAAAGGCCTTTCCGTCCTTGCATTCGCAGTTCATTTATCAAACCAATAAAATTGTCATTGTTAATCACTGCCATATTGGAATCATTGTAGTTAATCGAACGTTTCTTACAAGCCATTTTACGCGTATCACCCAGAAACATTAATCTAGCCAACTGCTTTCTTATTTTTCCATCTAGAAACAAAAAATGGACTTCAACTTGAACGGTGTTATCGAGCGTGCTGACGCATTCCATTTAATACGCGCTTCTCTGGACCAAGTCCGCTTTGTGGCATCTCTGACTGTCACCCTACCAGATCACAAGAACGCCACTAACAAGTGCGGCTTTAGTATCATCACTAGATTGGCCTACAGAAACAATAAACTAGTTAATGGAAACAACACACAAGTTTATTTTGAAATTGCAAGCAAGAATAAGGTTCTATCATCTCAACTAAGAGAAACTCGTTTTGATGAAGGAGATGTTATAAGGATGTACAATGGAGACCACGGGCTGTGGGGAGGCATTGTGAAAGCACAGTCCAAGAGGGAAGGAAAGTTTGAAATCAAAATAACTGAGTCCATGTTCAAGATCTCAGATCTGGGATTGTCCATGATTCAAGTCATCCATGATTCCTCGCGAGCATTACCCCGCGTTGTGACGCTGTTTAGTGACTTAAATAATCCAACGTTTACTGCTCCCGTTAACGTTGAGCTGGCACCAAACATCCGTCTAATTGCTACCGCAGGCCACTCTCCCCAGTTAAGTCTTAACGTCGTCGAGTCTACTCCATACTGCAGAGACCCAGTCATCAGCAAGCTCATCAGAATCAAATTTTTAGCCGACTTTAAATCAGTAAAAGGAAAGGAAGATATCTTCATAAGGGCGCTTGTGCAGGAATTCAAGAGTTACTACCCAAAGGTTACTATAGCAGCCGTGAAGTTGTCCGCTGGTAGTATCAATGTTGATTTCAAGGCGTCCGGGCGGCGGTCGGCCGTGGATCCATTCCTGTTGTCTGTCTGGAGGTCACTGCAGAATGGCTTTTCCATAACAGTTGATGGTGTTATATTCAAGGCAGTAAGTGAGATGTCGGTTGATGGAGAGAATTTTATCGGCCCCAAGACGACAGCTAAGGAATCGCCTTTCCCCGTGTCTATGGTGGTAGCTATTTGCGTAGCCGCTGTAGTCATATTTGTATTAATTGGAGCGTTTGTGTTCTACTGTAAGCGTAAGTCGACTAACATGCCCGAGGGTCGACTCAGCAGATGGAAAAGAATCACAAAGATGAACAGTCTAATTAGCAGGTATCATACCACACTTTTCTTAGATATTTATTCGTGGTGGTGGTTAAAGGTATTCATTTATATAGTGCAAATTATATATAAATATATTCAAATGCGCATCACAAGGGAGGACTTGAGATATGGACTGTTATTGTGGCGCAATGTGCTGCCGCGTAGTTGATAATCATGAGTGATTGTTAGTACCTCCAGAATACAGGCTGTTGTGTTGGAAGACAATCCCTACTCTTTCTCGAAATAATACAACAGGTTCTTTCACGTCCCCCTCGTATAGATTAGAAGAAGGAGACAAGGTCAACAGCTTTTACGTCCCTGCCCAAGGACGCGGCCGCAGGGATTCGAACCCCCGACCTCCCGCACTCTCGACCGTGCTCTACCAACTGAGCTAACCAGAGGCGGTTTTTAGTCGTTTAATTGAGACAAGGTTTCTAAAGCATGGACGGAAATTCCTTTGCAGCACTCCGTCTCCACCGAAAATTGAAATAAAGGACAAAACAAGGTTCCGGAGTTTAAAATGTTTTCAGTAAATTAAAATGTTTGACTTTGTCTTCCATTAATAAGACACAGTAACAATCATGATGTTACATGATTGGAGCCAGGGTGGCGCAGTGGTTAAGCGCTTCGCCTCTCACCTCTGTGACCCAGGTTCGAAACCCGGACGCGGCGCCATATGTGAGTTGAGTTTGTTGGTATCTCGCCCTTGCTCCGAGGGTGTTTCTCCGGCTCCCTCCTCAAAAACCAACCTAAATTCCAATTCGAGTTCGTCGGAATACTTAAACATAAGCCTCTGGCTTGGGAGACCCGGTAACGGCTTCCTGTATCTTCGACGTAAAATAAACCATTTATTTTTATTTACATTTGGTTATCTCACAAAACATATATGTCACTTGTTATTTAGATCAACTACAAGTCTTGATCCAAATCGTGGTGATACTGAGATGGCATATATGGGCAATTCATTCCCAGGCCACCAGCGCTTGGATGATGAGGTGAGCCTCGATTCGACGGGAGAGCGTGCATCACCTGAACATTCTAACACATCAGAGATTCAACCCAAGCGCAAATTAAGAAAGGTCGATTCTGCTTCTTCTCGAGTGTCGGTTGACGCTTGGAGTGAAACAGAAAGTCCTAGTATCCTTAGAAAGAATTTCCTGGGACTTAGAAATGGAAAGGTTTCTCCAACGTTGGAAAAGAAGAACAACTCAGCTTCAACTAGGCTGAGGCTCGTGACTAAACAGACCAGTGCAAGTAAACTTATTGCGAATGATACAGGCTCGGAGTCACCTTCCCCTTCTCCACCTCGCAGTCGTGGTGACCGTAGTCCCTTAACGAGAAGCGCCGCATCATTAAAGCAACCTGATTCACAAGGGAATCTGGCTAAGATCCTTCTTGAGGAAGAGACTCCGTCTCGAAGCCTTGCGTTCTTCAAAAGAAGTCACAGACCTGCATCCAAGGAGAGATTAACGAGGCAGAGCAGCGACAGTAAGTTGTTGGAAAACAAGGATAGAAGTGGATCCCCACTATCAAAACCTGTCCTTCATAAAAAGTTGACGTGGGGTGGTAGGACTAGCCCCCGCTCTTTGACTCCACAAAACAGTGCCTCTAGTTTGCCAGGTAAGTTATAACAAAGCGTATATAGGATGTAGTAAGGAGAACGCATTGACGTATTAAATACCCCAAATAAGGAGAACGCATTGAAGTATTAAATACCCCAAATAAGGAGAACGCATTGACGTATTAAATACCCCAAATAAGGAAAACACACTGATGTTTTAAATGCCCCAAATAAGGAGAACGCATTAATATATTAAATACCCCAAATATGAAGAACGCATTGATGTATTAAGGTCTCGATAAAGGTTCGACGTGTCATTTCGGAAAAAACGCTCTTGCAACGTGGGAATTAAAGCCACATAGACGTACTATATACCGTTTTAAAGGTCTTGAATTGAAGAAAGTATATATTTAATCCGTTTTGAACAAACGTTAAAAGCGTAGATGTTGTATATATTTCTACGCGAAATGACTCCGTCCGCCAGAAGGAGTTCAGCCCTTCAGACTTTGAAACATTTGTTTTCTTAATTAGCCCTTTCGAATCCCAACCTAAATTGACTCAAATATTGTGTCGGGCATTTTTGATATATTGCGTATTACAGATTTTATCCCTTTTCAAAGCTGAAAAAGTAGTTTTTCATCCCATTTTTATACAAACAAGGTCATAAAACCTGAACGAAAAATAATTTCAAAATTCCCCGACACGGGTATTTTAGAAACAGCTGTTTTCTACGACTCGTGAAAAATTTAGGAAAACTGGACAAAACGCTAAAAGGCTGAACTTCAACAAAGTTCTGTTTTTGGCCGAAAAAAGAGCCGAGAAACAGCCCGATAAAGGTTTTCGATTCATTCACGGTTGACTAAAAAGTCCCGCCTCCAAGGGTAATATCATTAACATTAGCCAATCAGAGCGATTCATGTTGTGTTCAGTCTCGGCCGATTACAAAGTTCAGATGAGCCGCAGAACAGAGAGGGTCAGTTTACTTACTTGACGGGGAGATGTAGTTCTTCGAACTCCTTTGTAGACTGATACGATCAATACATATGCAGATCGCGGCCGCGCGCGGTCTGGGTACCACATTAAAAAAGTTGTAGGCGTTCCTAGCTTCCTCTGAGAGAGTGGTGCGGAGGTAACGAATGACAGTAACAGGGAGGGGAGGTACAGCATGTCCTCTGGCTGGGGATCTGTATTGATCGTATCAGTCTACAAAGGAGTTCGAAGAACTACATCTCCCCGTCAGGTAAGTAAACTGACCCTCCGGGGAAATATCATTTCTTCTTCACTCCTCCGACTGATACTCACAATACATATGCAGACTTCGTAGCGTTACTGACATAAGTACTCTTGGTATAAGGTGATACTTCATAAAAAATCAGCAATGTTACCATATTTACTGTTAGAAACTTGTAACTTAACCAAATATAATTGGAACTCTAACAACACCATCTGTAATTTTAATGATTCTATAGCTATTCAAGCTGTAACAACCTGTAATCATCTGGTTGTAATAAACAAAACCAAAGCCAACAATAAATAGGCCTAGCCTTGACAAGTCGTTGTAAATCTCAAACTATATGCATAAATATATACATACGTAAGGTGTTCAGATGGACCCTACATTCAGGACTGTAGTAGCAAAGTCCCCCTTGTTAGAGGGTCTATGATAAAACTGTTCGAATGTCTCTGCTGAGGACCAGTCAGCCACCTCAAGTATGGTTTCCAGTGGTAAGCCTGCTTCAGCAGCAGAAGTGGTGGAGGCACTCCGGGTAGAGTGACCGCTTGTGATTGTCCCGTAAGGTCGAATAAATGAAATCGGTAGCTGATATGATTTCCTCACTGCTTCCGTTCTGGCTTGGTATGCCTCCAAGGCCTTAATTACACAAATGCTCTGGTCATTATTATAAGCTGGAAGATATATTCTCCGAGGAGGATGTCCCGGTCTAGAGGTCTTCACATGAGATAATAGAAGAAATTCCCAAGAGCTAGTTTTCTTAGACATCGAGTTCAGATCTAGCTTAACTAGTTCATGAGCGCGGGCTGCTGATGTCAGAGCTAAAAGGGTGACCAGCTTCAGCGTGAGCTGCTTAAGAGTTAAACTACTCATAGGCTCCAGGGTCGAAAGGTATAGCAATAAGGCCTTAACATTCCAAGTAGAGCTGAGGCGCGGTGTTGGGGGCTTCAAACGAAAAATCCCCTTCATAAACCGTGAAACGACTGGGAGTTCCCCAAGGAGAGACTGTCCAACTGGGACATGAGCTTGTGAGATTGCTGATTTGTAGACCGCAATCGTCCTATATTCTAGGTCACGCTGCACAGCTGTTTCAGATAGGAAGGTCAGGACCTTCTCTACCGGGGCTGAGACTGGACAAAGACCACGGGTGAGACACCACTGTGACCAGGCCCTCCAAGGTCCCTGGTAGCGTTTCTGAGTTGATTTGGACCATGATGCCAGAAGTATCTTAAAACCCACTGCTTTGTAGGATCGCCCGATATCGGCCATACAGTTAGGCTGAGCGAGTGCCAAAGTGGATGCACTGTCCCTGGCTTTAAGGGTAGATATAGAAGTGACTTCTCCTTGGGAAGTCGAAATGGGGCCTTTGTCAGCATCAGGCGAATCTCTGGATACCAGGACTGGCTCTGCCAGACGGGGGCTACCAACAGTGCTGTCACTCTGTCGGACCGGATCTTCTGAAGTACACGAGACAGGAGTACTACTGGAGGGTGAATGAAACCCTTCCAGCTGCTCCAGTCCTGCTGGAAGGCATCTACTGCCAATGCCCATGGATCCGGGTGACGTGACACATAGTTCGGCACCTGATGGTTGAGGCGCGAAGCAAAGAGATCGATCTCTGGGACATAATATAGGCCAGTAATTTCTCTGTTGAGAGTCCATTCTGTGCGAGTGTTGAAATTTCTCGACGCTGTGTCCACTTCGACGTTCAACACACCCCGGTAGGTGCCGGGCCGTTACCCAAGGGCCTTTGCTCAACAGAAGAGACCAGATCTCCAGTGCTAGGAGAGACAATGAAGGGGAACGTGTTCCTTCCCTCCTGTTGACGTAAGCCACTGCTGTGGTGTTGTCCATCTCTAGGAGAATGTGACGTGGGGCAGTTGCCAGCAATGCTGCCTTCAGTTCCAGACAGTTTATGTGTTGTTGTGCCTCCAAGACACCCCAACGTCCCCCTGCCATCGTCCCGTCGCAAGTCGCCCCCCAACCCTGTAATGATGCATCGGTCCTGATGGAGAGATCGAACGGGGGTGAGGTGAGATCCTGTCTGTTGAACTGGTGTGAAGTGTCGGAGACAACCACCATTCCAGCTCTTTCCGCGACGGCTGCGACAGTTCTATCTTTGTTCTCCGTTTCCACCCTATGTTGTGGATTGTATGCGCTTGAAGACGTTGCAGAGAGCGATAATGAAGAGGTGAGGCCCACAGACCCGTCTGGGCTGCGTGGCTCATGCGGCCTAACAAGCTTGACAGCTCCCCCAACGACGTCTCCTGTGACCTGATTAGTTTGCGGCAACAGTTCACAATCCTCAGGATCTTTTCCTCGGGCAGAGAAATAGTCATCTGAACCGTATTTAGCACTGTTCCCAGGAACAATCATTGATTGGTTGGGGCCGGTGAGCACTTTTCCGGCTTCACAATAAATTCCAGACTGGATAGCATATCCAGGACACGTTGGAATATTGTCCTCAGCGTCTGTTCTTGTTGGTGAATGATTAATAGTTCGTCTAGGTAGATCACTGTCCGCAGTCCCTTGGAACGGAGCCGTGCTACTATCGGGCACATAACCTTTGTGAACACGCGGAGCTGTCGTGAGACCGAAGGGTAGACATTGAAACTCGAACAGTGTCCCTTCGAACAGAAACCGAAGGTACTTTCTGGACTCCGCATGGACTGGAATTGAATAGTATGTATCCTTGAGATCTAGTTTCATCATGAAGTCTTTCAAGCGGAGGAGAGACCGAGCCGTATGAATCCCCTCCATTTTGAACTTTTCTTTCACAAGAAACCTGTTCAAGGCCTTCAGGTTGATGACTGGTCGAAACTCCCCAGTCCCTTGACTCTTTTCCACTAACAATATTGCTGACACGAATTGCTGCGGATATGGTTCCACCACTCTGACAGCTCCCTTTAATATCAGAGACTGAATCGCCACAGTTGCTCGTGCCCGCCACTGTCGTGGGGGTCTCACAAACGGGATTCTGTAACCCGATATTGTGTTCAATGTCCACTTGTCCGTTGTTAGCATTTTCCAGTTTGGTAAGAAATGTTTTAGCCGACCAGCGTTGCCACTGGCCGAGTGAGGAACTGAGGGTAGGCTTGAGAGAAGGTTTGGTAAATAGGCAACATCTGGTAGATCGACTGGTATCGTCGATGTTCTTGGCCCTGTATTTGACTTGGTATACTTGTTTCCAGGGCCCCCTGATCTGTTTGGGTTGGACCATTTCCTTTTCCTGTCGGAGAAGTTAGACCGACCCCGCCCCCTAGCGTGGGTGGGGCTCCGAAAGGACTGCGAACGGTTGACAAAGGGGCGTGTTTCCATTGGTTGGGTTATGAGCTTCGTATTTGAAGCACTATGGTCATGCTCAGACCGTATTTTCTCATGAAATTTGTGGGGAGAGAGATGATTGTCGGTTGGAATCCCCTCCCGAATGGTTCTCTTACCAATCTGTGTGAGGTAGTCAGAAAAACGGCGTTGCCGCCAGTTATTAAGCCTTGCGTTAGCGTTTCCCAGCATAACGAGGGCATCCTCTAGCATGTCTTTAACCACATCAGGATCTGGTCCTCCCTCGTCATCACTGCCCTCAGTCTGGGGTGTATCCAGTGTAGTCAAGGCTGCCAATATTGGCCTAGCGACAGATATATAGGCGGCTTGTTTCTCCGCAAGGTCTTTTTCAAACGCCAATGTCTCCTTGGTTTTCAAGTATCCATGGCGTTTCCGTAATTCTTCTTTCATTCCAGCCTCCATAGTTGGATCGACTAAGAAGCAGTCAGTACCTTTAATTGCTGGGTATGACTCAATTAACTCCTTCCACTTGTCCTTGACCAAAGGCTTTGCAAAAGCCTTGGTAGTTAAGTCCAGAAGTTCTGGTGAAATCTCCGCGGGTTTCTCCATTGAGAAGAACCGGTCGCCTCGTGGATCCCACAGAAGGCTCCTCTGCCGCTGGCTGTGGTACAGCGGGTGTTTCTGGGCTGTTAGTCCCAGAACTTGATGCAGTGGCTGCCGTTATTAGGCCGCCAGATGTGAAAAAAATTGCCATCACTGCCGGCAAAGATCTCGCGACTGAGTCTGCAATCATCTTTTTGATGGTCTGTTGATCGTGTGGTACAGCTCCCGCCGATAGGATCGGGGCTGACTCACTTATGTTGTCCTAGCAGACAATACAAAAGGCGGTCAATGACTCATGCCTTATCTCTTGTGACTGAATCCGTCGATAAACATCCGGTTAAATCGATGGAAAACACAGCCATCCTGCTCCTAAAAGGCAAGAAAACAATCAAAATACAAAAAACTTACTTCCTCTCTTGTCTTGTTGGCCATTCCCGGAGAGACAAGGATGTCTGTCGATGTAAAGTACGCTGAAAATAGCTTTAACAAAAAGTTGTGGTTGACCAAAGCACGCCACGAAAGAAAGAGGAAGCTAGGAACGCCTACAACTTTTTTAATGTGGTACCCAGACCGCGCGCAGCCGCGATCTGCATATATATTGTGAGTATCAGTCGGAGAAGGAGTGAAGAAGAAAGCTATACAGTTCACCGATGCTCGATACTTGTACAGAAACTGGTTAGCTATAGCATCAATTCCAGCTTAATTTCAAGAAGAAACACTCTCTTAGGAGTACAGAAAAATGGCACCGCAGTAAGCAAACAATTAATATCATGCATGGCAACCACTGAAGCGCAGCTCGATCCACACCATGTACACGGTAGACTGTTTATGTCATTCTAAAAAAATTCATCGCGCTGAAACAAAACCAGCAAACCTTAGCTTCCAGCATTGAATTCTCTTTAAATTTTTGGCCGATTGAAGATAACAAAACTTTATTGCTTCATTCTTTGGAACCTCCAGCCATTGTTTGTCCTAAGAACGGTAATAAGTTCATGTCCTAGATACACCAATATGTTACTGACGTTCTATGACCGAAACATAATAGAACGTAATTAACCTATTGTTGTATCTAGGACATGAACTTATTACCCTAAGAACTTTACACCCGCTTCCAAATTTACTCACAAACTAAATTATTACAAACTAAATTGTGCTGTGTTTTTTCTTCTTCTTTTTTTAATACGGCACCAAGAAAGATCTACTTTTACACTTTTGGGCATTGCATTATAAACGTAGGAAATCTTTACGAACGAAAAGTAGCGCAGAAAATCACAGGATAGCGAGAATGAAATAACATGCCCAGTGAATAACAGCAGCTGTCAATCATTTTTCGCGCCTTTTTTAGCGGGAAATTTGCAAGGCTTTAAAAAAAATTTTGCGTTTGAGTTTTTTTGTGATACTAGATTAGGGCTTTTAGATTTCGAATTTGCGAAAAAAACGCATTTTCGAAACTTTTCCATTTTGAACCTTTATTGAGACCTTAAATACCCCAAATCAGGAGAACACATAGTCTCCTTCGCAGCCGTTATGGACTCTGTCACGCAAAGCTCCGAGCTCCATTAACGGCTGCTCACATTCGAACCACATGCCTTTCCCATTGTTCTATCAACCTCTGATTTTTTTTGCCTAAGCCAATCAGAAAACAGCAGATTGTAAACAAGGCCTTTTGCCGCGAAATGTGTTCTCAAAGGCAGCTGAGTTCCGGATGGAGGATACACCTAAGAAGTTCGTAGAATTCGACAGCAAATGTTTCGTATGTTCTGCTGAAGTCGTAAAAAAAGACAAAATCTACATCTTTGGAAAGTCCGCCATTAATTTTTCCAAAATTATCCGTTTGTCGTTGAATGTAGACGTAAGTTCTTATAAGCATAACTCCGATTTGTTCGTCTGCAAAAGCTGTTATAAGCTGTTAAATAAATACGAACGAATACAAGACAACCTAAATTCAATCCAGAGAGAAATAACTGAGGTTTTCAAGAATCGAGAGCTCCCTAGAGTGAAGCGCTTGCTTCGAACAGAAGATTCTGAAACATTGAGCGCTAGCTCCAGGCAAAGTGTCTAAATCGCTGAGTTTCCCGATAGCGGCGAACAAGGAGACACCAATTACCACTTGTACTTCTTTGGTCCCCGACGAGAGCGAGCTACGATGTTGGCATACTACATCACCCATTCAGCAGGATCCCCAACGGCTTGTACAGTTGCAAGCTCTGCAGAAAAAATATGACTATGCAGTCACAGAACCGGGACTTGCACTGGGTCAACCACCGAATGATTGAAAACCGGGTTTCAGGGTCTCTGTTAAATCACACAGACCCAAAAGCAGATCTCCTTGAAGTTTGTAATGCTAAGTTTCTACCCACAATTGAAGACCAGCAGCGACAGAGGCTAAACTATACCATCCTAACTTCCAGAATCTTAGTTGAGTACTTCACAGCATTGGCACCCTTAGCAGATGCCTGCATCCAGCATATCCCACATAAATACACCAATGAACTGTCACAGAAATCAACAAAGGTTTGTTTGTGAAAAGTTGTAATGTGTAGTTCCAGAAAATATCCATACCTCCGCCATGTAGAGAATTCAATTTAGGACCCCTCCACCCCTCTGAAATTTACATATTGGCTTTTTATTTCCAGAATTTCAAAATTCCCTGGGGATATTTTCTGGAACTACACAACATACATTGTAGAGAGGTTGGCCCTTTCAACTAATAACAGGGTGGCAAAGGAGTTATGTGACATGCAATTTCACCAAAAAGTAGCATGTCAAACAGGGACAAGCTCAATACATGAATGTTTCTCTTTCCTTGGCATCTCCATCTGATCACAACCCCCCTGTATTTACCATAAATCCTCTATTAAAGCATTTAAGGGGGAGGGGGGTCTTAATAGAGACCATGGCTTAGTCAAACTTCAATAGGTTATCAAGTGTACTCATTTTATTACATACAAGCCACGAGTACCTTCCCTTAATCAAAACTTAATTATGACATTTCTTATTACAGTATAAAAATAAACATTTATTATCACCAACATTTTTCGCACATGATTCATTACTTGAGTAGATCAACTTTATTTAAAACACACGCAGCACCCTCACAACTAGAAGCTGATTTCCAGAAGGGGCGTGCACTACTCGTATAAATAAAATAATGTTCTAAGCTAAAAACTAACCGAATACATGTCAATCTATGATAAATACTACTATAAATACTACTATAAACTGCTAACTACTATATTTAGATACCCCTGCATATAATTACGCTAATAGGCCGGGGGAAATCTTTGAGCGAAACTGGGCTAATGACTCAGAGGTTCTTAATTCTATAGGTAATTCATTCCATATTTTGGCTCCAAGTAACAAGTAACATTTCCTCTAAAGTTCGTGTATACTTTATATATGTAAGTGATGACTACTAGCTGTTATTGTTTTGGTTTTGAGGGAGAGGGGGTGGCTTAAAAGAGAGGGGGGCTTAATATTTTTTTGTGCCATAAAAAAGGGGGTTTTAAATATTAGAGGGAGGGGGATTAACAGAGGATTTGTGGTATATTAATCATTACAGCTAAAATTAACAATACCAGTGTATTAACTAGGTTAGTTTACAAAAATGGTATTAGAATAATAATTATTTTCAGTTAATTAATTCATCAGCAGTTATCTGTGGCAATGTTGATAAATTTACATTCATCATGACTACTGATTACAATAACAACCTCGTAGCTGTGTACAATAAAAATGTATATATACAAAGCGAGATAACTACTTCAACTACATGTATATTTCAAATATTGACTTTCTAATTTATTGTTTACATAAGTGATTTCTTATTAACAAACCATTATACAGTATCCTCCCCATTTGTTTTCTTTTCTCACAGCACCAAATACGCTCTTGAATGTTTGTACCAGTTTTTTCTTGTTCATGCCCTATTATATTGTCAAAACGAGACAGTGAGCGGTTTGTTTGGAACCGATCGGTTAACAATCATAGTAAGAAAGGTACAAACATTCCACTCGATGAAGACACTGAACACAGCAACAATTTTATTAAGCAAGGTATTAAAAACCTTGGGCCAAATCTCACAGAGGCTGCCATTTCTCGACTGTGCAAAGCATAGTTTTCCAGCGTACACTTTGTTGCACAACATAGCTCTCCACCGCTCATTATTGAGCCATGCTTCTGGCGAACCGTAGACTACGGAAAAGCACCATTCTCGACCATACCCCACTCCTCTTCGTCGCAAGAACTAATGTTCACGGCAGTGATTCCTAGCCCCTTCAAATAGGTTACCTGGTCGTGCATTAGGCTGATGAGCGGGGAAACAACGACCACAATATGACCCGAACTCTGGGAAATATGGTCGAACATAACAGGAAGCGCTTGATAAATTAGAGACTTCCCATAGCCTTTTGGAGATTGATAAAAATATCGCGGTTGTATGCTTCAACTACTGTCTGAATTGCCGATTTCTGGTCACAGTTTAGCTGATTAATTCTAAATCTTGGAACGCTTTTTCGAGCTCCGCCATTTCGTTTCTATTTGCATAAGTTGGGTAACAGATAATACACAAGCTGTGATTGGTTAGTTTACCAACGCGGGAACGGTTCCCAGAAAATAGGAACCAAATTGTGATTGGCTAACTCAGGGAAAGGCATGTGGTTCGAATGTGAGCAGCCGTTAATGGAGCTCGGAGCTTTGCGTGACAGAGTCCATAACGGCTGCGAAGGAGACTAGAGAACACACTGATGTATTAAATACCCCAAATAAGGAGAATGCATTGGTGTATTAAATATCCCTGTAATATACGTTAACAAATATCAGTTACATATCACCTATAGATCTTTGCAGTTAAGTAGCACACAAATGATGGCAGTTTCGATCTAGACCCTCTTTTCTTATAGTTATAGCCACTGGCATCAACCTTCTCCCTTGCCTTTTCAAACAAACGCTTCCGGTCAGCTACAAGGGTCCCATCCTCAACACATAATTCATATGCATCCTCATACTTTGAGCTGACAAATCGTGACAAATGCCCCTGAGTTCCCGTGGGTTCCCCGGGAGTCGGTCCCAGGGGGAAGCCGCTGATTGATGCATTATGTACTTTAGGAGAACCACGTGAAAACGAAATACAGAGTTCTTTACATTTCTTTGGATGTAGTTGAAATTTATTAGTCGTAGACCACTCCTGTATGTCATTTATGGGTGTCTGTGCTGAACTAACACCTCTGTTTTGACGACTTCAAAAATGGTAGTGTCGCCAACGTACTTGAAAATACCATCTTAGAAAATCGCAGATCCAATAGACCAGTTCGTGGTAAATTCCGGCATTTTGAAAGGGGTGCAAACATGGCGCGAAATACAGTGTTTGTATGGGAATCCGATGCCAAATAAAATCCGTAAAATCGAATTTCTGAAATATTCATCAGATACAAACTTAAGATACCAGGTAAAACATTAACATATCGAAATTTGAGGGATGTAGCTGTGCTGGGAAGCGTGCAATCATGTTTTCAGTTTTCCATACATTGTCTGTAAATTTTCCCGCGGAATTTGACTCGTTTTTACAGACTAATTAAGGCATAAGTGGTAGATGATCTTGGGATGCAGCCAAATTGATCAGTCCCTATATGATTGAGAATAGCAGGTTTCACATGAACATGAACTACATAATCCCCTGCTAGTTTGGACAAGGTAGGTGTTAAGGAAATCGGTCTTAGGTCCTTTGAAACGTCCACTACCTTTGACACTTTAGGGAGTGGTGTAACGTTAACACATTTCCAAGCGTTTGGTAAGGCTTCGGCTTCGAGAGACGAGTTGATGATTGCACAGACGGAAGCAGCTAGTATGTAGGAGAAGTCTTTTAATTGGGGATTTTATCTGGACCCACAGCTTTTGCCGAGCTAACAGCGCTGAGTTTTGTGGCCACAGCCTCCTGGAATACCGTTGGGAGGTTCAAACACTTGTCGAGGTTCAAGGAAACTCATTATATAGCAAGAGTGACTTTATTTTCGGGGGTTAATAGTTCATCGGGTAAAAACTTTGTAGCGAGATCTTTAGAAGACTTAGACATTCCACAGATACGCCGACACTCCGACCACCATCTTCTAGAGTCTTTTTCATTGAGGTCTTTAACCTTGGCTTGGAAGTAATTTGTTTTAAATGGTGATATCGTTCGTATGCTATAGCTGTTCTACATTACGAGATGATCCGTGCGAAAGCAAATTTACATAATTATCAGTATATATTGCACTTCGAGGTTTTATATCTGATCCATGTTTGTGATAGCCAAAATATGCTCAGTAGTTAAAGGATTCAGTCTTTTTACGTGTTATTTAATGGACTAGGGTGACTGTGAACCAAAAATATACACATAATATATGTATTGCATTTTGTTTATTTCACAGGCCTTCCAGGATCAACCGACTCTACCCCACCGGACTCAGGGTCGACTACACCCACCCATAATGGTCGCACATTGGTTCCCACTTTCATTGCTGTTGGTGCTCATACGAACGATATCACCATTGAAGGTACTGGACAGAGAATTTAGGCAATAATGTTCAAGTCTTATTTTCGTGGTAAAGCAATGAAAGGTTGATTCAACGCCGACAGTATCATTATCTCATGTGGTCAACACTCGCAGTGTCTATGATCGTTTGAATTTGATATATATATATAGTCAAGTTAGACCAAGTTGAACATGAATAAGGGGTAAACTCTGCTAAGATGGAACATGACATGTGGATGATCGTTGAGTGGTTTTCGATTGAGTGTCGAAAGTTTTCGGTGATTGCTTTGGTTTTGCGTTTGCTTAGCTTTTTCTATTGGCTGTGAGAAACTAAAACCTGAAACCTTGCTTTGGTCCGTCACACAATCAATTTTCATTTTAGAGAGTTATCCACGATTGCGTTTACTGTTCAAGTAAAACCAATCATGAATCACTTCAGGTGGTGATTGGCTCATATCGTTTTTACTTGCTCCTGTGATTGGCTCATAGCGTTTTTACTTGTTCATGATTGGCTCTGTGCATGTGATTTTACGACACTCAGTCAAAAACCGCTCTAATCGAATTAACGATAGTTACATGAACTATTTCAATGTATTTGTCGTTGTCCTTAGACGAGCCATTTACCATCCGAGTTCCAGTTAACGTTCTCAATACTGCAAAAGAAACAGGAAATACGGGACCCTTTACCAAGCTAGGATTCATCGAAGCGCAGACGGACAGCTCACTGGAACAGCTAAGAGACAGCGTAACGGAGAAATTTCATCTCAACGACAAACCATTCGTGTTCCAGGACCCTCAGATGATGGACATCGAGCCATGCAGGGAGAATTCGCTGCATGTTAGTGAGACGTTCAGCGTGTCTGTTATTATCAAACTACTTCATGATCAAGGTACCAATCATAATTCATAGCGATATATAGTAAAAAAGATTGCGAGTTCTTCCTCTTGCACAGGCGTTTGGGTAGAGAAAACGTGAAAATGTTTGCTAAGCATTTTAATTATAAATAGCTATTATGGTAAGAATGTGAGGGCCTGGGGTCCATTTTACGAGAAAATACCTCGAAAACCCGGATTGCCAAGATATTGTGAAAACGCCTATTCTGAATCGTCTATAACCCGGAAAAACGAAAACCTGGACCCAGTACCGACATCATAAACAAACACAAATCGGGTTAGAGGGTGCCTAGATTTTACTGAGGTTAAAAGTTGTAATTACGCCTCGTTGGTTAAACCTGCACCGTCTTGATTGCGATGCATATTCCCTTATTACGAGCCACCTTCATAATAGGCAAGCTGCGTATTCTCACGGACGAGCCCTCGACGGAGGCTCAATCACGATTCTTTTCTAATGCTTAATAGCTTTTAACAAATTGTACCGGTTGAGCCTCCATTGAGTGCTCGTTCCAGCTCGTTCATGCGAAAGAGTACATTTGCCTAATATACACGTTTTATTGTGCTATTCGTTTGATTTCTTCCTCCAGCCGAAATCACTCGTTCGTTTTGCCCATGTGGTCGCGTGGCACAGTTCAGGTGTTCCTCGTGTTACAGGCGTGGTTACTGTGGCCGTGACTGTCAGCTCAAAGACTGGGATGCACACGAGCAACAATGCAGCCACGAGCCGATCTCTGTCGCATAAAACCGAAGAAACTATACTAAAGTCAGTCTTGTGCAGGAGCACTCCTTTCTGCTTCTTTGGAGAAACGCAAGACTTTAGAACTAGTTGTTCTAAATAAATCACTGAATTAAAGACAGGCCTAAGAGTAAAAGAAGGGATGTGTGCAACAAGGGAGTAAGTGTCTCTTGGTCGCATTCTAAATTCTCCTTCAAATTCTTTGTTTTCAAAGCAAGAATTTAGAACATGACCTGGAGCCACATGTGGCCTTGTTGCACACAGCCCTTCATTAGTGATCTTAGTTTGTGGATTTAACAAGTTTTAAAAAATACATGTAAAATCTTAAAGTGCATATAAGCCCTGATCAGTTATGCTTTTTTTTGAAAGCTTAGACCTTAAAAGGTAGATTTAAAAATTCCGAATTTTTTAAATAAAAATGTTTTCATCATTTAGTTTTTAGCGATGTAGAATAATTTCCGCGCATCTTCGGGGACTAGGATGAGAATAGAACGTGACGTCATCAACAGAACTCGTCTCTTCGCGGGTTTAAAACGTTGGCTTATTTGCAAAATAACTGAATAGATAACCGAGAAAGATAATAATATCGCGCTAAACGTTTCGGGGAGCTTAATTCGGCAAGGCCTTTCATGCAATGGCGCATCGAGCGTGTTCTGTTGATAACGTCAAACTAGATCCAGTGCCAATTTTGTAAAGCGCTCTAGCGCGCTTGATTTTCGTCCACAGGCAACCCAAGACACGTTTTTGGGCAACTCACCATGACAAATAAATCAAATCAACTTTTTATTCCGGAATCCTTTGTCTATGGCCTCTAGTCTCTTCGTAAGAAATATAATTAGCCAGGGCTTATATGCACTTTAAGTTATATTTTGAGTGCAAATGTTCAAATTCACGGAGATCAATGATTTCATGAAGGGGCCTTAGCTAATTGCAGTCCAGAACACGGATCGATCGGATCAGATCACAAATTATTGTTGAAATGACTTTTTTCCCTCTAGGATCTATTTTTCATAGAACCTGTAAGAGACCATTCATTATTTATGCCTACAAAAAACGTTTTGACCCCCCCCCCCCCCCCCCCCCATCTTTAATACAAAACAAAAATGCATGACTTCCTGCCTCCTGATGCTGCATCAATACAAAACATAACATCATTTGATAATTATAAACATCACAGTTTTATATTTTGGCCTTGATCATATTAACTAAAAAAATTTTTAATTGATCCAGCATGCCTTGCAGGATTGTACTGTAACAGACCTATGTCATTATGACGTCAAAACAATCTATTGTTTAAACGCTAAGGATCACGGTCGTGGGAGGGGGACAAAACAGCAACAACACAAAGGAAATAGCTATCAAATGCATTTAGTAGAACGTAGAATAGCGGTAACAGCCACCAAATACGGTAACTATTGTGGGATAAACATTGATACAGCTGAATTGTCTGGTTTCCAGATATCAGCTGTATCAATGTTTATCCCACAATATTTACCATATTTGGTGGCTGTTTCCGCTATTCTACGTTCTACAAATTTAAAATGCATTTGATAGCGATTTCATTTGTGTTGTTGCTGTTTTGTCTCCCTCCCACGACCGTGATCCTTAGCGTTTAAACAATAGATTGTTTTGATTTGACGTCATCATGATATAGGGCAATTGCTGCAAAGGGAAATGGAGATTGAACTAATAATTACAAAAGCATTGACAGACGCCCCTTCTAAACCAATTATTTTTCAGTGAACCCCCTCTATAAATTATGATGAGCCCCCTCTTTCTTAGCCTGCTGTGCAGACGTATTTTTTTCACTCTCATAAATTCGAAGAAAAAAGTAACGTCTGCTTACCCGAGCGCTTAATTAGTTTCCAATATGCAAGCACGACGTCAGCACGTTGTTTTATTTTTTTGCCCAATCAAAGCCATTGTTAGAATTTTAGTGAATTGACGCGCCAGTGAACACTCTCATGGTTGGTCAATGGCAAATGTATTGTCTGAATCTCTTTTAAATGCAACATTACGTCACTTTCCAGGATATGGATGGTAAAATCTGATTGGTCCATAACACAATGAGGTATGCATATTGGAAACTAATTAAGCGCTCGGGTAAGCAGACGTTACTTTTTTCTTCGAATTTATGAGAGCGAAAAAATACGTCTGCATAGCAGGCTACCTCTTTCTTGCCAGCCAGCAATGTCATAAATATGCTCATTTTGCTCAAAATAGTAACGTATTTGCTAAGGAAGCTGTAATTCGAAAACTAGTCCATAATTTTTTTGTTTATCTTTTTACCTGAAATTCAACATGTACTACCCTGTACCTGTAAATTTCAAGAGCATTGAATCATTTTAAGGGCGCGGAATAAAAACAAAAACAGGGAACTTTTACATTCATCCATGCAAGCTTCATTGCTGTATCATTTTGTTGATAGATTCTACATACTTGTGTGCTTTTGAACTAACAGGTTTAACATGCACGCTTGCTACGCCGCTTCGCTGCTGCCGGGGGGGCTTATAACCGGGATTTTACGGTATTCATGAGTGACGTCAAACCATTTTTGGTATTTACATATTGGTATTTACATATTCCCATTTATTTTTTCTGCGAAATTTACACCGACCGGGTACCCGGGGGGGGGGGGGACTCCCTTATGTGAGGGGTACATGGATGCTCGTCGTACCTTTTAGGGGTCAAAATCAGGAGTTTGGTACCACTTAGGGTATCCACCATCAAACACAGACATTTCTATGTAAAGCGGTACCTTTTAGGGGTCGGGTGTCAATTGAACAAAAAAGCATCCCTACCCCTTTTATACGGGAGTCCCCCGGGACCGGGTACCGGTGAAATGACCAAGTTCCGACTTCGTGAAACAGTTAATTGAGATCGAACGAGGCCAATTAAAGGCCCTTGGTAATGTTAAATCGAAGGAATGGGCTTTGTAACTTCGCTAGTAAGAGCAGTCGCCTTTATCTCAACGCCACGTGCCTTCAGTAGACCAATTCGCTGTTTTGCCTTTGTTTGCTTTGTTTTCTTCTCTTGGTACATGTTGTGGTCGTTTTTAACTCGCAAAGGAGCCTTCGATGGTTCTAGTAATGACTTTGAATATGATATGGAGAAACCATATTATGGAAGCTTGCCGAATGGAAAGTGTTCACTCGATGATAAGAACATTTGGAACTGTCCAGATATCAGAACAGCTGGAAAATACGATGTTCGGAAGGCACAGCACGTTCTGACGAGAATGCTTCTGATCTTCGATGCAATTGCGGAAAAGATAAAGATTCGGTACTGGCTTTCAAAGGGAACTTTACTGGGGGCTGCTCGCCACGAGGGACATATACCATGGGATACGGACTCAGATATCGATATGCCAAAAGAGGATTATTTCCGTTTTTTGCGACTGGGTATTGACCTTTTACCAAGGGATATGGTTCTTCAGAGACACAAACAAGAACTAGAATCTGAAAAGGCTGCTATTAAGAAGGCAAGGGGTTCCGATAGAAACCAGTTATCTTATGAAGTGCCTAAATTACCTTGGAGTCCAAGGTTTAGGGATAATAAAAGCTGCTATAAATACTGTTTGAAAGTCAACTGCTCATGGCACGATGGTATTTTGATCGATATTGCTCCTTTGGAAGTGAATAATGGCTATGTTCAAAACCAATATCCATCAATGTGGCAATCTATTTTGCGACATTTTGGTTATGACTTAGGCTTTAAAGTCTTTCCTTTGAACAAACTTCAGTTCGAAGGATTTAGTTTTCCTGTGCCCTTCGAGTGGAGGAAGATTTTGAAGACGAGATATGGAGATGATTGTATGGCCATTCCTCCGAAACACAAGCGGATAACACCTGATCAAATATTGGCAGATCCCATCCATTCATGCTCGGAGTACACGATAGACAAGTCAGGAGAACTGAAACTCTTAAATAATTAAACATCCAATGTTCTACTGAAAGTCAATTTTATTATTAAAGCAACTAGAAGACTATTTCTGATCAAGCTTCACTGATGAAACATGATTTTAATAGTTTGTTTAAAATAATTATGTGCACAACAAGAAGGCGGTTTTGAATAATCGCACAGAATGCCTATAATTTTGTGGACATATTCAAATGAGGCGCTCTTACACATAGCCTGCGTGCAGACGTTCTCTCTCAACGTCTGCATGCAGGCTATCTTACACAATGAACTTTGAAAATCTTCTATTTAGGGAGTGTTCATTATTTATGATTAAATCAGTTAAAGGCTGGTTCTCATATGATCGCTGACGATCGCCGGATCGTCCAAAATTTGACCAGCGATCGTCAGCGATCATATGTGAACACTTCTAGCGATCCAGATCGCTGGAGTAGAGCAATGTTCTACTCCAGCGATCGTTGGATCATATAATCACAAGGACTGATGAAATGACTGTCACTAATTCTTGGGTTCTTGATCCGGGAATATCTAACCATCTTGCACTGCACTGTAACTTGTGTGTTAATAGACCTCCGTGTCCGAAGTCTGAAGTATCATATCGAAAACTGCGCTCGATAAACATGGATAAGTTTCATCAAGACCTTCTCAATTCAGAGTTATATACCTCACCTGCTTCTACACTGACTGAACTTTGTGATCAATATGAATCGGTTTTGTCTTCAATTCTTGATAGTCATGCTCCATTGAAGTCTACGATTATCACCCTACGACCTATGGCACCCTGGTATAATAATGATATCACTAAACAAAAAACACTACAACGCAGGCTTGAACGTTGTTGGCGTAGTACTCGACTTGAAGTTGATCGACAATGCTACATCAATCAATGTACAACAGTCAAGAAGTCTTATTTCTAAAACAAAGATGCAGTATTATTCTTCGCTAATTATGGATGCTGGTTCTGATAATAAGAAACTTTTTCAGATTATTGATCGCCTTCTTCATAGGAAACCTGATAAACTGTACATGTACCCGTCCTGCTCTTCTACAACCCGACTTGCTAATACGTTTGTTAACTTTTTCACTGACAAAATTGCTACTATCAAGCAACATTTTGTCTCTTCTGGAACAGTTCCTCCTGAGTTTATTCTCTTTGACACACCTCAACTGGATTGTAGTCTGGATGCAATTACTGCCACTACCGCTAAATAACTGTCTGGAATTATTAGTAAAATTGCTTCAAAATCTTGTATGTTGGATCCGGTTCCTGCCAGTTTACTTACTGAACATATGGATGCTATTTTACCTGTTATTGTTGATATAGTTAACTTGTCTTTGAAGTCTAACTTGTCATATGCCATCCAGTCTGAAAGTAGCTGTTTTGTCACCTTCCCTGAAGAAACCAACCTTGGATTATGAACACTTTGCCAACTTTAGACCTGTGTCTAATTTAAAGTTTGTCTCAAAAGCTACTGAAAAAGTAGTGGCTACACGTTTAAAGTGTTACCTTCATGATAACAGTCTAGAGGAACCCTTCCAATCGGCTTATAAACAATGTCACAGTTGTGAAACAGCCTTGGTTCGCGTACAAAATGACGTACTCCGCGCAATAGATTACAACTGTGGTGTTATGTTAGTACTTCTTGACATGTCGGCTGCCTTTGATACTGTAGACCATGATATTTTACTGAACAGGATGTCTTCGAGATTCGGAATACAGGGTGATGCCTTAAAGTGGTTTAGGTCATACCTAACTGAACGTACCCAGTTTGTCTGTGTTAATGGGACAACATCACTGAGCCATGACTTGGTTTGTGGGGTTCCTCATGGATCAGTGTTGGGACCAATGCTTTACTTATTATATACCTCACCTGTTGGTGATATCTTACGTATACACAATATGCGGTTCCATATGTATGCGGATGACACACAAATTTATGCATCTTTCCCGTACAAAAATAGTCAAGAATTAGACATTATCAAGTTGCGTGTGGAAAAATGCTTAACGGATATACTCCAGTGGATTACTCTGAACAAGCTCAAGCTGAATACAGATAAAACTGAACTTCTTATATTAAGCTCCAAATATCATTCAGAGCCATCATTTTCTTCACTCACTATTGGATCTGATGTTATACGTCCTTCGGATTCAGCCAGAAATATTGGAGTTATTTTTGATAAAACGATATCCATGTCCTTACATATTAAGAGCATATGTAAATCTGCCTTCTACCATCTAAGGAACATCGCTCGTATCAGGAAATACTTATCACTCATGACCACTGAGAAGCTGGTGCATGCATTCGTGACATCCAAGTTGGATTCTTGTAATTCACTATTGTACGGACTACCAAAGAATCAAACACAGAAATTACAATATGTACTTAATGCGGCTGCACGCCTTATATCCTGTACACGTAAATATGATCATGTCACCCCTGTCCTTATTCAACTGCACTGGCTACCAATAGAACAACGGATTATCTTCAAGATTCTACTTTTAACCTTCAAGGCACTAAATGGACTTGCACCTAATTATATAATGGAAATGATTAATCACTACAAGCCTACCAGAAACCTAAGATCATCCAATGCTTTTTACTTACAAGAAGTAAAATACAATCTAAAAACATACGGAAGTCGTGCCTTTTCTGTTACAGCTCCTCAGTTATGGAACAAACATAAGAAAGTGTTCGTGTCTCTCGAAATTCAAATCTCAGTTAAAAACTTATCTATTTAAACTTTCTTATAACTTAAATGAACTCATGCAGGGCCTGTAACTTGAATATTTTTATTATAATGTTTTTATATTACATGTTATGTCTATTTTTTAGATAAGTTAGAAATTTTTATCAGTCATTAGTATAGCAAAGAGTTTTCTATTTTCTATTTCATTATTGTAAAGCGCTTAGAACAGGTTGGATAAGCGATATATAAGTGTTATTATTATTATTATTATTATTGTTGGCGATCGTCAGCGATCCGGCGTCAGCGATCGTCAGCGATTATATGAGAACACTTCTCGGCGATCGAGCGATCCTGTGGCATCCCACAATGCAATGTTTCCTAGATCTAAACTTCAACGCCATGGCAACGGTTGTGTTGTTGTCGCTCATGCATTCACTTGTTCACTCAGCTTCGAACATGGCGGGCTGCAATCTCGTACCCAGATCCCATTTGTTTCTTACTGCGCATGCTCGACGAAAAAATAGGTACGAGATTGGGCGGACTGCAGTTCGGAAGAGTTTATGGAAGAGCTGCGCAAATACGAATGCCTTTATAACAAATACAGCAGAGAATATAAAGACAAGTACAAGAAGTTGAATGTGTGGACGAAAATCAGTGAAAAGTTCAACATTACGCCGGCTGCTGTAGAGAAAAACATATTAGGACTGCGTATGGAAGATACCTCAAACGGAGAAAGAACATTCCGTTGGGTTCAGGAAGAGATTCTGCTCCCATTCCAGTCGAGTTTATGAATCTAGATTGGTTGCTGTGCACATCCAGCACAAAGCGTCAGTTTCAAATCTGGGAAATCGGGAACTTGACAGTCCATCCAACTCGCACGCACTGACGCGTAAATTTGCCAGCGATTATATGTGAACAAATGGCAGCGATCGCGAGCGATCCTTCGGTTGAGTGATTTGGACGATCCGGCGATCGCTAGCGATCGTCAGTGATCATATGAGAACCAGCCTTAAATCGGTTAAATCATTTGGGGGGTGGAGCAAAAATGTTTTTAGTGCTTTTTTAGGGGGGTCATCAAAGATTTGACCTACTCCTTGGGGGGTCATCAAAGTTTTGACATACCTGTCATGTAAAATGAAATTGCTGTTGTAATGCTTAGCCAATGTTTAGTCTCCAGAACACAGAAACCAGTGTTTTAGAGAGCAGTAAAATCCCAAAAATTTAGGCTCGGGCCTTCGGCCGTCACAACATTTTAAAAACGTATTCTGCTTTGTTTCCTTTATATGCAGGATGGTATTCTCTAAGCTCATGATCAAAGGCACATCCCCATAGGAGAGATAATACATGTTGAGCTCTTTTTCATTTGTTTATTTATTTGAGACTACGGAACAATGCAATATGATGCACTAGAATACAATATAATGCACAAATTAACGGTACAATTTCAAGTACCCATCCGGGAAGGATGGTGAGTAGAGATTTTCAGAAGAATACATGTATATAATGTGTTTCTACTAAACGAAGGAAAATACGATAAATCTAGAAACATTTGAAATAGTAAATTAAATAAATTACATGTATATGCAGTCTGCATCATTTTGCACATCCATCTTTTTTGTCGGGGGGGGGGGGGGGTCAATAAAGTTTTGAGCAATTGTATAGGGGGATCATCTAAGTTTTAATTCATTCATAAGGGGGTCATAAAAGCAAAAGCTTTAACAAGAGAAGCAGATGAAATGTCGACCCCCCCCCCCCCCCCCCCCCCCCCAAGCCCCAAATAATGAACACTCCCTTAGGCACTCGAAGGTGGACGGAGAACCTCAACAGGCTTAAAGCCCCCCCTCCAGGGGTTCCTTCCTATATTCGGCGTATTTTTTTAGGGTTTGAAATCGGCGATGTAGTATTTTTTAGGGGTTGTCCAAGCGAGATCCACTTTTCAGGGTGATTTTTAGACCACGAGGTACATTTTAGAGGGGGAAATGTTTCACGGTTTGGTATTTAGGGTATTTTTCGAGGTTTTCCGACTGTCACCCCTACCCTTTTTACCTTGAAGAATCCACCCCCCCCCCACCCCCGGGCTTAAAGCCCTGATGGAGGTCTCCGAAGGCCTACGATATATCGTCCTTATCCGAGAAGAGGTGAAGGTCTAACCATTTGCAGTTCGATCACAAAGGCAGTACCTACTACTCAGTTATATTAAAGTGGCACTACGATCAAACTTTGACATAGCCATGTTTTTGCATATTCATAAAGTAGAGTTGATATATTATAACCAGTTTAAATTGTTTTTCGATACAACGACAGGAAGTTTTATTTTTTTAGCTCCGAATATTGAATCTAAACGTCCGCCATTACTGGAGGCCGTTCCCTTTGTTCAGCTTTAAACAAAGGTTTATTCAGCGGAAGTGATGTCATACACTGAGTAGAAGGCAGCACCTTCTACTCAGTTATTTTAAGACCCTGAGTGTTGGTCCGGTCGGGGTTTGACGGGTGACCCGCGACCTCCCGCACAACAGACCGGAGCTTAACCACTGAGCTAACCGGGAGGCGGTTAAATCGAAATGGTAAATTTTCGTCGTTGTGGCACTTTAAGACCCTGAGTGTTGGCCGGTCGGGGTTTGAACCCGCGACCTTCCGCACAACAGACCGGAGCGAGCCATAGGCAACCCAAGCTCAAGTTTACGAAAATAAATGGGAGCGTAACGAACTCCGTTTACTAGCCAGAAATACTGTAAAAGTTTTGACCTTGCCACTGTGATGTCTTGTGTCATCTCAGAAAAGAAAATCCGTCTGAAATCAGTTTAAAACCACCCAACAAGGAGAGAAACATGACACAACACATCACAGTGGTAAGGTAAGTCATTTTTATTCAAAACTTTTACAGTATTTCTGGCTAGTAAACGGAGTTCATTACGCTCCCATACAAACCTAGCCTTATAAAGTTATATTTTCGTAAACTTGAGCTTGGGCTGCTTGTGAGCGAGCTAACCAAAGGAGGATTACAAGCCCTTCCCAGCGTCTATTGCGAATAATTTATGCAAATCATCACTTCAAAGAGAAAAAACGTGATAGTCAAAGCTGCGATAATTCATAAGGATTTTTGGTTCTAAATCCTTCGAAATGGTAAGTTTAACAATGTTTAGTTTAAATTCATTATTTGATCTTTGCATTTAAAGATTTACGAGACGTCAAATGGGATATTTGGAAGTTAAATCTGCCTTTTGTTTTGAACTCCAAAGCGTGACATGTGTAATCCCTCAGACAATGTCAACAAGAACAATCACTTTTTTGAGTAGAAAGTCATTACCCTGGATCATAGGTTGGAAATCCGCTTGTCCTAGCTCACAATATCGACAACGTAGCTCACAACGAGGGAGATATGGGTATGTACTTTTAAAAAATCATCGATGACGTCATCGTTACGTCATCACCACTAAGTGATCGATAGGGACCCACTACCATGTCTGTCTAGGTTTGAAGTGTCTGGCATTAGATGGGCACCGTCAATACATCTTCAGCATGACCAAATCTTTTCGAAACCTTAGACGGTCATTCGGAAAGTCAACGGCGAGTTGTCGAGTCACAGAATAAAACGACGAATAAATTATCTCGTATAACTCGTTCTGCACATGCGTACATCCACGAGTTAAATTACTATTGTGTGTCGAATAAACGACCTATTAAAAGCTTGATTACGTCTAGAACCTTCGCTTGATAATGGCTAATTGTGTTGAAGCATATGCAGTCTAAGTAGTTCTAGTATAGCTAAATCAAATTGATCTTTAAATCTAAATGCTGAACTTTGAAATCACATATCGAAGAGGTTAAAACGAGTTTTTATCCGGTCCACATCGGCGTAGCATTGAGCCTTTTTGGGAATCTAACGCTAGCCAAATGTAACTTGCAAACGTTTTATAAAATATAAACAGTGCATGACCCGGAGGTCAACTGGCTGGAAGATCGATCAAAGAAAACACATGTTTTTTTAGGATGAAACCTATGTGAATATATTACGTTATTTCAGTTCATTTTCTCATTCGAGAATTCCGAATACAGAACTTCGAATTCAGGAATACTCATGATTGACTTTAAAACACTTTACTTATAAACAAGGCCATCTCCATCTCTATCCTGTTCAGCTGAGCCAAGCAAAATGCCGGTATATACTTCATGGTAGTGTTCCGTTACATATAGTCTCCCTGCATAATACTGTAAAACAGTAGAGAAAATGATATATTATGCAGTGAGACTATATATGGAGCGGACTACTACCATGAAGTATATACCGAAACGCCATCGGAGAGTCCCTATGTACACAGAAAATCCCGAAGTACACACAATAAAACCATGAATAAATTAGCTAGGACCCACTAACCCTAATAACTCGTGTTCTGCGCTTGCGCGCATCCACGAGTTAAAAATACATGATTATAAAATAAGCTACTCGAATGAAATGCTATATTACACAATAGGAAAGATTTAACAATCAAATTGAGGTACCTGAAGGGTGGATCTCCGCGCGGTCGCGAATCTGGATATAAATCACACAAGCTATTAAACGATTTATGTACCAATTAATTCGAAACATCAACATCCTCCCCCCTCGCGGGGGGCATTACGGTTAATAATGTGGTTTCTGCGCAAGGGACGCTGGGAAGGGCTTGTAATCCTTTGAGCTAACCGGGAGGCAGCGTTCACGCGAGATAACGTTTACGTAACTCCAACGCAAAGCCTAATCGGTCAATCATACGATGATTGATAGATAAAACTTGTACACAAATTCTCAAGGGATGGTTCACACTAGCCTGCAATGCAGGAGTTTGACTAATGGTGCAGGTGTGGGTAAAAAGGTGCGAGTGAAAAGGTGCGGGTTCTAGTGAAAAGGTGCGGGTGCTAGTGAAAAGGTGCGGGGGCTAGTGAAAAGGGTGAAAAGGTGCGAGTGAAAAGGTGCGGGTAAAAAGGTGCAAGTGAAAAGGTGCGGGCGCAAGTGAAAAGGTGCGGGCGCAAGTGAAAAGGTGCGGGCGCAAGTGAAAAGGTGCGGGCGCTAGTAAAAAGGTGCGGGTAGAGAAGTGCGAGTGAAAAGGTGCGGGTGCTAGTGAAAAGGGTAAAAAGGTGCGAGTGAAAAGGCGTGGGTAAAAAGGTGCGAGTGAAAAGATAAAATAGCGAATTTGATTTTTTTATGTAGTCGTTCAAATTAAATATAAACAATAAAAACGAGGCACTCCGATTAGAATTTGCCATTTTGCCTGATATTTCTAAAAACTTAGGTATGCAAATCGTATACATGAAGGTATTTGGAAGTATTTTGAGTTCATTGTTTATGACAGATGATTGTTGTTCGTTTACTCTAGTAGGTCCTTGTGTGCGGCCGATTCGTTTAGGATATGAGCTATTTTTCCACGGGTTACGTGACTGATGATGTCATTGTTTATGACAGACTGGTATTGTTTGTTTACTCCAGTGGGTCGGTGTATGCAAGATTGGTTGACATCGGCCGATCGTTTCAAATCACACTACAGTATATCGCGTATTCCTTCGAGTAGCTCACGTAGGAATGCTGCCGTCATAAAAAGGAAACTTTAAAACTACTTTCTCGTTATCGTAAGGAACTTTACGCATGGCACCGGGATCTTTGGTAAGCCGTTTATTGCTGCAAGAGAAAGGTTTTCTTTTTTAAATAAAACTTGATTATGAAACGTAGCATCAAAACTACTACGGCATTGACCAATGCATGTCAAGGGCCTTCCTAGCATCTTATTTTCCTTAATTAAATCCGGCTAGTAAGACCTCGGCCGTTTCATAATTAGTAAATAAATACTCCAATTTCCTGATATTTTTTGTTGTGAAAACATTCAACCGCATCACACCATCGATGTTCAGGCTTCGATGTAATAAATACACAATAAATGTTTGTTTTAAACAAATTTACACGGTCTTGTGCTCTTTCTCGTGTATGTCAAGGCTTGAATTTGTGGCTTATACGCGGAACAAAACCGAAAATTGCTTAGGGAGCGGTCATTATTTATTGTAAAAGTTTATAAATGAGCGACCACGAACAACACTCCACTGGTATACGTCGGATCAAACAATGATCTAAATGGTTCGCAGATTAAGAAATAAGTAGAATGAAGAATAACCAATACGACGTAGACAATTATTTATTGCCTGGGGGGAGGGGGGGGTCACTTGAATTTGGGCAAAACAAGGGGGATCACTCGATTTTTAACTGGCGCAGAGGGGAGATAAGGTCACATAAATAAGGATAAACATGCATAAATAATGACGATCCCTTATATCTCACAAGGAGCATACATGTTAGCAGTGATGTCCATGGGACTTAAAATACAATTCACATTGAACTAGGCCGAAGTGTATCCTTCTCAATGACTTTAGGTGTATTTGTTTCCAATGGAGACAGAATTCATAACCCTTATGAAACCAGATTCGTGTAAACTAAAATCGTCTTTTAATCAGGTCACATATATCGTGACTGTTTGAACTGTAACTATAACTACAAAGCCCGAGTTCAAATCCCGAATTTCCTTTTTAAATCTTGCTTAACCCTATCCAGCTCCAGGGGAGGGGGAGGGGTGCGGAAAGTGCCCACACCGATTTTGATATTTGTAGCATCTAAACGGTTATAGCTATGGGTTTGAAATCTCTTGACTTTTACAGCCACTTCATAGGCTTGAGAATGGCGAAAACCTTTTTGGAAACATGTCGACCACAAAAAACGCCTCCCCCCACGGTCCAAGAAGTCCTAACAAAATCCCGGTCTGGATAAGGTTAAAGATTGAGGTCGTATGTCCATTACTTACATACTCCTTGAAAAGATCGGCTTAAAAATATCGTCGTCGCTTTCACTACCAGTGTTAACCACGTCTTTATTGGAAGAAGATAATGAAAATAATAAAATAAAGCCATATAAAACACGGGGAAAAAAAGAACTCTGCCAATATGGCGCCATCTTGAATGAACAAGCTCGGTCAATTACTGGTTTTCACTCAATCCCCAGAGATTCAAATGGCAAAGGGCATGGCGGCCATGTTGGTGCCCCGACAAAAGAAGCTAACGAGGAATCTATTGTTTAAGGGCACCAACATGGCGGCTATTACATGTACGTCAAGTGAAAGCCAGCAATAACCCCTATGTCATGGTCTCTTGGTCGATTAAATTTAATTTCCTGGCCCCCGGCGCAATTTTTTATTTTGAGCCAGCTATCTTCAGACCTTCCATGACGTCACCAATCGCTTTATTTCATCCAAATTTAATCAATAATAATAGTATAAATAATAGTAATCGATCTAAAATGAAATACCGGAGGTTTTACCGTTGGTTCAATATTATTTATGTGTAGGAGTGTAAATTAACTCTTTCCACGAGACAATATTTTCGAATGACATTCAAAAGACTAAAATGACATATTGTGACGTTGCCTTATGAAATAAATGCTTCAAATAGCCACTTTCTCTAAAAAAAGAATGATAATTCAAAGTAAAAGTAATTGTTAAAAGAATATACCCAGTTATTATGTAAAATATAGCTGCTTCACATGTACAACACACCTGCATTTTCCCATTTTCTCTTTCTTCGTCTAAGAGTGAAAAGAAAAGATGGAATGATATATTAAAGAATAATATGAATTTTACAACACATGTCCGTAATATCGCTTTCTGATTGGTAGATAGCTGGACATACCACGGATGGTGGCATCTAGAGCGCGCGCATGTGTGCCGTGTGCTCCTTGTTTTCAAATTTTCTCGCTTTTTTTATGGCTTTTCCCATTTAGTGTTGTAAACCACTGTTTCACCCCTGGAGATTTAAACATTATTACATAATAATCTTAAACTTATGTATAAAGTAATCTTGTTTGAGAATGAATTAATGCCTATTGGTGGTTTTAATCGTCATGACATTGGTTTGCACTTATGAAATCAAATAAAACATCTTGATCCTTGTAGAACTACCAAAAATACACTTATAACCCAAATTTTGGAACATTAGATTATTTTCTAACAGAGTTGTGGACCAATGAATGTTCGACAATTTTACGGTACTTTGTATGCGGCCGCCATCTTTGTGCCCCTCGGCCCTCTCAGGGACACAAATAAAGATGGCGGCCATAAAACGAACCTACAAATAAAGTTAATTTCCCATCAAAATCATTGAGTTTCGCTTAAAAACTCTTTGAATGCAACTTTTAAAGATTTATCGAGTTAAAAAAAGAAATTGACACAATTACATGGATTGTTGTGCCTTCCAGAAACTGAACACGCTGGGTCGTTCTGCCATAAAATTCAAAATTTATTTACTCCGGAACAATACACCCTATCGGCGTGAAATTTTCTGTGTAAACTTTTATTATTGATGTCTAGAATATATACAAAGAACAGCTATGTAGGACTTATAGTTTAAATTTTTGATGACCTCAAGCATGTTAAGGCCTGGTTCATTTAACGGAAAATAGATTAAATGTTTTCTGACAGAAATAACAGTTTAAACAAAATCTAATTACACCATAATACTAATATCAACTTCCTTAAATTTGTTAAGTGGATGGTTGTCGTATCACGTGATTGATGACGTCATAATTATATAAAATCGTTTAAGTGAAATGCGGCTGCGAGGATAACATATGAATATAAAGTAACCCTGCTAAAACATTACTCCTCCCGCAGTGTTTCAGACCACGCTTAGAAAACATTACTATCATGTAAAGATAAGGAGATATTAAGGATACAAAAAGTCACGTGACCTATTTTGCAGATTTTCGCCTTAATTGCTCGTTAACGAAATATTGTAGTCATCTTTTCTAAGTTGATTTAGGTAAAGGGCTTCAACCTTAACTAAACATATCCACTCATCATCCTAGCTGTTTTAAACTCGGAGCCGCATTTTTGGTTTACTGATTTTAAGTTCTAAGTCACGCGACACGTTTTACTACACAAAAGCCACTTAAGGTAGTCAAGAATGGCGATACCTATTATCGTGAGAAACTTGGCGTACTTGTCATATTCAGCTGTGCTGAAATAAGGAAAACAGTTTTACCCGAAATTTGACTCCTGAACCAGGCCTTAACATGCTTGAGACGTCATGTCAAAACCAAGGATATAGAATAATAATAATAATATTTATTTACCCACGATAAATTTACAGCGTTGCTGATGTGGTCGTGCTTATAACCACGCTATTCTACCCTAATAATAATGATAATAATAGTAATAATAAAACTAATTAGCTTATACTTACTCTATTCAGTTATTTACAGTAGTTCGATTGATTTTAATACTATTGAGTGATGCAGTTGACCTTAAGTCGTTACCGAGACTGTTCCAAAGCCTCGTACCTCTGTATATTATTGACAATTTCAGGTTTCATTTCATTTTCATTTCATTTATTTATTTGCCACAAATATAAAGTTAGTTGGTAGTTGGTTTTCGGTGTGGGTAGACTGATACAGTGAGTGTTACGTAAGGAGTATGTAAGTATTCTCTTAGGAAAGGCACTACATAATACAGGAGGAGCTATAGGTTGTTAAAACATTTATGTACAAAACGCAAGTCTTAGGTTATAGTAATAGTTCAGTCGGCTTCCATTTGGCAGAGGCAGTTGCGTCCTCACGTGGTGTTATAGCCAATGGAGCCCAAAAATTATCCTTGCAGCCCGGTAATGAATTCGGTTTAATGATTCTAGAAGTGTTACATTACACGATCCCCAACATAGAAATCCATAAGTGATAGCGGGAAAAATAACCTTGAAGTAGAAGTCTAACTTAGCATGCTCAGGAAGAAAATACAGGGACTTTAGAAGGTTTAGCTTCTGGACATACGATTTAATTAGGTCAGTTAAGTGCTTGGACCAGCCTTAAATTTGTCATCTATCGATAATCCGAGGCAGCGTGTGCAGGATACTCTTCTTAAGTTGGAAGATCCAAACCTAACGGCTGCAATGGGTCCCGTAAAAGGGCCTCTGTGCAATAGCATATATGCACATTTTTCCGGGTGAGCGGTCATTCGATTTGACATACACCAGTCATACATTATCGCAAGTACACTGTTTGCAGTGTTAATTGCCTCATCAATGGTGCATGGCCCCGGTCACAGACACGGTGGTATCGTCTGCGTAAATATATAGATTAGCGAACTCGTAATTGGAAATTGTATTGGGCAAATTATTGCAAAATATCGAGAACAGTATCGGTCCAAGGACCAAGGCTTGACTGCCGTTACATATGGTATACCACCATGTTCACAACCGTAAACTGCTGCCGTAAACTGCTGCCTAGATAGTCTCTTAACCATGAGCGGGTGCTGTCCGACACTCCAAGGGTGTAAAGCTTGTGTAGTAGGACGTCATGATCTATTGAGTCAAATGCCTTTTTGAAGTCGAAGAATATTGCACAGATGACTCTGTTTGTATCAAGAGCCTTCCTCCATTGTTCCGTTATGTGTATCAGTAAGAGCTCAGTGGAGTGTGCTTTTTTTATACGCCCACTGATATGGACTGAATAGATCGTTTACGTCCATGTGACTTGTGAGGGAATCCGCAACTGTTGTCTCCATTAACTTGCTTGGTACGCTCAGTAGTGAAATTGGTCTATAGTTAGTCCTGTCTTCGGCATCATCCTTCTTAAATACTGGTGAGATCTTTGCCACTTTCCATGTGCTTGGAACCTGATACTGCGTTGCCGATGCCATGAACAGAGCTGTGAGTGACAGCAGGTGACTGTATCTGCGAGCTTGAGCAGTTTAGGTTCAATACCGTCCGGACCTTAGACCTTGTTGGGATTCAACTTCCTTATCATGTCGGTGACGCCCTTCTCCGTGATATTAATTTCGGTCTCTACTAGGACTGTAGAGCTCTTCATCAGCTGCATTGACCGGGTGAGAGCACTCGAGACGTGGTGGTAGTTCCGCTGATAGTTTTTCTCCCACTGTCGGCGGGAAGTGTACATGTGTGTTTAAAATGTCTGCCTTTTCAGCATTGTCTGTTGCTAGAGATTTATCATCACGCTTGATCGCGACGATTGGTGGATGTGTAGTTGTGAAGGTGGCGTCATTTACTAGTTTCCAGTATGACTTGCAGTCTTTCACTATTGCAAACCGCCGTCTTTACCTTGCGCACGTCTGCAGTAATACTGCATGTTCTTAAGGGATTTATATTCATCCCATATCTGGGTATCATTGAGTTTCATGGCGCGTTTGAGGGTTTTGTATCTCAGATTCATTCTGTGCCTGATCTGTGGTGTGATCCAAGGTAGCCGGACTGGCTGCACACCTTGAAGCTCCGCCGAGGGGCGTGGTCTTCGCAGACCCCATTGTACAGTTTGTTCCAGGCCCAGTAGATGTCGTCTAAGTCGTCAAATACAATACATACCGACCATGGAACACATGTAAGATCTTTCATAAATTCATCTTGATTAAAGTTCTTGTAGCTTCTAGCAGTTATGATCTTCGGTGGCGGACGGCGCACTTTAACATTAACTGTAGCTTGGATCAGCCTTTGATCTGATATGCCGAGGTCGAGATAATCTGTTGACTTGATAAAATGTGTCTGATTATTTATTAAGGTGTACGATCTCTTAGAGGCCTTAGAGTGAATGTGATATACATGATAGTTCCATCTTAGATCATAACACCTAAAAGCTTATAAGTGGATACACTCTCAATTTGTTGTTCTCCAATACATATACAAATGTAGGTCTCATAACAATATTGGGATTGTGCATAACGTTGACTGACATTTCCTTACAATTTTTAGGATTAAGTTTCATTCTAGTGATTGGTACAAAAATCGTGAGTTTCTCTGACAGCTAAGAGTATTCATCGCCAGAAATCTCAGACATTGAGCCCTCGGTACTTAAGCGGTTTCTAAAATAAATGACTCTAAAATGTCCTCAGATTTTACAAAGAATGGTCTATTGCACAAAAAAATGAACCCCCATATTGAGGAACGTCGGATTTGCCCTTTTCTTACCCCTCCCCTAGAATTTCCGAAAAACCTGTAAATTATATTATGGCATTCCCCCATGGAATTGCCATCTTGAATAAACCCCTTCCTTGGAATTCCACATATTTTCGATTAAAAAACCCTTCCCCTGGAAATCCACATGAAAAATCAACCCCCTCCCCTGGAAATCTACTTAAAAAAATAACCCCCTCCCCTGGAATATCAAGGTTCCTCGATAGTTTTTTTTTTTTTTTTTTTTGTGCAATCGCCCGATGTACGAAGCACAAATCAATTTTCACCGTTTCAAGCAAAAAGGGATCTTCATTCCAAATTTGCCGGACCCCTTCCGGTTTATGTTAAAATAAACAACACATGAATGCTTTTTCCTTTGCGATTTGACTTGCACCATGTTGGTAGATCGAACGCACGCATTTACTGTTAATTATTACGAAAAGAATTGAAAGCTCCATACCTCAATGCTTTCATAGATATTCCATTTGCCGCGGCGGATTCTTGTATTAGAAGAGCCCAGTAGCTGGTAACCGAACATTCTTGCCTTTAGGTTGCGTTTTTATACTTAAAAACACTCAAAATTACGAAACTGCCCATCGCTGTTTAATTGAGCTTCCAGTTGAAGAATCCACGTCCACAAAGTTCCATCGAAATCCCTTGAAAATGAAGCAAATTCGCCCATGTTTGGCAGACTTCACCGTTTGCAACCTGGAATGTTATTGGTTACCCAAACAATGCCTACCCCTAAAACAATACAAACCCCAACCCTAAAACAATGGGATTCTTTATCAGTAAGTCCAATAGGATACGACCTACAGAACAGTGAAGTCTACTGGGACTCGATTTCTCCTTCAATTATTCCTGCATAGAACTCTGGGATAGCTGTTTAACTGTGCATTTGGTCAGAAGTCAAAGCTATGAGAAATTTTACTTCACTCACAATTTCCAGCTCACTCAGGAGAATAAAAACGCTCTTTTTCCAAATGTCCGATGTACCTAATATTTACAACTGTGAATATTGTCAGTGTCAAAAGCCTTCGGTATGTGAAAAATAAGTGTATTCACAGGGAAAATCGATGACGTACCGCAGACTCGTCATGACCGGAATAGCATCCAGTAACCTATTTATTGCGTTCGACGAAGGAGAACGCAATCCTAATCTGGTGTCCGTTGGGTTCCCTGTGTCTCACAGGCAATTTTGTTGTTGTCGTGTATATCTATTTTTCGCCATTTTGAATGAATTAACCTCGTTCCGGCGCGTGATAATGTGCAGTGGTCGTTTCGTTTGTTGCGCTGTGGTTCACTCGGTATGCAATATAATATTTCTTCAATCAAATGCAATGTTGTCTAAAATGTACGTAGGTACGATTTATCAAAGCCTGAGAAAAGTGTGTACTACTTCTGGACCATTTCCAAAACCCCATTCTCGAGCTACAACCATACACAGTCCGTGTTAGTACAGCCCAAAATGTTTTCTTTATCTTAGCAATTTAATGAGCTGCATCCCTTTTTATACAAGTTGTATAACTTATCAGTGAAAACATTCAAAACTTTACACCCACAATAGTCAGTCTGTTAATATCAACAGTGTAATCCAGAACACTAAAGCAATCTTTCAGTCTCCAAACTCCCAAAGGGTTATGTTTGTTTTACTACAGGTAGCCAAAAATATTATGTCGAACGCACTTTAATCTATGATTACTTCTAGTCATAATAGAAAATAATCAAGGTACTCCTGGTTTGGTTCCTAGGGGGAATCCACTATGGGCGTGTCTCCAGGATGAGAGAGAATTACCAAAACGGACTGCTAGTGTTTTAGGAAGAGTTCTATTAGTGAGAAAAGATCTGATCCAGTAAATCAACACCTAATACGTAGAGTATGTTATGGTCAATTATATCAAATCCTTTAGAAAAATCTGCATAAAAAATACGAGCTGAGCTGTTGCCAGTATCTCAGTACGGCTTCATGTATTGTAGCCTGTGTACGTGTTACCACAGGAATCAGAATCCTTTCTAAAGCAGACATAGCGCTGCAATGGCGAACTCGTGGTGTTAGTGTTCTCAAGAGTAAACATGTGTGTTACCTGTAAAACCACGTGATCGATGACGTCATCCTTATGACACCACCACTACAACACGGTATCCAACCTCGTCCCCAGGGTCTTCTCGGTCAGATCCAAGATGGCGGCTACTCCGAGAGAAGACCCTAGTAAAGGCTGGATCACGTGATCAAATACTTCCCAGATTTTACGATCTAAGATGGCGGCCAAGCTAAATATGGGAATAGGTCATGACGTGTACAAACCATAGGTATCCCAATCCGGAGTGGGCGAGATGCGATCCACGCGGCGAACGACGTAGTGAAAACAGGTCTGCTAAACGGTTCGAAATGGAGTAACCCTGCTAGCAGAGGTTATTTTCTCTTACCCTCTCTCCAGTTCCATTAACGAGGGAGAAAGTAACCTCTGCCACTATCCGAACGGTTTTCTGTTGAGCATGCGCCACGGTATCTGGATTTCCATTGGCCGAGAAAAACGAGACAGTAAACATTGTAGATTTCCTATTGTTAACGGCAAGAGAAGGCGTGGGAAAAAATAAAATAAATTTCCTTCGTCGAGAGTGATGTTGCTTTCCTTGAGGTTTGACACAGCTGCTTTTAACGCTACTTCGAACTCGCTCACGCTCATGTTCACTCCAAAAACAGATGACATCTTGAAACTGCAGATTCTAGACTGGGCAGTGTTTTAATAGTATCAGCAGGTCATGTGCGTGTGACGTCGATCTCCAGAAACCGGTTTTTAAACCGGTTAGTCATGTGACTTACCTCAAAAAACTTGGAGCCGGCGAGATCTAAAGAACCGTTCGGATCGTGGCAGAGGTTCTTTTCTCCCTCGTTAGTGGAGCTGGAGAGAGGGTAAGAGAAAAGAACCTCTGCTAGCAGGGTTAAATGGAGTTTACTTGGATAAAGAAACAGTGGAAGGGTATCACAAAGCTACCAGGATGTATCTAAGCTAGAAGAGAATCCTAAAAAGCCGTTCATTTTCTTTTAGCATTGAAGCGAAGCGATCGATAGCACATGTTCAGATTTAACGGCTTCTCCTGGCTTTCCCACTGATGAAACTTACCAGGAAACTACCCAGTAATGCACTTCATCTATTGCTCTACCTACACAATGTGTTAAGGTTATTAAAAATAGTTTTAGTGATAAAATTTGAGCAATCTATGTACACTTGTCATATCTCTGGACTCAGTCCGTTTGGCCAATAAAAAGCATGTTAGAACAACCCTTGCGTCAATAATCGAAGAGCCAATCAGAATACGCGACAGTTCAGCGTTTAACCAGAGTGTTCTCTCCGAGTAGCCGCCATCTTGGATCTGACCGAGAAGACCCTGGGAACGAGGTTGCACGGTATCTCCCTTAGATAGACTATCATCAAGGCAACCTCGTTCCCAGGGGTCTTTACGCGCCTAATCAAAGATGGCGTCGAAAGTACCCCTGGTACAGGCTGGTCATGTGACCCAAAAATATGCCCAATATGTGGGCATATTTTGATGAGCATCCGCCATCTTGGATTCATCATCGCTGAAAAACGGTTAGCGGTTAAAGTGTGATCCCAATGAATTCCAACCGTACATTATTCTACTTGTACCCAGTTGCGAAGTGAGTATAATAAAAGGCAAAAACGCTAAGTTCTGATGAATTTGTAGTTGTTTTCAACGAATTTTGAACGCGCAATGCGAAAGACGACATCACCAGTTTATTTTTCAAAGCAAAAATGCACGCGCTATTTGAAATTCTCCAATCAGCGCGCGCTTAACGTCTAGCCAATCGGTGGCCGAATCCAACCAGCCTGTACCAGGGGTACTTTCGACGCCATTTTTGATTAGGCGCGTAAAGACCCCTGGGAACGAGGTTGTCATCATCAATTGTCAAAATCGCTAGAACTCAATTTAACCTTGAGGTTAAACCAGTCAAGTATAAAGATAAACAATCGAGGTTTTGCACCACCACGTGATGGCAGCCATGTTGGTGGCCGGAACAATAGAATGTTATTCCTTTGAGATTTAATTTTTCACATGATTGAACAAATTTCATTGTTCTGGCCACCAACATGGCTGCCATCACGTGGTGGTGCAAAACCTCTATTGTCGAATTCCGAACGGCGGTAGACGCGCTTAGTGTAGTGGTCATGACGTCTGTACTACCAAGCACTACACGCAAACGGCTACGAGTTCGAGCCAGAGTAGGAGCGCTCAAAAAAACATTTTTCTCTCGTTTATCTTCCTTTCTTGTTTACCTGTGAACCCTAGCTCTAGGTGAGCGAGAACCCGTCGTTTACACGTGAACTCGTCCGATGGTTAGGGTTTGGTTTGTAGTTCGGGTTAGGGTTTGTCTTAGAATGGTGATTATAATCAATTCTAGCGATTTTGACAATTGATGATAATAGTCAATCTAAGAGAGATGACGCGTTGACCACCAAGTGGTTTATGGAGACCCAATGGGACTTTTGCAGGAATGCAATCACGTGGGTACGATGGCAAACCCTGCGCTGGGGGGGGGGGGGGGGGGGGGGGGGGGGGGGTCCCCAGGTAAACGACGACGTTTTAGGGCTAAAAATCACAGGTAAAGAAGTTTCACGAAAATGGCGAAGAAGTCACAACTTAGAGCACATGGTTCGAGGCTCGTGGTATTTCTGCTGATCGGATTTTCTAATTTACATTCAGCGACCACAGATGTTTGGAAAACTAATGGCAATATTTAATAGCATTTGTATATGATTTTTTAGTCTTCCATTTCAAACGTAAATGTTGAACAAAATCTTCGTGTTCCTTAGCTATAAAAAGGTGTCTGTGGCAATTTTTACCTTTTTACTAAAATTGTGTTCATGTAATGTCATAATTTGGCTTGAAGACTTGACCACAGCATGCATAAATCAATCGTTATAATATAAAACAGACAGATGGTAGTCTTGAGAAGTTGCCAATGCACCAGTGGAGAACTCATGAATCCAGAGCTTTGAAGGACCTCAAGTGTGCCTACCGTTTTTTGCTAAATAAATATGTTGGGAGCAGGAGATTGGCATTGATAGTTTTGGCTACGAGACAGCTAGGCAATAAAGATTTAGGTTTGATTCGCCTGATAACTATTAGCCATTTCGGAGTTGAAGAAGGGACTGGGATCTAGTGTCAAAAATCAATCTGATTAAAGAAATGAACTCGATCACAATAAAGATCACACTAAAATTGGTAAGTTAACCGAGTTTGAGAATGTTTCATAAATTAGAGAATATGGTTTTTGGAGATGACATCCCCCAAAGCCAAACCATTCTTATGTTTTGAAAGCTCGTCACATTTTTATTATCAAACCAATCTTTCTAAAAACTTCATGGTGAACTTACTAATTTTAGAGTGATCTTTGACATACTTTATTACTTACAAAAGGGGTTACCCTATAAATTAGAAGAAACATATCAAGACAGCAAGTGAGTGCAGCATTAAGAATGTTTTACAAAATGTATACCGGTAGCCTACAGAGTGGAGAAATACATTTATGTCACTTAATCCTATATGTAAATTTCAAAATATTTTACATTCTGAACAAATAAAATCTTCAAGTTTTGTAAATATTTTGTTTAGTTGGCTGGTTATTTTTTTGAAATCTCTGCACAATAACCAAGCTTTCTAACTGTAATTTATCAAGGATTTGCTGGCAGGGGGCCATAACAGTTGACTTGTGAGGCTTTGAGGAAAACATCATGGAAGTAAACCATACTTACTAACCCATTACAGTAAACAAGTTGTAATGAATGCAGCAAATTATCCAGAAAGTGCATGTATGATTGGAGGATTCTATGACAATGTTTTTAGTATTAAAGTGATCCTAACCCCCCTTTTTAAAATTCATATAAATTCATGTTTAGCGTAATTCTGCAAAAAAAGTTGTTTTGCTAGGATCCTTGATTGTCTACAACCTGTTGAAGTTTGCTAAAAACGGCAAAATGAGACTATGCTCTTTTCACGACTGAGCCATAGTATACTAATTACAACCATTGGCCTAGTACATCGTACATTGTGTGTGATGCAAGATCAGGAATCCACAACAATAGAACCTACGACAAGTGCTAGTGAACAACGTTTTTTTGCCTGAACTTAAGTCACTCAACCAAGACCTCAAACTGTTTGGTCATGAAATAAAATATGCATGGGACTTTTAATCATGATTTAAAAATCAGGAATTATACCGATTTTACTTTTTTTGTTTCTTTCGTCCTCAATTTTCATCTACATGTAGATGTTGAAAATAAATCAAACTAAAATGAGGTTAGGAGCACTTTAAATACAGTACAGCCTACAATAAATAGAAGGGCTGTGTGCAAAAAGGGTGTAAGTGACTCTTGATCACATTCTAATTCTCCCTGACAAAACAAAAAAGAAATCGAAGGAGAATTTAGAATGTGATCAGGAGACACTTACGCCCATTTTGCGCAAAGCACTTCAATTAGAAATATTCAACTGGAACTGTTTCTCAACACCCAAAGTCAGCAAGATCACATTATATTAAGGAAACCTTGTTTGTATTTCAGGTAGCAATCCAATAAAGATATGCAGTTGACAAATGAAAATCATACTGCACACTAAGAGATGCAGCACGTTCATATGTGTTCATCCATTCAATGTTTTTTTTTTATCAATCCCTCCTTGCACATCCAAAATGAAATGACAAGGAACACTACTATTTGTTGTGAACAAAATTTGCTACGTAATTTGGAATCTCAATTAACTACAGATATTAATACATATGATGCAAGAATATCTGGGCAAACACCTACATGTAGGGACCATTTGAACTGTTGCAGCACTGTTAATGGAAAAGTCTAGACCTAAGAGACAGTCTCTTGAAAGAGGTATAGATTATTAGTTGCTGCTACTGCTATGATGTTTTCTTTTGGGTGCCATGCAGTGTGCAGAATCTTCTTACTAAAGTCCAAGCATTCAACAGTGATATCATCCTTCTTTCTCTTGCCAGTAACTGCCACTCGCCGTGGCTTTAGAACTTGCTTGGGCTTACTAAACTCTCGACTTGCCTCCAAACACAAGTCATTCTTGGAGTTCCGGTCAAATATATGGAAGAAATTGTTGTATGATCCAGTCATAATGGACCTGAGAATAAAGTAAGAAGACCACAATACACAAAAACAGTAATTAGTAAATAAACTACTGTACACAACAAATGTTAAAAAAATTGTGTGATTAGGGGCTACTGATTTCCACTTAGAGTGGGCAAGCTGTGGCCTACATGTGGCATGGTTACTGTATGACATGCCATGACAATGAAATGATTTCCTTATTATTTTCATATTTCTGATTCCAATCAAATTACACAATTACAGTAAGTTCCAGTACGGTTACGGTAAGGCTACAGACATGCCATATTATTGTCCCACTCATACAAAATCTGCTCTATAATAGGCCTAAGAATAAGCCTAACCCTTGTACTTATGAAAAAAAAAAAACTGAATTATGTTCATGTGTGAAGTGTAAGGCCCGAGTTGTTCAAAAGTGGAACTCTCCACTGGACATGCAACCCCTATCCAGTGGATAAAATCAGTTAGTTAGGATAACACTCATCCACAACTGGGACCAGTCCTTAATGAAGGACACCATCACTAATACATAGCCTGACAGTGCCTGAGATGCTGCGGCAGAGATTCCAGAGTTATTAAGGTTCTGAAAGTAATGGTTGTTTTGTTTCATGAAAGGGATACCCGAGTACAAAACACTTACGATCTCAAAGCAATATTTAGACTATCCTGAAAACTGAAATCGCAATACAACTCTGAATTTCTAACAAGACCTGAAACAACTATGAGGGCTGATCAAAGCCAGGTCCCGGCTAAAAAAAACGATTCATTTCGCATTGCAAATGTGTAGAAATTTTTGAAAGTGTATTTTGCAAGACATGTACATGTAGTTCTAATGACGTCATTTACATGTAGTTGTCCAAGTAAAACTGAGCTACTCATTCTGCTGGAAAAACTGCCCCATCAATAGGCAATATTCGTATTCTCACGGACGAGCTGGAACCAACACTCAATGGAGGCTCGTGCGGGGGAATTCGCTAAAAACTATTTAGCATTAGAAAAGATTCCCCCGCATGAGCCTCCATTGAGTGCTCGTTCCAGCTCGTCCGTGAGAATACAAATATTGCCTATTGAGCAATTTTATGAATAAAAGTGCAAGAAACAAGAATTATATATTTTTTTTTTTAAATACTGAGCCATGAGGATTATAAATTATTTGATCTCAACAACTGCCTTAACTCGGGGCCACACAATCCATACAATCCTGGACATAATATGTTGACACATTTTCGAAAGAGGATTTTATAAGTGTTCTGATCTATTTTGCATCTCCTTTCGTCAAATGCAAGAAATCTAAATCCAAATTCCGTAAAACTCCTGTCAGCCCTAGAAAAACTCAATATCTTACCATTTCAGTCAAAGAAACCTTTGGTTTCAGGAAAATAATGGCTAAGAATGGCCAAAAACTTACATTACAGCCAACTTCTTCCCACTCCAAGAAAACATGTATTCACGTGCACAGTGCTAGCTATCTGATTGGTTGATTGTGACTATTGCACAAGAATTGCGATTTCCAACAGAGAATAAAATACAAGAAAAAGAAAGTGCAGACCTAGACTTGGGTGGCCAAAGGCCTGGCCCGAGTAATAAGTTTTTATATGCGATTTCAGTCAAATATATTGAGACTGTAAGTGTTTAAATGGTACTCAGGTATCCCTTTAAGTGGCAAAGTGCCGCTATGACGAAAATTTACCATTTCAATTTGGCATTTTTTGTGTGTGAATAGGTCAATCAGTGTTAGAAATATCCAAATTAGTAAAATCCTGTCCACCATCATGGATGTGCATTCCCACAAACCCTTTTGTTTTTCTGTTGTGATGTCATACACACAGCATTTGCCTGCACAACACAACACCTTGGAGCCATATCAGGGCTGGAAATAACTGGCGGACATCAGACATATATCTGACCAAATTCAGCAAATTACTATTTGCTCGGACATTCATTTTTCATGTCCGAGCTCTGACCAATAATGTTTCCCAAAACATTTAGATAAAATTTAATACTCAGAGTTAAAAAAATTAGACTTCCTGTCATTGTATTAAAAAAAACAGTTTGGACTCAGGTAATATAAATAATTATAGTAACTCTACTTACATGTAATTATGAATATGCAAAAACATTGATATTAATGTCAAAATTTGGTCATAGTGGCACTTTAATGTACTTCAAGTTTTTCAAAAAAAAAAAAAAAATGATAAGATGGAGTCCCCAGCTGTGGGTTCATTATCTAGCCTGCATACAGGCTCTCGGGTTTTTCGGAAATGTTAGTTTTCGGGTCGGGTGTAAATGTTGGGTTACCTGTGGGCCGAGCGAGGCCCGGAGCCGAGAGAGGCTGGAGGCGAGTGCGTTAGCACGAGAGCCTTCCCGGAAGGCCGGTGTTTCAGATTAGCCCGCGTTCGTCCACAAACGCAGCACTGTGATTGGCTAACCGTTGACAGATAGCTTTTTGCACGAGCCACTTTATTATGATTTGTTAAAAAAGGTGACAGATCGTTTGCTGAATTAAACTTAACAGAGTCGAGTGGAATCATGGTGGACGAAGACAGGACTGTACAAAAGTTAGATAAAACCTTTCTTTGCTGGCAAAACAATCTCATAAACTCAAACACGATAGCCTTGTGAGCAATCAACATACATATGAAGCTATTATCGACTACATAAGAGTCCAAACATCGAACTGCTATGAAACAGCTAGTCAGTTTACTCACTTTCGTGACAAGCAAACTTTTCTACTTTCGACACACGGTCGCTAAACTGTACGAAATCTCACAGAATAAATCTCTAAATGTCGAAAATAACCTGGGGATCCGAAAGAGGATAGTCTTGTGACCAATAGACATTCATATGAAGCTCTAAAACTTATTATCCTTAGCATGAAGTGACCTTTTATATCTAGTTTCGACATATGCTCGCTAAGCGTACAAAATCTTCGTGAACCAGGAAAACTAAAAGAGGAGATCCTTGTGACCAATTGACATACATAATTATGAAGTTCCAGAAGTAATTATTGAATACATGAGAACCCATAGAGCAGACTGATAATGAACGACTCGACAACAACGTACGGCGAATTCACAAGTTGCACGCCAACATCTTCGCACAGCAAGGCTAACACTGTGCCGCGACTGCCATCCCGATCAGAGACTTCGTACAGATTTTCCGTAGAAATTATTCAAACTACAATTGCAAAAACGGCAGAAATTATGCACTGTTAAATTCACTGAAACTCTACGCACTTTTTGCGGAGTTTTCTGCCGATCCATACATTCGGGTGACCAAGAACAGTCAAATATTTACATTGTACTTCGCTCTGATTGGTTACTTTTTGACAGCTGATAATTCACTGATGCGTGAAGATGTCATGCAGCATCAGGGAGCGGCTAATCTGAAACACCAGCCTTCCGGTCAGGCTCTTATGCTGACGCACTCGCCTCCGCCTCACTCAGCCTCACTCGGCTCTGGCCCGACCCGAAAACTAACATTTCTGAAAAAACCGGCACTCGGCTCCAGCCCGACCCGAAAACTAACATTTCCGTAAAAAAACGAGAGCCTGTAAAGCAGGCTAGTTCATTATCATGAATTTCAACTCCAAACCCTTAATTTTTGCAATGCATTTGAAGACCATATTTTACAGGACTCGACATTAACCAATGGTAACTAAATTTCAACATTTTGGTTACCAAAAGCCCTTACAGTGACTGAATCCTGTTTTTAAAGTGCATATGAGCCCAGATATTTTATCATTAAAATCAATTCTACACCAAGTAAATAGTTGAATATTCAAGTAAATAGTTGAATATTCTAGCAAATTATCAACTTTCTTAATTAGAGTATTGTGCATACAAGTTATAAAGGTTTATATTTCTAATATGCTAATTCATGATGATCAAACAGGAAATTTACTGTAATTTCCTTGTGAATGAAATTTACTTCTGATTTAGTAAAAATATATGGTAAGATCACTAATACATGTATATGCTTCAAATATAACAGATGTTTATAAAAATTAATGTAATTTACATTGTATCTCTACCAGCAAGTTTTTGTATGATAAATTACTCCCTGTTTGATGTCACATCATTAGCATATTTGAAATAACATTAACTGATGCAATGCTCAAATTAAGAAATATTTTACTATTCAACTATTTATTTGATGTAAAATCGTTGTTGTTTTTTATTTGGGCTCATATGCACTTTAAGGATTCTTGGAGTCAATTAGTAACAATAAAAAATAATTTATTATTATTGTCTACTACCCTGACTGGTTCATTTTCCTCAAAATTAAATCAAGCCCTACATAGGGCTCAGTAGAAGTGGTTTACCAGACACTACAGGCCTGTAGGCAAATCATACAATAACAAAAATTACTCACGAGTCATTGCCTTTCCATACACATTCAAACTTGTCAAAAATGCAGTCATTCTCATAAAGAGAACACAGCTTGCTTCTAAGGTAGTCATGAACACTGTAGACTTCAACAGGTTGCTTTTCCATGTTGAGATCCCACACCTTGACAGTAAGGTAATCTCTTGTTATCATGTAGCAACCATTGTGACTAAATCTAACATCAGATATAGAAGAGATTATCTCAGAAAAGAAAGACCTAGTAGCTGGATCTTCAGGCTCTTCAAACACTGGAGACAAAACAAAAGAGGAAAAAAGACAATCAGTTAAAGATTAATTTAACCCTTTCACCAAGGAACCATGTGGTGAAATGACAGTCTCTTGACAGTTGATTTTTTTTACACCTTCAGCTTAAGAAAGGTGATTTTCCATCATTCAGTAATAAACATCACAGCTTGCACATAAGTGTTGTTGCTACCCTCCCTTGTTTTTTTATTTAATTAATCATTTATTCAATTACAGAACATTATTTACGATTTACAATTTCAAACAAAAAGCAAAACAAGAGAGAAAAAAGTAACTAACATTAATATACGAAGAGCAAAAACACAAGATGCATACAAGTAATACAGGCATTAGCACACACATTCTGCTTCTACTTTTTTTTAATGTGACATGCCTGTAAGAAATAAAACACCAGTTAGCAGCAAAGTTCGCTGTTTTCAGCTAAATCTAAATTTAATAATATATATGTATTGTAATTTATTATTACTGAATGATGGAAATCAAGTAGCATAACTGATGTTCTCTTCACGTTTTGCATCTACACGTACATGTATCAGGGATGTAAATAGCCAGGCAATGGGCCATTTCCCTAGGTGAATTAACTAGTTTTCAAGAGTGGCCTGGCTTTGAGGAGAAAATAAGCAAAGGACATCATGATATTAAAATAAAATGGCCCCTCTATAACTGTGTTTGTTCTGGTTATCTATATCCCTGAGTGTGCATAAGAGGACAGGCCCATGGCAAAATGAAGCCTTATGATTCTATATACATGTACATTAATTAGCACACTTTCCCAACAAAATAGTGTGCATGACCTTGATGTCATCTGTACTACAATAGATCATGGCTATCGACCAATCAGAGCCCATGTTTAGCCCTGTTTATTGTATAAACTTATCTGATATCACCTGTCCAATTGGTGAGATTTTCTTATGCTTCTGTTTGTGGCATACTTAATCGAACAGAATGGCAAATAGCTAAATATGCTTGTTTCACAATTCTGATTCTCCAATTAGGAATTATTGTCAACTATTTGTTAAATTGTTGTCAAGTAATCTTACATGTAATTTAGTCAATTGACAAACCAGAGATATAATTAGTCAAACTACAAAGTTTAACTATCTGTTCTTATCACATCTACAGATTCTACCTGGACATTAATTGAATACTTACACTTTGCATGACTGTCGCACAATGCCTGTTGACGCATATCACACAGCCTAACTGTTCCTTTACTGCTACTGTACACAAAGGTATTACACTCTATTGGATGAAACTCTGCTGCAGTAATGACTTCAGTAAGCTCTTCCATGTTGGTAGGTTTAATATCCACAATATCTGCACCATTTATTTAAGGTATAATTATGTATCATATTCTTCACTGATCTCAGTGCTCAACAAAACAGCTTGGGTTCAAATAACCTAGTGTAGTTCACAGCACACAGCTCTTACGTAAGTGATACCCAATCATGACTATTTCATTAAAAACCTTTCTATGACTTCTAAACCCTACAATTTATTATGGTCTAGTATTTGTTAGACACTTTCTGACACTTCTAAACTAAGTTATTCCACTCACTCTTACAGAGACCCCAGTGATGTCAACATGGGCAAGTTGCTGGCTGGTTACCCATGTCCAGCCCGCTACTTTATCCTGTCACGCTAATTAAGCCATTGAAAACAGCAAATACAGCTGTGTACTTTTCATTTACAGCTGCTTAATGCCAACATTTATTTTAATCCCTGACCTGAGGTAAAAAATCATGACAAATAAAAAGGATACTAAAACTTTGGTCATTGATTCCCATATGCCATAAATTGACCCTGAGATCATCTGCAGATAAATAGGTTTCACCATCACTGTTAACAGAAATAGAGTTGATGTGGTATGTATGTGCATTTCCATACACCCTCCGCGGACTTGCTTCAACAACTAGATCAGAAGGCTTTAGGACAGGCACTCTTAACTCTTTAATATCTGTAGCATCCCTTGGGACACCCAGGTCATCACGCAAGTTGAAGTTTGCTGGTCTGCAGCTTCTCTCAGAGATTTTCCATAGCTTAATGGTCTTATCTGTATATTAATGACATGAACAATGTTAATATATATATATTTAGGCAAGCCTAAAAGTGGAGCTCCCAATTATCTGCACTGAGGTAACGACCCAAAAAAAAACTATATAAAGAAAACAAAGATAAAAAAACAAAAATAACTGGTAGACTTGAGGGAAATCAGTGCAAAAGGTTAAGAAGAAAAAAGAGAACTGAAAATGAAAAACAAAACCTTTCACTAACTACTGGCCAAGGTGTCGATCCAGGCCACCTGGTTTTAAGAGTGTGCACACAGGTACAGCACTTTTCAGGCATGTTGGGGTTTGGGAAACCACAAGTCATCCAATTTTTGCTCTCATCCTATAATTTATCTTAAAGTGCACCTAACGTTTATTTTATTACCATAAATATTGATTCTACATCAAGTTTTGAGTACTTCTGTGAAGAAAGTGTTGGTTTACAGAGAATACTCTATGTTCTGCGCTTGTTTGAAATCGTGAAAATGTGACCTTTCTTGACCCACGTAAGTAAAAGCCTGGGTCGATCCCTGGGTAGACGTCATATAATCAATTCGACTTTGCAATAATTTGAATAAATACTTAACATGATTGTTGACTAAAATGACTTAATTTTTCTTTACTAAAAGCTCACATACTGTGTATATTCTCTATAAATCAATGTTGTTGTGATAGAAAGGCGCCATGGAAAGTAATGCATTAATGAGATGACGTCAACCCAGGGAACGATCCAGGCTTTTGCTTGCGCGGTCATGGGTCAGGAAAGGTCACATTTTCACGATTTCAAACAAGCGTAAAACATAGAGTATTCACAGAAGTACTCCAGACTTGATGTAGAATCGATATTAATGATTAAAAAATAAACGTTAGGTGCACTTTAAAGGGGCACTATCAATGCTAAATTCTCCATTATAGTGCAGGTGTACCACAGTGCTCTGTGCACTTCTGCTTTTGTTTTATTGAATATCAGGTATACAGAAAATGGCTGACAGCTATTGTCTCTGCGCAAAAAACACTGTGGTTGACAGTGCCCCTTTAACGCTATGGTGCTCTGCTACAAATTCAATATGATTTTAAAGGTTAGAAAAGATAGTTAATTTCCCTTCATCAAATCGCTTTTCACACGCTGTAACATCCATGATTGAGAATGTAACGTCCATGCAAGCTATTTTTTATCAATCACAGAAAATAAAAACATTATAATGAAGAAATAGCAATAGATATGTTAAATAACACTATTAATGAAAATACTTATCAACAAGTTTCTCTGGTATATTTGTATAATTCACAGCAAATCAGGTTTCAAAATTAGTACTTGAATGATTGGTTGTTTTTGGTGTAACGTCCATGACAACCATAATATATCAATTATAACTTGTCAAATAAAATTTTAAAAATCTTAAGCTTCCATACTAACATGCAGTACCACCCTTTCAATCATAATAAAGTAGAAAGGAAAACTTTCTGGAATATAATAATTTTTAGCAATATTTATTCCTCGTGAATTCTGTCCAAATGTAACGTCCATGATCGTGGAATGACCCTTATACACATCTGAATAGCCTCTTTAGGGTTCATTTGTGTTCTACACTAACTCCAATGATTGCTTTACCGGCACTGCATGTATACCACACAGCAAAATGTGCTACGAATGCTCAAATGAATGCCATAACCATATAAAACACATCTATACTGTCATATATAGCCACATAAGCATTGCATGTTACACAGATAATATTATTACTGTTTATACCCAGATACATCACCTTGTATATTAATTTATGAGCAAGAGACCATTATGGTCTCTTGCTTATAAGTCGAGACATCAAAATTTTAACATTAATTAAAAACGAGCATTTTTTATCAAGATTATTTACAACGTCCATATCATTGCAGTAATCTTTCAGCCTTGTGTGTTTAATACCACAGTCCTTTCTCTTACAAAAAATAAGTCGAATGCACTTTGATAATCTATGATTACTTGTAGTATTAGAGTTTATACATACTTTAGTCAATTGCTTAATTTTGTAAATAATTATAAAGTAATTTGCCTTGTTAGGTGCTATTAAATTTTTATATTCAATAAACCATATAATTACCGTATTTACCCGTGTATAAGCCGCACCTTTTCACCCAAAATTTTCGTTCAAAATCGGGGGTGCGGCTTATCTACGGGAACACCTAGAAAGGAGACCCAACATTAACATATATTTACATGTATCATGAACCTGAATGAAGCTTTTATTATGCGACGGTGCGTATATTACAATCAGGTTCAAATTGCATCAGATCGTGTAATATAGCAATTTAAGCATAATCATTGGGGAAAAAACATGCACTTTCAAAGAGTTAAAGCAAAAACTCTTCTGAGACCCACCTTAGACCTAATATATTAGAATTTCGTGAATATTTAAACGTGATTAAGCTTATTTACCTTCCAAAACAGGCTGATTCGCAGCGGTTGTCAAAGCATGCATCTAAACAACTAGGCATTCTTCACAATTTTACACGTGGGAGATTGGCACTAGTTAATGAAATCCAAGATGGCGGACCTCAGACCTACTCGTGCAAGTATTGTTTCGCCAGAAAACCTTTCTTGCTCTAGCGATTAAAGGAAAGCGGTTCCTTGGAATTGTTGTTAGTTAATTGGGGAATAAATGCGGAAGAATTCTGGAGTGATTTAAAGACTGCAGGTTAAAATATACACAAGAAATGACAAGGCAAGTTGAACCATATTCGATCGAATTAAAGTTGTGATTATTTATTTATGACAATCTGATGAAGTTTTGCTTCAAGTACGAGTGTTTATGAACTCCAACAAAAGATTATTCTTTTTTTGAAGAAGTTTGGCATCAAGTACAAGCGTTTATGAACTCGGACAAAAGATTTTCTAATTATTTTTTGTATTTTTCAAAAAAGGTTTTTTCCTAAATTCAAGCTTCAAAACTTGGGGTGCGGCTTATCTACGGGTGCGGCTTATACACGGGTAAATACGGTATGTATTTTTGCATTTGACGAAGGAGACTTGCAGTGGACTCCCTGTGGTCATGTGTGGGCTACCTGTGCTTTCCCAGTCAAAAGAAATCGAGATTTGTGTGTGTTCGTCCTCATGTATGTTTGTACTTTTTAGAATAAACAAGAGGGCCTGATTGGCCTTAACTCGGGCCACCTATAAATAGGTTAATACATGGAGTTCTAGTAATATTTTTGTGTCCTACATGGTTTGTGCTAGGGGACCGGATAATTGATTCACTTCTGATGCTTGTGATAATTTATATATAATGGCATGGAATGCAATAATGTGGCTGTACTAGATGGCAAACAAATATTTAAAGGCACTTGTACGAGATTGGTAGTATTATTAGCAAAACCTGTTTGTAAATGCTATTTTCCACCTTCTTCCAATTCTCAACCTCCAAAGGTGGTCACGGTCACTTACAGGAGCTTCTAATTACAAAGTTTTACTAAAAATTAAAACCAGGTTGCATAAGGGTGGTCGCTGAAGGGACTGGTCAGAAATTATCAGGGGAAGGAGTTGTGAAAGGGGAGGATTGTATTTTTTTGAATCCCCAAAACTGGAGGGTCATAAATAATGAACAACTGAAAAAGGATTGGTTATAAGGGAGAAAGGGTCAAAATATTTCATACTAATTGTCCAGGGAGGGTTTTACAATTTTAGACTTTTTTTTATCTCCACCCCACCCCCTTCCCCTTTGCACCTCCCCTGCTAATTTTTGACCAGTCCCTAATGTTTAATAAAATATTGTGTGCATTGATTTCATGCATGTAGACCACTTGGAAAATAAAATTAACTTTATTTAAAGAGGGTAACACCAACTAGTACACACATAGAAATGCATAGCCTCCCCCACAGTCATTTTTAGGGGCTAGGTATGAGCCCCTAAAAACAACTACGGGGGAGGCTAAGAAATGCGTGGCCCTCCTTGTAATTAAAAATTTGAAACAAATGTAGAACATGATTTAGATTAATATCAATTAAAATATGTCACTAATTAAGCTAAATATTGTCTCAGTGTTCGTGACTGTAATAATAATATCAGTATACAAGTGAATGCATATAAATTATATATCACTTCAATTCGTTATCTGAAAACATAAAAACAAAAATACTTCTGAAATACTATAAAAGTAGATTGGACGGATTGGGTTAGGCTTGGAGGATCAGTAATGTGCCCCCAAGAGAGAAATGCACAGGAAATCCCATTGTCCCAATTTCAAAATCTAAATTATTCTATTTTTAGTATTATACAATTGTCTGATGATGGTCATTCCATTTTTCGAGTCAGCTCTAATTCAATTTTCTTTTTTCTTCTTTTGACAGTCCTACATTTGTCTTCTTTCTTCAGTATTTCAAGTTGACTTTTTCGACATATTTTTCAGGGCAACAGTGTTCGCTTGGTAAATAAATCTCCAAACCCAATTCTATTTATGGTTGTTCTAATCAGTTTCAGTATCTGTGTATAGCTCTACCAATTCCAAACCTGCCCATCCCCCAAGGGTGGGGGTCATAAGTGGGGCATTTGACTGAGTTTTTGTCCCAGGGGTGAGACATTTTGGAGCAAATAAAAGTTGGCAGGGTGGGGAATTCATTAATTGTAGAAAGAGAGTCAAAATAGCGAATTTGATAAGAGATTTGCACCCGTACCAAAGCCCCACCGTAGAGCATTTGACCCCACAGTGGGGCATTTGCAACGTTCTGATGCCCCACAAATATCCAGGGGGAGGGGCAGGTTTGGAATTGATAGAGCCATAACTTATATAATTGTACTCTCCAGTATGGCTTTACACAACAAATCCTGCTCTTCTTTTGACAGTTTCACATCCAATTCAATTTTAATTCGGTATTCTCGGTTTGTAAGTCATATCCAGTTCTGTTTATGGGTATAATTCGTAGTAAATTCGAATGCCTCTCTGTATCTTCCGAGTTCTGTTATTGTTTTGACGATCGATTTTAACTTTTTCTTCTTGGTCTCTATAAAGTCACATACAATCCAACTTACGGACAATTTCATTTCCAGTTCGAATTACAGTCACCATTACACTTAATAAAATTTTAAAAGTAGGGAACAAGCAATATTTGTGTGTGAATATATAAACACATAATTTCAACCTCACCAGTTCTGATTTCCGTTCACGTTCAAAGCAGGGTCAATCACTGTTCACTTCCAGCTTTTGCGACTCTTGAATTGAAGTCTTAGTAAAGTTCGGCATTGGTTGACTGGTTTAGCCAAGACTTCCCAGTTGTATAATCTCAAGAGTATTTCATTTTCAGGAGGACTTCGCAGTAAACAATTACAGCCAACATTGCAAACAATCAATCCCTCATTTGACCTCCTCACAGTGTGTGATGGTAGAGCATTTCAACAATGCAACACTGCAATCGTATGGCACTTAGATGCAGCAGTACAGGCATTTTCTTTCAGTTTCCGTGGATTATTGGACCAAAACCATCACTCCTCCGGCCGGCTAGACTAGCTTACTGTGCGATATTTGGATCGCCACATCCCTTTCATAAATGTGAGAATTTTCCATCGAAAGCCCCTAAAAGTCCTGTCAGCCCTAGAATAACTGAATATCTTGATATTTCATTCGAAGAAACCTTTGGTTTCAGCAAAATAATAGTTCAGAATGAACCCAAACCAGCTACGTTGCTGGCTTTGCCGAGCTTCCACAACCAAGATCTGGCGGGTGTCGGATCTGATTGGTTGATCCTGTCACGTGTTGGGAATCGAACAATGGGCTCCTGTGTAATCTGATTGGTTACTGGCACCAAACAGCGACACAAAAACAAAACAAACAAACAAACAAAATTAAAAAAATAAACGGCTTGCATTTTCTGACTCGTGCCTCGGCCGAAGGCCTGGCCCGAGTACTAATAAACGGCTTGCATTTTCTGACTCGTGCTTCGGCCGAAGGCCTGGCCCGAGTAATTATCTCAGCCGGGAAACTGGTAACTACACAATGCTCGCTCACTCGAATCGCAAAGTTGCTCAACATTCGGTGAATGGTTTCTTTGTCTTATTTTCCCTATTCAAATGCACTGATGTTTAAAAAGTTCACAAGTACGATTTATCAGGGGTGTCACCATAGGAAGCCCAGTCCTTTCTCATACAAAAATATATGTTGAATGCACTTTGATAATCTATGATTACTTCTAGTATTTATTTATATATATATAGATGGAGACAAGTATTGGAAAATAATAAGTACTACACAAAAAAAAACATCATCATGAATAATCCTTTATCTTTACATCTTTCAATAGATTTGCTTGATATTAGGAAATTATCATAAATTTATTATTATTATTGTAAGATGGGATTTGGAAGATGAAGGCCTGCTGAAATTAATCTCTACCCAAGAACTTTACACTGAAGGATAAACACATGCGTTTGGATAAATCGTAGTAAAATGATTGGGTGGTAAATGAAAGTATGTGGCGACATAATTTGCAAACGACACCGGCGCCTGTCAAAGGGTTGGTGTACATGTATAAATAAGTGGTTAGTATTCACATCTGTCCAAGTCTATTAGTAAATCGCATACAAAAGGAATCGCAAGCCGAAAACTATCCCACTTTACATTAAGAAAACTTAGGATGTGAGGTATAAAAGATATATGTATGAAAATATAATCTTCACGACAAAAGTCAAAAGCACTATTGCTCCACCCTTGATCTGATTCACTTGACTTTCACTTTCCCAGATCGATAAACTGTACAACTGTACATAAAGTACATATGAAGACGCCAACGATATGAACTCACCATTTGTCGAGAGTAGAAAATGTGAAGCATTTTGACGTTTCAACCACTTGATCTTGTTTATTTTTTCCTCGATTTCCAAGCTTTTCAGGTAATCGAACTCCGGCTCATGGCTTTGAAATGTACTGTAAACACTGTATTCTCCGTAACGAGTTGAATCCTTAGGCTAAAGCAAAAAAACAGAAGCTATGTCAGCCACGGTATCACAGTACTTGTATTCCGGAGGCTTAAACTGTAATAAAGAACTAAATCTGCTGTGCTTCATGCAGAGTTATTTAGAGTTATTTGCTACTCTGTACTCACCACATCTTCTTTCTGAAAGATGACAATTCGACCTCCCTTGTCCCCAGTCGCTAGTAGTTCACCATCATGGTTGAATTCGACAGTTGAAATTATATCAGCTGCAAGTACACAAAACACGTGAAAATGTCTCAGTATTTTAAGCAGTTGTGTTTCAGATATTTGGAAGATGTAAATCTGTTTCAATCTGAATTTGCGCCAGAGAATGCTCTACTGCTCAACTGTGCAGACTTGGCTACCTGCTAGCTAGCTGCTCGTTTGAGCGCGTAGCTTGCGATTTATTCACGATTTAATTCTTACCTTCAGTGACATCTTCTTCTATGGTTCCTTTAACCTGGGAAAAGCACCACTGTACCTCTCCATTTTCTGTGAAGTCAACATAACAAATACCTTGTCAGCCCACCCAGTTTTAGTAAAGCCGAAACTTCCATTGGAAAAAGACTGAGCTCCTTACCAACTGCCATCCCTTTATCGAAAAAACGCACATGAACCTGACCTTGGAAAATAAATCTAGAATCGATATGGCAAATGAAATTATGTCAATGAGATTTGTATGGCCAGGATGGCCACGGATTGAATCACTTCATCGAGCCTTCTTCAGGAAATCCAACATGGACGCTGGTATTAACCGCGTGACGTCACAAAAATGAAAGACCGAAACATGCCAAATATGAGCATGGGTGCCATATATGGAGTGTACTTACATGAACGCCAACGTTCAAAATCTGGGCGCCAAACCATGATTGGGAGTGGATCAAATTTGTGAGAAATTATGCTCGAAAAATAGGGAATAATTGCTTTTCGGCGTCAACCTTCACAACGGACTATTATGCTCGAAATTATGTTTGACTGCAGCACTGGATATATTAATTATAAATCTTATGTCCGGATAAGACAAAAAAGTTACCCCTTCCCCCCAATTTCCTCCGGCCACCCTCCCTTCCGTTAGTAAAGAAGAGAGGCTATCAGTTTACTAATTTACTAATAGATCCACCTTTAATATTACAAAAAAGAAGTGTGTATATATATATAGTTAAGGTTAGAAAACCACAGCAAAAACCGTGTACAATCAATCCTGCCAGACGTTGGATCAAACTGAACAGATCTTGATCAGCAAGAAGAAGAAGATATAACGATAAAGTGTCTGAAAAATAATAGTTAAAACAAGTACATTGAACACAGATACTTCTATACCTGTACCTTACGTTTACTTTTTAGCTTTCTCTGTAGGTCTGAGACCTATGTACAATTTCAGTTGTATATGGTGCCAATAAACACATTGATATAAATCATCTAAAGCTTAATAAACACGTAAATAACATTTGTAAGTCGGCCTCCTTTGCCATTAGAGCGGTTTTCGATTGAGTGTCGAAAATAATAAGTGATCATGATTGATTTGGTTTTGCGTTTGGTTAGCTCTTGAGTTCTATTGGCTGGGAGAAATGTTTTTTTAATTATCAATTGTCAGCCAATCCAGTTCTAAACTAAAACCAAACGCAATCACGCATGTTTTAGCGACAGTACGACGATTGCGTTTACTTTGCCTCGTGATTGATTCAAGTAAAACCTTGTGTTTTCACTTGCTCTTGTGATTGGCTCATTGTGTTTTTACTTGCTCGTGATTGGCTCATTGTGTTTTCACTTGCTCTTGTGATTGGCTCATTGTGTTTTCACTTGCTCTTGTGATTGGCTCATTGTGTTTTTACTTGCTCGTGATTGGCTCATTGTGTTTTCACTTGCTCTTGTGATTGGCTCTGTAATTACTTTGGTTTTGGTTTATAATTTAATACTACTCTCAATTGAAAACCGCTCCAAGAACATTTGGCAAACTATTCCAACTTGGCAAACTATTTTGGCAAACTATTTCAACTGAGATAAAAAGCTTAAGACACTCACAGCAGTAGAAAGCACTATAAAAACATCTTCTTAAATTTCAGCTATAACCAAAGATGACATACATGCAGTATCTAATTATCATTCCAGCCTGTACTTACACAGCTTTTACTAATATTGTATTATATAATTTATTTTGGACTTAGCGGTCCGCTTTACTTCCTATGTGGCAGTGGTTATCTCGAAAGCTTAGCTCCTTTAACCATGCACTGCACACTATTCCTCTATACATTAAGTATATATAATCAAACTAGTCATTTTATAATAGTAATATTGACTTAATTTCTGTGTATACTTTGTCTTAAATAGTGTTTAATAATGAAATCTGAATCTGAGTAAGATCAGAAAACATCTGACGCAGGCTGACTGCGGGACTGCGAGAGACTTGTCCATGATGCGTTCGTTACCTCCAAACCTGACTCTTGCCAGGATCAGGAGGATCAGAACTGGACAAACTGCAGCATAGTCACAACACGGCAGCCAGACTGGTCACTATACATCTAGAAAGTCTGAGCCCATACATCGGTATCTCCTATACTCAATAAACTCCACTGGCTACCTATTAGAGCCAGGATTAATTTAAGTTGCTTTTCATTACTTTTAAGGCCTTGCATGCATGGTCAGACTCCCGTTTATATATCACTGAATTATTAAATCAATACAAGCCGTTGCGCAATTTAAGAACGTTAGACCGTCATCTCTTGGCTGTTCCGAAATCTCAAACCAAGACATATGGCGGTAAATCACCTTTTTTCCGTTATGTAACTTGCTGCCGGACCATATGTTAGACATATTGATTCTTCAAGTAATTTTAAATCAGCTATAAAGATCTATCTTTTTAATTCTTATTAGTTCCTTGATATGTATTCTAATCAACTGATTGTAAATAGTTTCTACGATAATTATTTCATTTTATTAGGATTAATCTGTAAGAGCATCGAGACTTCGTATGATGCTCAAAATACATATTATTATATTATTATTCATGTGATTGTAATTCATACACCAATGAATTCTAAAAAAAAGTCTTTATTAAAGTAGTAAAATAACCGATTGTTTATAAATATGAACGAGTTTGACAAACTTGCATGTGTAAACAATCAGCTGGCATATCCGATATATCTGTTTAAAAGAATCTTGGTACCCTTTTCACTCAACAAATAGAGTTGATACAAAAGTCAGTAAAATTTAAGAAAAATAGCACTATTATGCCGGCATAATGTGAGCATGCATGTGCTGAGCTCTTGAAACCCTTACCCTGTTCCAGACAAAATGGCAAAAAGGTATTGTCTAGAAACAACGAAAATATAGCCTGTTCCAGGCAAAATGGCAAAAAGATATCCTGTTCCAGACTAGAAACAAGAAACTAATGTGGCTATGTTGTACGAGATCTATATGTGACCACTGAGGACTTCAATCACCTGCAATCACAAGAAGCTGCATGCTTAATCCTTTGGACCATGCATCCCGGATCGATATTGATGATCGGAAACTACCTGGTCCACTTGAACCACCGTACCTTCAGCTGGTATACAACATCTTCCCTGTTTCAGACCAAAACATGCAGTGATTTTGATACCCTGTTCCAGACCAAAACAGTGATTTATATACCCTGTTCCAGGCTAAGAATTGTCAAAAAACATACCCTGTCGGGCGGCACGAACCCGTATAACCTATCCTATGGGAGTACATCCACCCCCTCCCCCCTCCTCACCCCGGGAGCCGTACGTCATAGCGTGTGTTGGATAGTACTATGCATTTGCTAGGGAGCCGGGGTAGCATACTGACGGGTAAGCGCTTCGCCTCTCACCTCTGTGCATGGCTCGGGTTCCATTCCCAGACGCGGCGCCCTATGTGAGTTGAGTTTGTTGGTATATCGCCCTTACTCCAATGAGGCGAGGGTTTTTCTCCTTCCTCCCTCCGCAAAAACCAACACGCTAAATTCCAATTCGATCTGAGGATTAGCCGGGTCCTGGCTTTGATCAGCCCTTGGTTGTTTCAGGTCCCGTTAGAAATACAGAGCTTGGTTTATAACTCCTGAAGGCCGATACAATGCTCATTTTTTTATCGCAATGGCGAGGTTTTCTCATTGTACGCAATAACAATATCTCTTATCATAAATCATTAGGAATTAAGCATTCTTTGCCTACTAGCTAGTAAAGGTAAAATTAGCCTATTCATTTATATAGCGCAAACTATATGAATATATTCAAATGCGCTTCACATGGTTATTTTTGTGATACGGACTGCACATTAATCTTCCAATTTATGCAAATTAGTGGCGGCCATTATGAATGAGGTCTATGGCAGATCAAGATTTAGAGTAAGTCGTATTTTTAACTGTCAGTCTACTGAGCTAAACCATAAACCCTAGTGCTATAATGTTTCAGGTTAAGTATAGAAAACAATTTCCTTTAGCTAGAGTATAGTGGCCTGCGTATGCTTGAATGGTCTTGATCCTGTAACACCTTTGATTCTTTAGCTACGACTAAATGTTTCGTCATTTATTAAAAGTTTAATTGAGCCCAAGGTTTAAACAGCAATTAATAATCTAAGGTATAGGTATTACATCAATTATTCGTGTCGTTTCTTTAGTATAGATAGCTAGGCCTTCTTTCGACATATTTTATTACGAACACTTTCGGGAGCACTCCCATTCCTGGAACAAACTTTTAATAGACAAGTGGTAGTTGAGAGCTGTCAATGACGCCATTTAAAATGTGTGTGCAGTTCATTCGATTTTCTATCAATGTCTGAAAATTGGCCAAATTATCCTGGCTAGTTGACGAAAAGGAGTTGCACTAATTATTTTTAAGGGTGCAGTAAAAGGGCCGTTAATAAAAGGGCCGTTAATTAACGGCCCGTTATTGATTCGTACTGTACTATCATACCGACTGTCGAGGGAATTAACGGCCCTTTATCGATTCGTATATGTTACCGACTGTCGAGGGGCCGTTAATTAACGGCCCTTTATCGATTCGTATACTATAATACCGACTGTCGAGGGGATGTTAATTAACGGACCTTTATCGATTCGTATACAATAATACCGACTGTCGAGGTAGGGGCCATTAATTAACGGCCCTTTATCGATGGCACTACTATCATACCGACTGTCGAAGGGCCGTTAATTACCGCCGGGCCCTTTATTTGATGGTACTATGTTATCGACTGTCGAGGGCCGTTAATTATTAACCCTTCAGAATCGATGGCACTACGGTTACCGACTGTAATTAACGGCCCTTAATCGATGGCACTATGTTCCCGACCATAAAAAAATAACGGCCCTTTATTGATTCGTATACTATCATACCGACTTTCGAAGGGCCGTTAATTAACGGGCCGTTAATTAACGGGCCGTTAATTAACGGCCCATTATGGATGGCACTATCATACCGACTATCGAAAGGACAACTTTTTTATTGTATCTGTATATAGGATTATTCACGAAAAAGGCCGTTATGAAATCTTCCTGTTGTAAACACTGTGTCATTGCCACTGAAAAGGGACAACATATTATAAATACGAAGTCCAAGGACTACGGCAAAGCTGACAACCCTGGTTGGGTAAATGCCAGTTGCGTGAAAGGTGTGGGGATTCCTTCGAGTGTTTTTTTTTTTTACGAATTCCTTAAAAGAATATATTAGCAATCGGCACAACTAACGTTACCATGAGGACTACTGGCCATAATACTTTTTATTATCATCGATGGTAGTAAGGAATATGAGCTGTCTCATACAGGCTGATTCTTACTCAGATGCAAATCTAATCCGTTTCCCAGCTTCTGCATGCCAGTCCTGAGTATCGTACGTTGTGCGGCTGCGGCGTGCATTAGTATTTTGAAGAATTCCTTAAAGAAAAATAACTCTAAGTAATTCCCAACATCTCAGTTTCACGCAATTGCATAAACCCCTTAAAATATCAAAACATCAGTTCCGTACACTCCTCCTATTCTATACTGAGATCAAGCTTCTGGTTCAAGGCCGGGAGTTTCCTGTCCCATGCATGCATGGTTCATTATTTATGTATTGATTAAAGTTGTTTCCAAAAAAAACATTCAGGATTTTTTTAAATGGCCATAACCCCGGCAATGGCGGATAGCCTCCGTTCGGCCCGCGAATAGAGGCGGCTGTTTTCGCAGGCTACGGCAAGCAATGGCCACACAGCAAACTTAAGGTTATAATAAGAACTTCCCATCCAAATGAGCTGATGACTAGTCTCTTTAATCTTCTCATTATTTCACTAGATTCTTGATGATCATCTGTTCCCTGCTAGCAGAAGGGAAGATCATCTGCTTTTGGCACTGGCCGCATGAATGTAAAGGGGAAAATCTTAGGACTTTCAGAAACGAAACAGAAACGGCCGAGACCGCTTAGTTATAAAAGAAATGCCAGAAATGTCTTGTACCAAAATCAATCTTTAAAGATCTTAATGCTTGCATTCAAAGACCACCGTCACAGATCTAGATCAGCTTTGGAAGGCTTACGTGAAAGCTGCTGAGCTAAGAAGAACCGTCGTTTAATAACCCACCGACACTATGGCTGTTGTACAAGACATATTATTGTCCCTCAGATTCATTTTATTCGCACTGGTTTTTTTTCATATTGCAGTCCAATATACTAATTGGTATAGGAAAGGTTCAATCTAAACGCCTAGAGGATGCTAACTATTATATTTTAAGGACGCTACTAAATCTGTATATGCTAAATCTGTATCTTATGAAGATCTACTATAAAACTTACAAACATGTCAACTTTAAGTCACCGAAGGTGCTATCAGTCCGTAGTTCTCCTCAACAAATGTCGATCTCAACGAACATGGGCCACAGTATATTGGTGATTTTTATTTTAAATTAGGAAACACACGCTATAATACTAGAGGTATAGTGGTACCAAATTAGCTCAACCGAATTTTAGTTTAGAATCGGATGCATAGATCTTTTATATTTACCTAGTATATAACAGGCTAGAGCTCGAGGTTATGGAACAAATTACCTACAAAGGTACGAGAAGCTTCAAATGTTAGCGAATTTAAACGCGCTTTAGCTAAGGTAGAACTTAGTACAAATTTAATTTGTAATACCATAGAGGACAAATTAATTCTAACTGATTTTAAATTGAAATTTCACGCGTAATTTGTTCACATGTGAAATTTCAAACGCCGCCTACTCGCTCTTAAAATATTATTTTCTGCATCGTAATTTGTCCTCCATAATATTAATGGTAATCAAATAGTGACTCGTGAAATTAGGGATAAATTTCACTTGTGTTTGTCAAAATCTACGTAATTTCCTCGCCGAAGCGGCTCGGGAAATGTACTTCAGATTTTGACAAACCCCTAATTTCACTCGTCTCCATTTGATTACCTAGTAGTCATCCTACGTACTTCTCCTGTAGTTTCAGTAATTTAATTATCATGTATAAAAAGAGTACTCCGTTTGATATATTTTTCAAAAACAAGAGATCACGCAATTCCCTTTTTTTATCCAATCAAAAACACTACCTCATTTTTATACTTTGAGCACCTTAGTAATTTATTGCATGACTATCCAAAATAAAGTAGCTCCGGTAAACATACTTAACATTTTTCAACAAACTAAAGAAATACATCGGTATCGAATTAGATCTTCAACAAATGAATGCTATTATATTAAGTATTCTAGAACTGAAAAACAGAAATCTTCAATTTCACGAATAGGACCTCAAATCTGGAATGGACTCTCTTCTTCTGTAAAATTGCTAAAAAACAACAATTTAAGACCATACTTTAAGACCATACTTGTTGATATACTTGCACATGAAGATGATTATATTGAAGTCTCTCAAATATTGTCCAATATCCGTAAAAACTAGATATAGCTCATTATACTTTATTTATACCGTCCCTTATTATCATTAATTATTTTTTATAAGCACTCCATAGATTCATAAAAATAAACACTGTCACTCATCTTGTACACAAAAAATTATTATTAGCAGTCACCGCTCCAATTCATACTATGCAGATAAGCTTCTGTTAGTTAGTTTTACAAGGTATTATTTAATTATCTTTCCCCTGCCCCCGCCTCGAATAGTATTGTTTTTGCTAATTTGCGGGTTGGCAAGTATCTTAATTCTTGTAAGTGTTTCTTTCATAATAATTTTGTTGTTGTTGTTGTTATAAATTATAGTTTTTAGATATATTTCTTCGTGACCTACTTGTGGAATCGCAACTACGTATATCTATTAAACAAACCTGCCCTTCCATGCATCTGGCTCTTTTCAGTGTGGAAACACCACCGGGGAAACTCGTTTCATTAAGTCACACAATTACTTGTAACACCATAAACGCCATTTACATGGTGCAATGCAATCGCTGCACTTACAATACATCGGAGAAACTAAACGACGACTTAAAGATCGATTTAATGAACACAGACGAGAAGTTGACAAACTTAATATTAAATCTACACCGGGATCTACACCCACCACAGTCTCTGAACATTTTTGTTCTTTCGTTGCCCTTAGAAATAATTTACTCTCCGCGAGACTCAATTCGTAAAGCCAGAGAGGGGTTAGCTATGGTGGCCCGTTGTACAGTTCGTAGTTAAGTTCATTTCAGCTTGTGCTTTCTTCTTTATCAGTTATTTCTATCAAAGCCCGGGGGTACTCCTGTTTGTGACGTATTATGTATGTGCCGCGGGGGTGGGTCAGGGTTTTGAGCTCAGTGGGCAGGTAGGGTCAGGGTTTTGACTTGATTTGGGCAGATCAGGGTCAGGATTTGAGTATAATTTGGGTGCAGTCAGGGTCGGGGTTCAGTATTTTTTAGGCAGTTTTTTTTAGCTACTATGTCAAAAAAAGACATTCTGCCGTTACCGCATTTTGATCGCCTGCCCACATGCAAGCACTGAGGTTCCCATACATCGTGACGCCGCTAATTCGTACTTCAATACTTATCTATGTACTTCATCTGCTGATTTGTTTACGTCCCGACTTGAAATGTTCCGTATTTTGCATGCAATCCCGGTACGCGGTATACCGGCCGGGGTACATATCCGACCGTGTTTTGAAAACAATTTAAAGAAGGAGCAATCAGGGTTTTTTTCCCCCAAAAAGGAGGCAATCAGGGTTTTGGAGCTCGGATTGAGTCAAACAGGGTCAGGGTTTGAGCCTCTTGGCCTCACATACATACCCATTTTTCATTTTGGGGAGAATATCTCCTGTCATTTACTTTATTTCGTTATCAGTCCACTAGCTATATCTGATTGTGAGTACTCTTCGCAAACAGATCTGTTGTGTGCGTACTAACAGTGCTCTGACTGTGTGTGTACTAATAGCGATTGACTGTTGTGCGTACTAAAATAAAAGGCTCTGACTGTGTGCGTTCTAATAGCGATGTGACTGTGTGAGTATATACTAACAGTGCTCTGACTGTGTGCGTCAGTAATAGCGATCTGATTGTGTGCGTATAACAGTGCTCTGACTGTGTTTGTTCTAATAGCGATGTGACTGTTGTGCGTATTAATAATGATGTGACTGGTGTACGTACTAATAATGATGTGACTGTGTGTGCGTACTTCAACAAACTATTTTGTCACAACGGGCCACCATAGTTTATGATTAAGATACAGTGGAACCTCTCCATACGGACAGTATTAAAGTCCATAGACCAGGTTATACATCACTGTTCCAACCTGTTTATAAGTCATCTTGCAGTATCTCGTGATCTAAGTTAAAGCGGATCTCCCTGTACACAATAATGTTGTCGGCAAAAAGTCTAATAGTGGACTTAATCCAGAACCTTACAACCCAGACAGTTGAGCCAGTGAAATGGGCCTGTAGTTGCAGGTGAGGATTTGGAGCCTTTTTGTGTACAATGCTGTAACACGCACCGTAGACCAGCTTTGTTTGAAGATAAGCGCCAACAGTTGGGGACAGCTCGTCAGCTAAGTCACGTAAAATTCTAGCGGGGATTCCATCAGGGCCGCAGGACTTGTTCCCATTTAACTGCAATAACTGTTTTCCAACACCTTCGATGCCAATTTCAAGGTCTGAGATGGTTAGATAAGATTAATAGGGAACCGTGTCGGGGATAGCGCCATGGTCAGCTATAAACACATGCAGACTTAAGACTGATCATTTACGGCCCGTGGACTTTGTCCCTATCGGAGGCATAAACAGTGTTGTTGTGCTTGAGAGTAGGGTTATCCATTTTTTCCGATTTACACCGCTTGACGTGGCCTCAGAAATGTTTCGGATTGTCCTGGAGGTTTTCCCCAATATAATGTTGTTGCGCAGATAGTCATTGTGGGAAGACTTCTACAGCCGCTAACGACCTAGTCTATAGGCAGCCCAATTTGCACTACTGGGCCGGCATTTGGCAGTTTTCAAACGTCTGTCCCGCTTTATCATGTGACGCTTTATTGGCCTTGTAACCCATGATAGGTGATCTCGAGATCTGGCCGAGGGAACTTGGAACAAGTTAAGATTACGAGGCGCGCGGGGCCGATTTTGGGATGTGAAGAAGGAAAATGCCCAAAATGCCCCCACGGCCGCGCGCCTCGTAATCTTAACTTGTTCCAAGTCCCTTCGGCCAGTTTTTTCTGTCTTTTTGTTAGGGCGCTTTCCATTTACGAGAACTGACTGGTCTGATGGGCCAGTTCTTAAATGGAACGCATCAGTTCTAGGAACTGACATACATACATAGGATTATATTTTGATACGCTAAGCCATTACAACTTTCAACTTCAAATTTACAAGCGGAAGGATGATTTCCAAACGGGGCGTATGAAAACAGATTCTATATGTTTACAATAAAATACATGCACAAATTGTAAATTCATTTTGCAATTGTATAAAAAATGCAGACTTAAAAACAGTGGTCAGCGTAACTCAGCATCAGGTATTAAATAAAGCAATTTTTAAATTGTCGAAGCGTACTAGCATTTTTAGCTGCTTCCGGAAGATTATTCCAGAGCATGCTTGACTTCATTGATGACAATGATTTCACTCAACACGTCTCAGAACCAATTGCAACTCGTCCATCTTCAAAAAAGGTACTTGACCTTGTTATTTCATCAAAACCTACTCTTGTATCTAATGTCCAAGTGCCGGACCATGTCATTGTGCTATTTGATATAAACATCAAGACCAAACGTACACCCAAACCACCTCATAAAGTGTACCTGTATAAGCGCATGGATCTAGATGGGCTACGTAAAGTTGCCAATAATATTAGCTCAGAATTCTCCAACTCAGTTCCAAGCTCCAGATCAGTGAATGATAACTGGATGTTCTTTAAACATAAACTTCTGGATGCAATAAATGCATACGTGCCTCACAAAACTACTAAGGCTAAATCCCACCTACCCTGGATGTCCAGGCCCTTAAAGAGGCAAATGCGCAAACGGGATAGACTGCTCAAGAAAGCCAAACAAAGTAGGGGTACAAGTAACTGGTCCGCATACAGAAAGCAGCGCAACAAGGTTGTAAATCTGCTGAAATCATCATATAATGACTATCTTTGTAATACTATTGGAACAAGAGCCCATCTGGGCTTTCACTCGGGCCACATGAGATTGAAGATGAAATACACTTTCATTTGAAATCCTCTTAGTAATAACCAAAGGGAAGAATTATTAGCTGAATTTAGCAGTCTTTAGGAGTGGCCAGTAGCAATTAGAAAATATTAGTAAAAATTCATACAAGGTCGGTCTCCTTGGTTCCTAATCCATGAACCAGAGTGAGCCCCCCCCCCCCCCCCCCCCCCAACCAATGGGCAACAAACAATTAATTCTGACACTTAGGTTCCCATGAATCCACCCCTGATGGAAGCTGCTGATACATGCCTTATTTACCCATCCATTTACAACAACAATAAAAAATATTTTTTAAGGCAGCAGTCATGATTATGTTTTATGTAGTATGTAATCTACTAGATTTAGCCTGTATATTTATAATATATAAAATGTATAAAATGTATATAGTGGCACCAAGGGAACTAGTATACTACTACTACTACTACTAACAGAGGAGAGAGTCAATGTATTTAGCATGGTATTGCTATAATCGGGGACAAATTCATTTACTCTATATCTATATGACTATATATAATTCCACTACACTTGAGGTGGTCACTATCAGAGATTTGGTTGCATTCTCAGTGTTGGCCTACAATTTAACATTGTGATCCAAGAAGACACAAAGCTTTTAGAACCATTTGCAGATGTCAGAGCAAAGGCATGCAGTACCAGTTCTCCCAGTTACTTTAAGGTCCTACCTGGATTTGAACTCTGACTACCTCCTGCACAACAGACTGACACTTAACCACTGAGCTTACTGGTTCTGTGATGGGCCAAATTTTGTTCAGATAAAATTAATCCAATTCTATTAAAATAAAATTATAAATACATCTGAGACATTGAATAAGACAGCATGATTTTGCAGTGATTCTTTTTATGATTCAGATTTTTGGAGAGAACTGCTCGGGTATGTGAAATGATTGGAGATACTGTAGCATGAAATTTACATTTTCCTCTGGTTCGCTTTGGCTTTTAGTTACCCTACAGACTTTTCGACGTGATTTTACAAATAAATTATTTCTCCATTTTTTTTTTATATCTCTGATTTCTCTCTTCTCCGTCCTTACGGCTTTGTTTTCTAACTCGCCTCACTTTTCTGCTTTTTCCTAAACTGATTCGTTTAAGTAATTAAGATGTGCCTGCGACTAGTTTTATGACAATGGGTGTTTGCAGCACGTCTCTGTGTACATGTAATTATGTATGTACATGTCTGGTTCTTCGACTTAATAAAATTTGCAGTTATCTTCTACTGGCATGTCTGCATTCTTCCAGAGATTGACGTATATAATCATGATCAGGAGGATAACACTGGATATAAATAGACTTGGAAAAAAAGTACACTGACTATCGCAAAAAATCGACAAAGAAATGCAGATATAAACACGCAATGATTTCAACCTCACCGTACCTTCATGACCTGACAAGACACTGTTCAGTTTCACTTTCCCTCTCAGCTTTGCTCTTGCATGAGTTGAAGTTGAGTTTGGCTTTGTTAAAGACTTCTTATTCAGTTGTATGGTATTGTGCAGTATATTTGAGTATACCAATTCACAGAGATTCAAATAACAAAGCCGTGGCGAAAGAGAAGCTTAAACGAGAAATATTTTGTCCTCCTAGAAAAACACAACATCTTGCCATTTCTATCGAAGAAGCCTTGGTTTCAGCAGCAAAGCAACACGCTAAATTCCAATTCGATATGTGTGGATTAGCTGGATCCTGGCTTTGAGTCCTTCAGGTCCGGCGTCGTGTCGTATATAAAATCACTGGCCATCTGGGTAAAAAACGCGGTCCTTCGGCTCCGACAAGAGCGCCAGTTGAAATATCCTGAGCCTGTTGGAAGGCTTTCGCACGAGTGAAGTTAAATAAAACATTAAACTGCTTACATTTGAGAGATGGGACTCCAAATTTTAGAGAAATTTCCTCGCGGGTCCATCATCTTGATTTTACTGCATTAAATATGTAAATAAATTAACCTGGCGACTGTTGCGTGACCAGCACAGTGCAATCTAATTGGTGGTGAACTTGAAATTTAACGCATGCGCAGAAATTTGGCTACACGGAACAAAAATAATAATAATAACGGCCTGCAGATTAAGACTCGGTGCTGCCACAGGCAGCCCGAGTAAATAGCTTAGTATCAGATCCTAAGCGTTTCTGGAGCCATGTGAAGTTATCCCGAACTGAAAACATTGAAATTCCTACTTTAAGAACTAATGAACTGACAAAGACAAAGCAGAAGCTAGCCCTCAATAACCACTTTAAATCAGTATTTACTCCTGATGATGGCTCAGTCCTGATAAAGGCCCGTCACCTTATCCTGATATTCTGGACATCACGTTCAGTGTATCCGGTGTAAAGAAATTGTTATCTGAACTAAAGGTTAATAAATCCGGAGCTCCCGACCTGATACCTGCAAAAATCTTGCGAGAGCTTTCGGGGGAAATTTGTGATGTACTCATCGTAATTTTTCAGCAAAGCTATGATACTGGCGTTATCCCATCCGATTGGTATACAGTCCTTGTTTCAGCGGTTTACATAAAGGACTCTAAAACCAACCCTGCAAATTATAGGCCCATCTCACTTACCTGTCTCTGCTGTAAGGTGATGGAACACATTGTCCTCAGTCATTTAAATAAACACCTTGCTAACAATAACATTATCATGAATCATCAGCATGGCTTTAGGAAACATCTCTCGTGTACAACACAGCTAATATCAGCTATTCATGACTGGGCTACAGGGCTAAATAACCATATACTATGAGTCAGGTTGACACAATCTTACTGGACTTTAGCAAGGCTTTCGATAAGGTCAGTGTCACACAGTAAGTTAGCTGCTAAGGTCGAGTATTATGGTATCAATGGGCACATGCTTGGTTGGATTAATGCTTTCCCCCATAATCGTTCACAAACCGTTTCGGTGAACGGATCTCATTCTGACGTCGCTAGTGTTACCTCCGGTGTTCCACAAGAGTCTGTCCTCGGTTCGACCCTGTTTCTGTTACCATAGTGAAGTTAGCAGGCTACTCAGCAGGCAACTCGCAAAATAACGTTTCAGACCATAACTCCGAAACTAAGCATCCAATCAACACGAAACGTGTACGCAAACACAAGTGGCACACAACAAAAAATATCACGTGACCAAAACAAATGACGTCATAGGTCACGTAACACATGAGAAAATAAGCTATATTACAAGGAATATCACCAATACAGACTCGATTAATGGTAGACGCATTAATGACTCGACACCAAACTCATATGCTAATCAGATGTGATGACGTCATAGATCACGTGACAGTAAAGAATATTCGTAATAATAGTACGAAGTATCATTAATACAGACCTGAAATTATCAAATATTGATCAATCATCAAACACCTATATCATACGCTAATCAAATGTGATGACGTCATATACCACGTGACTACGAGAACTAACCACACCCATAACATCAGAAAGCGCGGCTTTGTAGATGGACTAGGCACAGCCATAATATGGGAAATCGCGCTTTGTAGAGAGACTATCCACATCCATAATATGGGAAATCGCGCTTTGTAGATGGATTAGCCACAGCCATAATATGAGTACGGCTAGTCTATCTACAAAGCCGGATTTCCCATATTATGAGTTCGCCTAGTCCATCTACAAAGCGCGATTTCCCATATTATGAGTATGCCTAGTCCATCTACAAAGCGCGATTTCCCATATTATGAGTACGCCTAGTCCATCTACAAAGCGCGATTTCCCATATTATGGCTGTGGCTAGTCCATCTACAAATCGCGATTTCCCATATTACGGCTGTGGCTAATCCATCTACAAAGCGCGATTTCCCATAATATAAGTACGGCTAGTCCATCTATAAAGCGCGATTTCCCATATTATGGCTGTGGCTAATCCATCTACAAAGCGCGATTTCTCGTATTATGGCTGTGGCTAGTCCATCTACAAAGCGTGATTTCCCATATTATGGCTGTGGCTAGTCCATCTACAAAGCGCGATTTCCCATATTATGGTTGTGGCTACTCCATCCAAAATGCCCGATTTCCCATATTATGAGTACGCCTAGTCCATCTACAAAGCGCGATTTCCCATAATATAAGTACGGCTAGTCCATCTACAAAGCGCGATTTCCCATATTATGGATGTGGATAGTCCATCTACAAAGCTGCGATTTCTGATATTATGCGTGTGGTTAGTTCTCGTAGTCACGTGGTATATGACGTCATCACATTTGATTAGCGTATGATATGTGTTTGATGATTGATCAAAATTTGATAAATTCAGGTCTGTATTAATGATACTTCGTACTATTATTACGAATATTCTTTACTGTCACGTGATCTATGACGTCATCACATCTGATTAGCATATGAGTTTGGTGTCGAGTCATTAATGCGTCTACCATTAATTGAGTCTGTATTGGTGATATTCCTTATAATAGAGCTTATTTTCTCATGTGTCACGTGACCTATGACGTCATTTGTTTTGGTCACATGATATTGTTTGTTGTGTGCCACTTGTGTTTGTGTACACGTTTCGTGTTGATTGGATGCTTAGTTTCGGAGGTATGGTCTGAAACGTTATTTTGCGAGTTGCCTGCTGAGTAGCCTGCTAACTTCACTATGGTGTTTCTGTTGTATATTAACGATATTGCTGATGGCATTAGCTCCAACATCAGGTTATTTGCTGACGATACGATTCTCTACCGGCAGATTAAATCTAATACTGCCAAGTGTCACCTGTTGAACATAAGTTAATTCTAACATAACCAATAAGCGTGAATATAGCAAATTTACCTATCATGTAAATGGCAAGGCTCTGATCTCCGTCACCATCTCATGACTACCTTCGCTGGAACACTCACTGCTCCAAAATCGCATCTAAATCTAACAAAACACTAGGTATTGTCCGCAGAATCCTGAAACCCTGTACCAAATCTGTTAAGAAGCGAGCTTACGAAACTTTAGTTAGACCCAAACTTGAATATGCTTCTGAGGCTTGGACCCTTACACTGACTCTGACGTAAATAAGATTGGACAAGTTCAGAAAAATGCTGCTCGCTTTGTTTGCAACAACTATGATCGCTACACCAGTACGTCCGAACTTGTTAACACACTGGGTTGGGACACTCTTGAGGAGAGAACACTTGCCCAACAGGCCGCAATGTTTTATAAGATCCGTAATGGCTTGGTGGGGATATTGGCTTCCCTCCCAATATTATCCCAAACCCTAGACATAATAACTTGTATTATTGTCAGCTACAGTGCAATATTCTTGCTTTTAGCTATTCATTTTACGTTCGTACAATCCGCGTACGGGAACAAATTACCTGAGCACGTGATCAATGCTCCATCGTTACCTCTATTTAATGTTGCTATTGGACCTGCGATCAAGATAATGAAGACGCCTCCATATTTTAGGCGCTTACAAGCTGACTTTACTTCAGCAATAATTATTTATCTGATTATTTATTTGCGTGTTTATTTATATATTTATCACCTCCATCGGCACTCCTGCACGATGTTGTTGTTATAAGACTGATTTTTTTCATTGTTATATCCTTTTATGCACCTTCCAGTATTAGTGTAAACTAAATATCTAAGATCTAAGATGCACGGCACCACTGTACTTAAAGCTACGCTTGAAGAAATTAGTTTTCGGCCTTGGAAGTGCTAAGTCAGTTTCTAAATTTCTAAGGTTATAGTTTATGCCACAATCAGAAAGTCGAAGAAACGAGGTTCTTAAAGTTGGGGAAATTGCTCATTAAGAATTTTATAAATCATTGATGCGTTTATTTGGTATCCGGTCGTTTCGCCCCCAAGTCGAGTTGGGCCTGCTTGCAGGCTCTGGTTAATTTGGGGTTCCTGTGGTGGGAGAGAGGAGGGGGAAGGAGGATATAGAGAAAGGAGAGCTTGTGTTTTTGAAATTCGCCCCCATGACGTCACATACCATTGCAAGTTACACGTTTCACAAAGAATTTTAAAATCAACATTTTCGACGAGATTCTGTTATAAATGTACCCTAGCATTGAACCCCTTGTATTTCTACTGCATATTTGATAATAAAAACCTGAGAAAACAGCAGAACAATTATTTGATCATGAGTGAAAAGTTTTCAATTTTAGCTCGCGCGTGCTGCTTACACCATAATACACGCATTTTCGAACAAAGTGCGCGCGCCTCTTCTAGTTCAACCAATCAGATAATCCCGTTCGTGGACGAACGGGAAGGGTTTTGTTGCATCTTTCGCCTCCTTTCCCCTCCTCTCCCCCACCACAGGAACCCCAAATCAACCAGAACCTGCAAGCAGGCTAAGTTGGGAGCGAAATGACTTGGGGGCGAAACGACTGTAATTCTTTTATTTCCTGGCGCCTTATGTGAAGGATCTTCCAGTTTAGGGAGTCAAGGATATCAGCGGACCGAGTATTATAATCAGCCCCGGTTAATACTCTCGCCGCACGGGATTGGACTTATTGTAATATAATAGCCCACTTCCGCTATATATGCTTTACTTGTCACGCACAAAGGTTTCAATATGAGGCCCCGTGCTAAATTAAATTTATTCTTTTCTCAGAATAAATTGTTGTTGTTGTAATACCCGCACTAGCTTGTTTGCAAATTTTCTCTATATGACTCTCAAATGAAAGTTTTTCATCAAGTTCCACTCCTAGGCATTTATGGGATGAAACTTTTGACGATACACCAGCTTTATTTGGTGGGTACCCCACCAGAAGAGAAAATTAGGATGACTGAGGCATGGTTCGTCGAACTCCTAATATGGAAGTGGTCACACCGAAGCAAAAGGCAAGATGGCGACCGCCCAGGTGAAAATCTACCAGCTTTGTCTTTGTCCCCTCTGTTCCAATTCCGTGTTTCATAAATACTTTTAAACTGGTAGTTGCGATTTAATGTGTATTTTCTGTCTTTAAATCCATATTAGAGCCCGAACGATGACCCTGCACGGCGAGCCACAAAAGTTTTCCTTCAACGCGATTACTCGCACGGAACCGCTTGTCGCTTCCAAACGAAGTTTCCACTGGAGCTAGAAAACAAGGTAAAGGCTGTGTTTAACCGAGAAGTTATAAAATGTGCTTATAAGCGGTGAATTCTTTTTGCATGTGTTGTACATCAACCTTACAATATTTCAATGGAACACCTATATACCTTCTTCAGTTCTTGTTATTATAAATGTGATTGATCTGAACGCTGTTCCGATGTATCAGTGTATGTACTGTACTCTGTAGTAAACATAAAAAGATAAAATTACGTTGTCAATATCTTGATTCTTTTGCCGTCAATTTTATTAAGCGTTTGTGTTAATTTCGTAGTTTTGTAGGGGATAGGTAATATCTTTCATAAATTTGGTAAACTAACCTCACCGTTGAAGTACGGTAGAACAAACTAGCTGGTCATATAAACCTTGAATTCAAGCCAAAATACCTAATAATAACATACCTGTGGCAAGGAAATAGGCACTGATATTTGACCTTGGATATTATCTGGTCCTTAAGTTTTGCCATTGGTAAACACTTTCAGTTGCTTCTCAAAACAAATATATTAGATTTGCAGACAGGGTCAGGGGCATGCATGTTATTGTTTACAGGGAAGGTAACTCACAGGTCCTAAACTCATGCACCTTTCAAGGGGTTGGTTTCCAAACCTGTCCACCCCCTCCCGGCATTTGACAACTTATTTGTCATGTTCCAGCGAAAGAAAAGTTGTGGGGTGGGGAATTTGTCAAAAAGAGTCAAAGATAGAGAATTTTACATCAATGTTTATGAGAGATTTGCACTGACTCATTCCAGAGCCTGACCCCACTCACTATGCAGGAGGCATTTGCAACATTCTGATTCAAAAATGTCAAATAACATTTGACATTTCATTAAAGTGCAAGTAGCGCCATAAAACAACATTTAACTCTTTTTGCCCAAAATTATATTTCTGCTATACTTCAGTTGTCTAACTTAGTCTTCTTTGAGAGGCAGGAGCAGAAATTAAACTAGAATAAACGCTACCCGTATTGCGGTATTGATTCATCTTGTGATGTCACAATGAAAACCTACAGGATTTTATTGTAGTAGTTTTCTCCAGGGAGGGAGTTGATTCATCTTATGACATCACAGGGTCCACGAAAAGTAACCAAAATTAGGGATTAAATGCCAGAAATGTTACGAAATTTGCAAGATTAATACCTTTTTGTGAGAAACAAACACAATAGTACAATACAAATTATTTTTTTGACATGATACTTGCACTTTAAGGTATCAACACACTCATATTCTTTAAATGCATTTATTTTTATATTTTATATTTCAGATTGACAAGGGTATTTTTGAGCAGACAATCATTAAAATAAATGCAATACTTGACGATGCAGAAAAAGTGGGTTCCAGGACATATGCCGAAGGGTGTCTTGGTTGCTTGACAGCTTATCTTATTTACAGCTGTATAGAGACACAATATGACAAGGTAAATAGACCTTTATCACACGGCAGCCATCTGGGTATACAACCACTGTTCCTGCCTTTCCAAACATGTTTTAAAATTAGGCTGGATGGGCGTGAACATTGGTTTTATTCAAGACCATTGGCCCGCGGCATGTGATAAAGGTCTATGACATAATTATGTACCATAGTTGATCACTTATAAGCCGCAGCATTTTGCCACAAAATTTTGAAAACTGTGGGAAAAAAAACTTCCCAAAGTTAGGGGTGCAGCTTATAGCCAAACACTTTCAAAAAACTTTTCAAAATGTGCTCCAAAACTCATGAAAACATGGACCTTTGCTGCATTGTTTGCCATATTGGAGCCTTAAAATCTTGTGGTCAACAGTCAAGATGGCAGCCAAAACCTGATGGAGAAGGACTTCCATGTGTTTGTAGTATTTTTGTCAGGGTTTTGAACTGTAAATGTCTTATAACTGGAATGTAAGGCATTCTCAAGCTGTCATAGATAATCTGAAGGGATTTGAAATTCAGAAACTTCCGAAAAGTGAAGAAATGTTGCTTGAAACTTGACTTGGTTTTGGAGAGAAATCTCTAAAATCGTGATGCAGCTTATAAGTGAGACTTTTTTCAAAACATATCCAGACTTCACATTTGAGTTAGTGAGGTTGTCAAAGTGTGAGTGTGGCATATAAGTGATCAACTATGGCAGGGCTTCTGACAGGTTGCATGGTTGCGGATCCGCACAATTTGGTCAAACCCGCACAATTCCTAAACATCTGCAAAATCCGCACAATTTGTTGACAATTTTAAATAAAACAAGCATTCCTCTTGTTTACTCTGATTTTTGGAAACATTTAAGGCCATTTTCACCCCATTTACCTTCCAAAACACGTCAAGAAATCCCTTGTTTTGTTCGAACGGCTCGAGCAGATGAAAAAACAACAAGGCGTTCCATTCATGGCTTGCGCCGGCCTGGGCTCTAGTCTGTAAAAAAAACAGCAAGGCATTCAAACCATGGCTGTGCGCCAGCCTGGGCTCTGGTTTCTATTATATATTGTTTTTTTATTGGTGACACAAAAGGAAGTTCAAACTGGCGACAACAAAACTTTATCCTGAAAAAGAAAAGCATGAAAAATCGCAAGATGACTGCACGTGGGTATGTAACGCTTGAATGATCACGACGGCGATTACCATACTGATGGCTTGATATGATCGTACATGTACATCTTTTTTATTAATTGCCATCTGAAAAGAACGTTCATTGTTTTCTTAAAATAAGACTGGTTTACTTATTAGTTAATTTTTGTATACTATGCATGTGTATGTAAATCATTTGTCTGAAAATGCAAACTGCATTTATAAATAACAATACTAATAAAGTGATTTTCGCACTTCTATGATCGTTTCGCTCTCGAGCGGAGTGTAAACAAAACTATCACATTTGAGGTCTGTTTTTGGGTCGATTTTGCAAGTTTGAAAGAAATCAATCAAAGGAATACCTTCTCTGATATCTGTTCCTTCAAATTAAAGCGATCTGGGCATTTTGGGGTCAATTTTCTGTGAGAAATGTGTACCGAAACGATAAGCGTGAAAGTATTCACAGACTCGAGAGCTTTTCTTTACCCTCTGCTCGAACGTCAGAACGAACTAGCTTTTAAATTAACAAGAATTTTTTTTTTTAGCCTGTTGAAATTTCTTAAAATATTGCACAATCCCGCACAATTTCCCGCACAATCGACGTTTTCCCCCGCACAATGTACGTCCAAAATCCAGCACAAATTTTTTTTTTTTGCAACCTGTCAGAAGCCCTGCTATGGTATGTTGACAGTATAAAAATAATTGAAGCACAAGTCATGTCATCAGTCATGATGTGACTTCACTCTTCTTTTACTCTGTAAAGTCAGAATACTAGCAGTCTGTGGCAATAGGCAATATTTGTATTCTCATGGATGAGCTGGAATGAGCGCTCAATTGTAGGCTGATGCACGGCTTCCAAAGTCGTTTACATGGCTTTGAAAGACGTTTTTTCCCTGCCTGTGCAAACGAGTTGTGAAGCCATTTCTCTGCCAGGCCGTTTAATTGCCGTGAAAAAGTAATGCAAACGTATTTCGGTGAATTTCGCTCTTTGTTCCTAAGATTGTTGCCTAGAAAGTTGCCTAGAAAGTTGTGTAAACGACTTGAAAACCTGTTTGTTAGTCGTTTATTTTACCTGTTCAAATGGAAAGGCGTTATTGTACGTTTTCTGGTGTAAGGTCACATTTACTAAAAGCTATTTAGAATAAGAAAAGAATCCCATACATGAGCCTCCATTGGGTGTTCATTCCAAGTACTCGTCCATGATAATATGAATATTGTCTATTAGCATACCATATATATGTTGTGGTTCAATTATATCTTTGGTTCAAAAAATTTGAACCAGTACAAATTTTTTGAACCAGTACCATTTTTTTGAACCAGTACCATTTTTTTGAACCAGTACCATTTTTTTGAACCAGTACCATTTTTTTGAACCAGTACCATTTTTTTGAACCAGTACCATTTTTTTTTTATCAGTTCAAATGCTTTTTTTTAGCTCAGCCGCAGCTGTGATTATTCTGTAAAAGTCGGCTCGGTTGACACAGTTTGTTCAGTTTCGGCAAACGATTTCACACGGGCGTAGAGGGAGGTTGAGTTTGCGAGTTTTTCTTGAGAACCCTAGCTCTAGGTGGGTAAGATCTTGTTTACTGACCGGTTAGGGTTTTTTTATGGTTCAGGGTAGGGTTTTAGTTAGTTTAAAATTTCCAGCATAATTTTCCCACAAGTAGCCCAAGCTGAAATTCGCTGTAACATGGCACAGACATAGTTAAGGAACACAAGAAGACACTGTATAGGTTTTTGTCGAGTTATATTCAAGATTTACGTTGTACATGGAAAACTAAAAAATACCATACAAATGCTGTTAAATATTATACAGACCGTGTTGTCGTCCATGTAATTTTATTTCCAAGTCCGATTTTGTTAGCAGTGCGCATGTGTGAATAACATTAAGAGACTGGAAACAAATTAGCATAAGTAGAGGGACTGTGTTCGACGATTAGTCACCTATAGAATAAACGGTGGTGTAAAAATCAACAAGCGCTTCTGTGGCGCAGTGCGTTAATTGACTGGACTATCATCTACCAGGCGTTCCTCGTAATACTGTCTCAAGTTAAGCCCGACCGGGCGAGGTTAGTAAGTGGATGGGTGACCGTCAAGGTAAGTGGTATAGTAACGTGTCTCAGGGGGACACGGGAAAAGGAGGATGGGACTGGGGAAGGGAGGGTAGAAATTAGAGGGAAGAGAGAGTTGACAAAAATTATTTTGTAGGGGAGGGGTGGGTGGATTTTTTTTTTCTTTTTAGAATCTTGAAAAAATGAACCAGTTCAAAAAAATGGTACTGGTTCAAAATATTTGTACTGGTTCAAAAAAATTGTACTGGTTCAAATATATTTGTACCAGAGGTAATATTTGAACCACAACATATACACCAAACACAGTCAAACTTCTAGGAAGAGGATACAGGTTTAACTGTACATAACAATGTTCTACATAAAAATGCAGTTTCTGACACACATATACATGTATACCAAATGAACACAAAAATGTTAGATTTCAATTATTAGTTACCCAACTGAAGATACAATCACTGGTAATAGATCTGAGATTAATATGACTGTATGCATTTGATGTTCAAAATAATGTATAGCATACAATATCAACTCCTTCTGTATTGACACCCGTAAATTAGAATGTGTAATTCAGGTTATGTGTACTGTTTTAATGAGTACTGTTGATGATATGTCTCCACAGAAACTAAAGATGCTGTCAGACTATATCACAGAACAAAATCAGAGTATCTTCGTACCAAGGGGGCTGATGATTACTCACCCTATGGAAAGAGGACTTAGAGTTGTATCCTTAGCTGTGCTGTGTTATGAAATTTATCCCAAGTACTGCTGCTGAAAATCAGTGATTTATTTGCACCACTGGATTATTTTTCAAAATACAGCAGGCATCCGTACTATTTGACATTTACAACAATAATCTGACAAAATGTTATTCAGGGCCCAGTTGTTCAGAGTAAGTAGAAGTGCTACCACAGCTGTTTTGGCATGTTAATTACTTCGAACATCTGAACCCAAGGTATATGTAATAGGTTGATGGTGAAGGATATAAACCCTTTGCCTACTAGCTTGGGTTATAGGGGCCCATAAAAAAGCAGCCTGCCAAACTTAGCAGAGTGGCAGGCAATTAGGTCACTGGCTGCTGGCTCTTATCTATGAAGTTCCATGTTATTGATATATGGGCCACGCTAAGCGAAAAGGGACCTTATGACATATGACGTCATTTTGAGAAAAATATGCAAAAACAAATCAGTTTGAATGTGGTAGAGCAAGTGGTTCACAGTCTATCGAAGAATCAGTAGAATCAAAATTACTTACACAGATCTGTTTGAATCGGATAAAAATGAAAGAAAAGTGAAAGAGTAATATTATTAGCACATGTTTTCATTCATTAGAAAGACATTTTATAAGAAACTGCTTTTCAAATGAAGAATAAATTTGAAAGAGACTTCAAGCTGGCTTGTGAATGATGCAAGCACAGGTTTGAGTGTCATTGTTCAACTTTTATCCTTGAATATTTCGTGAAACAACTGCAATGGAGGCTTTCTGTGTAGATGAGAGGAATGATGAGAAATTGTTGGACTGACAGAAAATCTTGGAAGATAATTTTTAAGTGAGGGTTGCTAATTTTTAATGCTGTAGAGAATGAGTTTGAGAATTGAGGTGATGGCAAGTTGGCACTTTGAGTCAGATTGTGAAAGGAAACCATGAGAAAGGTTTTGCAAATTAGAGTAGTTTTCCAAGCAGCTTAACTGAAAAACAAAGTTTAACATTTTCCTCTACTATAAATTTGCAAGCTACACAAGAACTCCTGTAGAGATAAGATGACGAGATCACTATAAATATTACATTTAGCTCATGTTTTCTCTTTTCAAGGGCGATCAAATGTCAAAAAAATGAGGATGCGAGTAGCAACTTTAATGAACAGCGATTTTTCCTACTTTAGGAATTGAACTTTGGCAAATCGTAATTTTCCTTAAATCTAAATCAGTTGTCCAACTGTTCCAAACTTCCCTTAACTCAAAAGCAGCAAAATATGTCACAAGGTCCCTTTTGTGGGCCATATATTATTGATTTGGTCTGCTTTGAACATATTTTATCAAAACACTTTACTATTTAATATTAATATTTTAACCTTAACTCACCTTCAGGTTGAAATAACACTACTTAATTCATCAGACCACAGATGACCTTAGTCCTCATACAAACTACATACCATTAATGTACCTGAAGATATACAACTTGTACACATGTGCTGTACATACAGTCATACAGATCAAGCCGCAAAGTGCTATATATTAACAATGGTAGAAGATTAGACACTTAAGACATATAAATACTTAATGTGGTTGTTTTACATTTTAGAGTTTCTTTTGTATATTTTCTTGTAGTCAAAATACTGGGTCATCACAAATTTGGTGTATGATATGAAGAGATTATAGACCTTATTCCAAAATGGCAAACGTCATTTCAATGGCATAGAGTGTATAAGGTAACAGTTGAATACTACCACGTTAAAAGGCACAATAAAATGAATAATACACTGTGTAGTTTGGTAGGATAGAATAACACTGTGCACATTATTGACATATTTTGAATTTATGGAAGTTGATAATAGTTGAGCCAATAGGCCCTTTGCAGCTAACAAATCATGTGGTTGTACTGGAGTGCAAAACATATCTGACTTCATTGATTTAAAGGCCTTGAATGAGATTTGGTATTGTTATTAGCAAAACCTGTTTGTAAAATATGCTATTTTTCACCTCCAATTTATTGTCCATCTTTCTAAAACTGCATTTTTAAAGATAGATTGCTTTCCAGCATCAATGGCAACGCCTTTTCCATGGGGATCACGAGCTCAATTCATTCATTAATGAAGTATTATATTTATTAGTTATACCATGGCATGAGGGGTATTAGTGATTTAAATTGCCCAGGAAAGATTTGTAAAAAATTGATTGAACGACCCTGGCTTCCCTTGGGGACAAGCGTGTTGTTTTTGAGAAGAATAACACTAAAATACAATGTAATTATGCGGTTAACTAAATATTCAAAGAGCATGCACGTTTGTGGTTTTAAGTATCCCACATGTAAGAAGCGGGCTTGAGAAATGAAGAGAATAACGTGCAGATTGAAATAGCTCATCCCACATGGATTACGTTGACGGGTATCATGAAGACAGGTCAGTTTGGATTCAGTATTTTTCACCCAGGAGCGCAGGGTTAGTCGTGCCACAGGGGAGCAGGAGTTGATGCTTTTGACCCTCTCACTTCCAGCCTGCATTCTCTTCTAATTTTCCCTCATTACGCATGCAGGGGAAATTTAGAAATATGCGGGAAATTTCGAGACAATGCATATTTCTAAATATCCCTCCCATCAGGGAAAATTAGTGGTTTAAATGTGCGTCGGAGAACAAAAGAATCCGAGGCTACCATGGTATAACAGCATGCAAGTGTTAGCTGCAAAGGGGCTATTATTCAAACATTCACAACTCAATATGCACCAATATTAAAGACCAAACTCTCAAACTGCTGAATACCACATGGTGGTATTTACTTCAGCTAATAAACTAAATAAGTTTTAGGTTTTATGCAAATCAAGCAGCCATATTGCAATTGGGTCTATATCTTCGCTACTCATCAAATCATTTTACATTATTATACTTTTCTTCACTAAGTATAATCATTAGAAATAATGTTTGACTGATTCAATCGAAGAGCTTAAATGCAAGATGTTTGTTGGTTTAACTTGTAGCCATCCCTGTTTCTTATACCGTATACATAAATTTTCGTAGTTGCTACTTTTCCAGTAACAGTTGACAAGTCTTTCTATTTAATGACATTGCACATTGAAATATCAAAAATCAAACTTAAGAATCCATGTCTGGTTGTATTCAAGTACATCGTTTATTTCCAGAGCGCGACAGAAGTCATGTCCAATAACCTGGGGCTAGTGGGTTTTCCTGCTGGGCTAGTAGATGAGTTTGACAACTTGCATTTGGTGATACTTACATTGGTGATACCAAGATTGAAAGAGTGTCTACGTATAAGCTATTAGGAGATATAATTAGAGATGATCATAGATTACATTACTACCAAAGCCGTTAAAAGACTATATTCTCTCAGATTACTTAAACGAGCCGGTGTTTCACCCGACAAGATAATTATTGTATATAAGAGCTCCGTCAGATCCACCTTAGATACGCAGTACAGGCATGGCAGGACATTCCAAAGTACTTATCAGCCCAATTAGAATCGATACAAAAACGGGCTTTAAATCCACAGTACACCTACAATGAAGCCCTGGCCGCAGCTGATATGGTCTTACTAAGTAGTAGAAGGGAATCCATTTGTAAATCATTTGTTCAGTCCATGAAAGATAATTTAGACCACCCCTATCATTTTTATGTCCTAAGTCAACAACAATCAGAATACCATATAATTATTTTAAGATCTGGCACTGGAAAGGTGGTGACAAGAACCGCTAGAACCAAGAGAAATCCAAGATTTTGTGACTTAGATATGATGTTAGGAATAATCAGCATAGTTATAATTATTGTATAGATTAGTAGCCATTTTCTTGTTTTAATATCACTTGTTAATTCAGTTTTTAACTGCTAGAGAGTGAAATAAACGATATTATTATTATTATTATTATGACTTGTTAATTCAATTTTTAACTGCTAGAGAGTGAAAGAAACGATATTATTATTATTATTATCACTTGTTAATTCAGTTTTTAACTGCTAGAGAGTGAAATAAACGATATTATTATTACTTCTCGGGCTCACAATTTCCATCGTTTTCAAGGCTCTTCCGCTTGACTATTTCTCCTTTTGTTGTAATTTTACGATAGTTTACCGTACTGAGAATGTCCTTATTTTAGAGGACATCCACGGTAAACTACCGTAAATTAGTTACTGGTCAAAAGCTTTACTTGGGTCTAAAAAGACTAGTCCAGTATAAAGTAATCCCTTGTCAATGTTCCGTTAGAGTGTATTCGTGACAAATATTGACATATTAATAATAAAGAATTGATTGATTGGTTGTGGAGTGGACGGAAACCGGACTCTCCACTTGATCTTTGAAAACACAGGGAGTGCAGTCGGGTCTGAAGTTGGATGGATCTGTTTTGGGGCCAGATTTATGAACTAGTGTGACAACAGTGACAACCGCATGTTCAGTCAATTCAGCAGGTATTGTTCCCTCAGAAATAGTTCTGTTCATAAGTAGTGTTACTGGGAGGCTTGGCTGTAGCTTCGGTACCATCTTTGAGAAGTCGTGTTGGAATATCAACGAAGCCAGTAGATTTCTTGATCTTTATGGCCACCTGCTTTCCCCGTTTTTTTGTCTTCAGTTTTTTTTCAGTACTCCCTTATATGGGCTATACGGCTTTGTGTCGTGGGATAGAGCTGTCGAGGTCCGGGATAGGGTATCCTTTTTACGGTTTTGGTCTTGGAAAGGGTATGGATTTTGATATACTTGTCTTCGACGCCATGCTTAGCGCTCTATCGACCACACTACAGCATAAAATACCATATTAAAACAAACAACGGCTTTCGTGAGGTAATTTTAATTACATTTATGTAAAAATGACTGTATACATCATTCAACTGACATCTTATATGACGTTTTGTACTTGAAGTAATGCAGATCATTGTAACAATTAAACTATGTCCCCCAAAATATTGAATTAATTCATATTTTGTTCTTACTTTACTGTGATATAGAAGTCTACATAAATTGATGCATGAGTATGAATCTATAGTTTGGGTCTGGGATAGGTATATATTTTTTGCTTCAAGTCTGGGATAGGGAATGGTAAACGGCATTTTTAGGTCTGGGATAGGATCAGGGCCTTTGAGGTCCCCGCGGCACACCCCTGCCAAAACTGTTCGGAGTCCCCCCCCCCCCCCCCCCCCGGGGGGATGGTTTCAGGCCGCACGAATGACAAAATATACATACATGCAAACTTTTACTTTGATAAGCTAGCCACTGACAGTCAACTTACAATACGCTGATTTCCACGTGGGTCGTATTAAAATATTGCCTTTACAGGTACAAAAGATAAGAAGATCAAACTAAGTATATGTACATTTAAGATTAGAAGATACATATATAAAAAAAAAATTATATTAGCATAACTCAGGATCAGATAAGGAGACAATTTTACTTTTCAATTGCCGTAACGAACTGGCTGTTTTTGCGTCGTTTGGTAGACTGTTCCATAACAGCACCATTGTATTTAAAGCTGCGCTTGAGAAATTTGTTCGCGTCTTTGGAAGTGCTAGATCAGTCTCGGAGTCTCTTAGTTGATAATATTCGTTACTATCACTCATTTTGGTTAAAGAATTTAAGTGGGGTGCGGATTGTTCGTTGAGAGTTTTATACATTAATATCGACTTTGTTTATATGCGCCTTACTTGGAGAGTTTTCCATTCTAAATAATCAAGTACCTCGGCTGATCGGGTGTCATAATTTGTACCAGTTATGACTCTTGCAGCGCGGGATTGGACTTTTTGTATTTTTTCTTTAAGAGCCTTTCCACAGGTATCCCATAAGGGGGAACAACAGTCTAAGTAAGGTTGAATTAAAGCTCTATATATTGCTTCAAGTGAATTGATGGGGACGAACGGTTTAATTCGCTTTATGGCACCAATGCCCTCATTCTCTTTTTTGCAAATTTTCTCAATGTGGATCTCAAAAGAAAGCCTTTCACCAATTTCAACCCCTATGCATTTATGGGACCTTGGTACTGTCTATAGAAATAGTGCTTGAAAAAATCCCCAGATTTTGTTATTTAAATTATATATAGGCAGATCCAATAATCATTAGCTTTGTTTTAGAAGGGTGAAGCTGAAGTTTATTCACAGCGAGCCAATCACATATTATCGAGATCAGAATTTAGATTAGACGCAAGTTCAGCTGTATCGATCAGTGCAGATTTGGGTATCATCTGCATATAATCACGGAGTGGTAGATGTAAGACAGTTAGGCAAATCATTGATATAAAGAAGAAATAATAAGGGCCCGAAAATCGAATTGAGGAATTCCACAGAATATCTCTTTTGGCGATGACAAGTATCCGTTTACGAAGCATTGCTGTTTTTTGCCAGTAAGATAAGTATCGAACCATATATATTTGTTCTAAGCCTGAAACCCCGTAAAACTCCATTTTCGGTCAAGCAGAATCGAATGATCAATTGAATCAGTCGAATGCTTTACGAATCGAATGTCCAAAAACACTACACCTGTTAATTGTCCATGTTTTCGAACCATTCGTCGCACATCTGTATAAGGGCTGAAACAGTGAATGTCAAGGGCGAAACCATGATTGGAATTTGGAAAGCATTGCATTTTCAATAAGGTATCCATATAGTTGTCGGAATACCTCTTTCAAAAACTTTACTTATTATCGGAAAGATTGAAATTGGCCGATAATTCCCTATTCAGTCACGACGGTCATCCGCTTTGAATATTGGGCTTACACGCGAATTTTTCCAATATTCAACAAAGATTCCAGTAGAAAGTGACAGGTTAAAGATAAAAGTCAACGATGGTGCTATTCAAGTATCTGATGCAATCTTCCAAACCTTGGCTGGGATTTTATCGAGGCCTGTGCTCTTAGCTTAGACACTTTCGATTCAACTCAGGGTTTCAAAGTTTAAATAACATTATCTACCATCCGATACATCCGAAAACCTAAAAGATGCATGAGTGAGTATTCTGATTGTTGCCAAGGTAAGTATTAATGTCGTTTTTTGGCAGTCTGGTTGATTGCGCAGCCAAATTAGAGCCAATATTTATGAAAAATCGTTGAAGGATTCAGAAATATTTTTAGCATCCGAAATAATTTTTTCATTAACTTGAATTTCATTAACATTGCTAGATTGTTGTTCTTGCCGAGAAGGGAATTGATCAATGTCTTTTTAGGGTCTCAGTGTGAACAGGTTTTTTTATTTTTGCGATAATAATCGGACTGGACTTAGCTTTGCGCATTTCAGTATTTAATTTGTTCCTGGCAGATTGATAAAGTTTCCAATGGTGCTGAGCTCTATGTTTTATAGCGCGTTTTTTGTAGTAGTCGGCCTGCATCAGTCTCTCATTGCGCTCTTAATTTGAGAAGAGAGCCACGGAACAGAAGATGCTCTTACTCGGCTAATGACTAATAATTGGAGCGTGTCCAATCCAAAATTTCATTAAAATCTGATTTCCATATGCATGCTCGCCCGGCTGTGTTGGCCGTGATTTTCAAAATTTTCGACATTGTGCCAAGGAACCCTATCAGGCGCGGATCCAGACCGGTTTACACCGGTTTACGGAAACCGGTCAAAATTTCCAGATTTATTTAGTAACCTTAATGTATGGATCAATTCCAAACCCGTGCATGACCCCACCGGGCCACCCCCGGGCATTTGAACATTTTGAAAAAAAAATGATCAAATGCCCCACTACCAAAGCAGAAAAACTGTTCAAATGCACCACCAGTTTTTAATCCAGGCTGTTCAAATGCCCCACCATCGGGGACCAGATCGGAAAATTTCCCAAAAAAAATCGACAAAGACAAGGCAAAGACTATTGACAAATAAATGAAATCATTGCTTTATTGACAACTCTGACTCAAGCAATTCACAGGAAATACCGACGGTGAAAACCACCTTCAACCGGTCAGGGATGAGAACAATCATTTCTACCGGCTCGATCGTATATACTTTATAATAAACGTAATGGCTTGAAATTGAATATGTTAGCTTATGTTGTTGGTATATAAAGTACATGTATGTAACAGGCACCAATCGGTCCGTCTTTTAACGATATAAATAATTATGTTTCTAACTCGCGCTGTCGAGGGTCGCAGCAAATTCAACTTATCACAACTCTTGTCACGCACTTAATATCACGCAGTCGGTCAAAGTTCACGAAACAAAGCAAAACAACATAGTTTATAGGTTTAAACATAAACAATTTACCTCTGAAAGTGGGCTTCAAATTTGGCAGGTTCACTCTTTCAAGCCTCTACAAATGCGCAATCCTTATCCTGGAAGCTGTCCTCGTACGTTCGCCACGTGCGTTCGCCATTTCGACGCTTGTAGACAGACAGAATATATTTTTAAACACTGATCAAATGCCCCACCTCCTACCCCCACTGTTTGTCAAATGCCCGCCCCTGAGGTCATAGATACTCGTCAAATTTCCCACCCTCGGGAGCAAGCCTCTGATCAAATGCCCGGGGGTGGCCCGGGGGGGGGGGGGGGGGGGGGGGATGCACGGGTTTGGAATTGACTGATACATAACATTCGATTAAAACTCTCTTTGAGTAGCTGGTCTACTTTTAGGTACAGTGAACTTTCCGAACAGCAAAACTTAAAACACGCCATACCAGGTATAAAGATAAATTCATGTCTATTTTGTATTCAAACCTTTCGGTAATTGTCATCCTGTGGTTCACGGGAGTTCTCTAGCCTGATCATGACTGATTTCAGCCGTCTCCTCGACGGCTGAAATTCAGGCTAGGAGTTCTCATGCCCCACACTTTCTGAAAAATGTGCTTTATAGTAAGAAATCAAATACTGTTCAATGCATTTTTCGAGAATTCAAGGACATTTTAGGATTCAAGAACTTTTCAAAGTTTTATAAACTAATTGCGATTTTGAGACGCCGATACCGAATTATATTGCCGGCCAGTTGGGAGAAAAATATTTTTTCTTCCAACGCCGGCAATATAATTACCCTATATCATTATGACGTCACGGCTTGTTTATGAGGGGGACAGAATCGACTTGAACAATAGAATTTTGAACTAAATCTGCTCTGCTGAGGAAAATTTAACTTCGAATTGTCTGGTTTCCAGATATCAGCTGTATCAATGTTTATCCTACAATGTTTACCGTATTTGGTGGCTGTTAGCGCTATTCTACGTTCTTCAAAATGCATTTGATAGCGATTTCCTTTGTGTTGTTGCTGTTTTGTCCCCCTCCCACGACCGTGATCCTTAGCGTTTAAACAATAGATTGTTTTGATATGACGTCATAGTGATATAGGTCAATTCGGTATCGGCGTCTCAAAATCGTAATTAGTTTTGTCGGGAATTTTTAAAAGAAAGAAGAGAATGAAGCACCAAACTTATGCTGATCGTAATTTCAATTCTTAAAAGGTGCCTAGTATATCTATGGCAACGGTTTCACGGCTTGAGTGTAGAAAACTTTCGCGACGTGTTTTGAAATCTCCTCAAAAAATGTAAAAATTGTACTTTTAGCGGATAAGAGTGTTAGATTTCCGACGGAGACTACAATGCCAACCTTACCTTTAGGATTGAATAATTCTTATCTTGTAATTTACAGTGTTTTGAAGGTGAAATTGTAGAAATCTTGCTGTTGAACAAACGACTTTTGAACTTGACCTGGAACCCATGTAAATGCAAGGCTCGTGCAAGAGCCAATCAGAGGCTGGTATTCTGAGACGCCAATACCATGTTATATTGGCGTCTCAAAAGTAAACAAAATGATCAGTGAATTGTGATACTATAGGAAAATCACATGCCTGACGAGGTAATTCCACGTTAAATTGCACGAGAAAACCGATATCGCCCGAGTCGCCTGAAGATTTAGTACTTTTGTTGATATTTTGCTAAGTTATAAATAGCGCGCGTAGCTACAGTGGTGATTCCACTCTGAATCACCACTCCGTCTCAGCCAATCAGCGTCTGATTTCGCAAATGCACCGTGCGATTCAGCTTTTTAACATGGAATTCCCTCGTCAGGCAATGAATTTTCTTTGAATCCCATTGCATCTAGTGATTTACGAAAATAAATAAAGAATATACTCAGCTGTCTGAATGTTGCTGAAATTCCCGCCACGCGCCAGGAACCCATTGCGCGGTAAACTAACGAGCGAATAGGAATCAAGCTAAAATTAGACTGAGACTCACACGATGTTCAACTAAAAGTGCAGTCGTTGCTCACAAAATTTGGTTTTCCGACATCAAAACTGGATTTTTATGCACGAAAACACCTGTATTTTATTTAGGTACACTTAATTTCGATCTAATCTTTACCAAGAAAGCGAAAGTGCATTAACTGGACACAAAATTGTGAATGTTTGTGAAAGATTGAGAAAACCGGCGGCCTGTTGAAACCAGTTGTCGCTAAGTGAAAATCTAAAACCTGACAAACCGAAGAGCTGCTGCACAAGTATATATACGCACAAACTTGTAAGTATTAAGTGTTCCTTACTTTTTAAGCAAATTACCAAATGTTAATGCTCAATTCTCACAATAAATAAACGGCCTGTTTTTAAACTGTTGAATGTTACTTGTGTTCAGTCCACTCGTTTCCAAAATTTTCCTTGTACCACGATTTTAGTACCGTTCTGTAGCCGTGCTTTTCGTCCTGCTTTTACTGTTTTCAGTCATTTAGCTTCTCTGTGTGAATATTACATCAATTAAATCAGCAAATCCAGGAAGCCCCAGCTTTTCCGTTCAAAATCACACATTTTTGCTGCAGTTGTTTTTGTCGATTCCTCGGATGATTCGAGTCGGTTTCTTGTTCAGTCGAGCGCCAAAACATAACATTTCTCGTGAAAAACGGAATAAACGATATCTAATTTTCACGTTCTTTTACTACTGTTAACTTTGTGAATATCCTGGTTTGTAATTTTAACATGATTTGTGTCTCTGTTCGCGATAATAAAAATAAACAAAATATTTACGCGCGGGCTTCCTGTACATCGTTGAAAACAGCTTTTCAAACCGTTTAATTCCACAAAATATTAAACGCTTCGTTAGCCAATCAGCGCGCGATTTTGAGTCGTGCTATGGGATTCTATAAACTAATTGAGATTTTGAGACGCCGATACCGAATTATATTGCCGGCCAGTTGGGAGAAAATATATTCCGTATTGGGCGGAGTTGCGCAGCGACGAAGCCCAATACGAAGAATATATTTTCTTCCAACGCCGGCAATATAATTCGGTATCGGCGTCTCAAAATCTCAATTAGTTTTGTATCACGATTCAACAATTAAGTCGTGAATTGTTAAAAGAAAGAAGAGAATGAAGCACCAAACTTATGCTGATCGTAATTTCAATTCTCAAAAGCGCCTTAGTATATCTATGGCAACGGTTTCACGGCTTGAGTGGCGAAAACTTTCGCGACGTGTTTTGAAATCTCTTCAAAAATTGTGAAAATTGTACTTTTAGCGGATAAGAGTGTTAGATTTCTGACGGAAACTACAATGCCAACCTTACCTTTAGGATTGAATAATTCGTATCTTGTAATTTACAGTGTTTTGAAGGTGAAATTGTAGAAATCTTGCTGTTGAACAAACGACTTTTGAACTTGACCTGGAACCCATGTAACTGCAAGGGCTCGCGCAAGAGCCAATCAGAGGCTGGTATTCTGAGACGCAATACCATGTTATATTGGCGTCTCAAAAGTAAATAAAGTGATCAGTGAATCGTGATACTAAAATATATTGCCATCGGCACCCGATAAACAAAATACCACAGGGAGCCCGTTATCCCATCAGCTGCTTTTCGCGGCGAAAAGGTTCGCGGGTAAGTCCAGTCCATCTCGGTCACTTAACCCAAAATAATCTTGATTGTTCGTGTTGGGACGTTTATAATGCCGTCATGTTTTCTGGTTGCGCTATTAAACTCATCGTCGAGTAGATTCTAAGGTAAGCAAAAAATTATGGACAAGTTTCGCCCAAGTTTTAACTTCGCATAAGTTCAGAAGAAGCCGTACAACTGAGCATAACAACACACGTCTTGAAAATTATAAATTATTAAACTACTAAGCTAAGTTAACTAAAATGAAGCTTAAGTAGCGTTTGTCTATGTCGTTAATCGATGTTTAGTCTCCAGGTTAAGCGTAGTCCACACGAGCAAGTTTTCCTTGACAAGTTTTCCCTTGACAAGTTTTATTTGCTCGCGTAGACGACGAAAAATGACAAGTTTTGCCTTGACAAGTCTCAATAGAAGACCATTGAAGTAATGCACTTTCATATTAGATAACCCTGAGCACACAGTTTCCTTTATTTTCTGCTTGTAACTTTGACTGAGGACATCTTAGACAGCACTTAAAACAAATTCAAGCAAAAATTGTCAGAGAGGACATTAAGTACATATTGTAGTCATTGCAGCAGTCTATTGTTCTTACATGAATCATTACTTAACGTGGAATTACCAAGTCAGGCATGTGATTTTCCTTGAATCATAATTATAGTCTGATGAATTACTTCAATGATGATTAATATTTTAGTACTTCTGTTATAATTTAGCACATGTTAAGCTTACAGTGGTAATTCCACTCTGAATCACCACTCCTCTCAGCCAATCAGCATCTGATTTTGCAACACACTTGTGCAATTCAGCTGTGGCTGTAATTCTACCAATTAGAGCTACAATTGTATACAATTGAAGGGCTGTGTACAACAAGGGTGTAAGTGACTCATGATCACATTCTAAATTCTCCTTCAAGTTCTTTGTTTTCTAAGGGAGAATGTGATCAGGAATTACTTATGCCCTTATTGCACACACACTGTCCTTCAATTATTTGTTATCCAGCTGCACTCAGTGGAGTCCAAATAATGCCTGAAATGAGTGTCAAATATCCAGCAATGTCTTACCCTGGGTGCCAGAGGTTCTACCGCCCTCTCTATTAAAGCCAAAGTTTAGGATCGACGAGAAGGCTGGGACAACCTCTGGGTGCGTGAAGTATGTCTGACTCTGTCTGAGTCAGAATTTGATCCTGGCCCTCTGATTGGCCTAGAGAAAATTCATTTGTAACGATTGCTGCGATTGGACCACACCATAGCAGTTTCCAAGGTCGGCATTGTTTACCCGTTCCGTACATACATATACATATCTTTAATATAAGTTCCCAGAAGGGCTTTTCAACATATATTTACAAATGAATTAAGTTAAACTAGGAGAAACTATAAATTTGTTAAAATACTTATCGATAAAATTGCGTAAAAACTATATATGATCTAAAAACTATCTAAGGTTAAAAACTATTACATTGGATTCAGTCGTAATAAGAAGCTAATAATTTGGACTTAAGAGCTCTCTTAAATTGAGGAAATGAAGTCGACGCTTTAAGTGTGCTATCTAAGGCATTCCAAATCTTAACACCTCTGTAACTAAAGGACCTCTGACCGGATGCTGAGTTACATTTAGGAATGTTAAGGTCGCCGCAATTTCGAGTATTGCGCTGGTGTATACTGGATCTCTTGCAAAACTTATCCGATAAGTAGGATGGCGAAAGCCCATTTAAGCATTTAAAGGTCAATAAAATGTCTCTGAGATTAACAGTTTCTTTAACAGGTAGCCATTGAAGGTGGCGCAATATAGGTGTGATATGGTCAAATTTGCGTGTGCCAATTATTATTCTGGCTGAGAAATTCTGCACAAGTTGCAGTTTCTTGAAGTTCTTATCGGAGGTATTACCGTGTCGTTGAACCCATTGCGTTGCTGGAGTTCGCATGAGTTCCCTCGAGCTCTATAACACTCCAGAAAACGGCCGAATTAAAGGCCATTTCAACCAGCTGACCTGTTCTGTGTAGTGCTTTGGCCCTTGGGAGAGGAAATTGTATTTTTTTTCAGCTGTCCGAAAGTGCTGGCCTTTCATAATCCGTTGGGAATTAAGTCTACGTGGACAAAACCGGTTTAATCAATTTGCTAGAAAAAGGTTTCTCATGTGTCAATCAAAAGGGTCGATTAGTCTGGCATGGAAGTGAGATTCATACTTTGTGCGCCCAGAGGTTCTCCCAGCCTTCTAGTTGATCCTAAACTTTGGCTTAGAGAGGGCTCTAGAACCTCTGCCACCCAGGGTAGCAATGTCAGTGCAATGTTTGTATTTTAAAAATGTACTCTAGAAACTTAGTTTTATGGGCTTGCATGGGTTGATATGGAGACTTGTGCTCCTAGCATTATCTCAATTCAGAGGAAAACAAAAAACTTAATGTGGATTCAGGTTGAGCATTTAATGTGTCAGATTTTGTGTTCATCGCAATGGTTGATCGATCACGTTTTTTGACAAAAATGTACATGTTCCTAATACATAAGACAGTAGACATTCTCATTTTGCATGCTTTGTGTTCCATATTGTTCAATCTGTCTTATCAAGATTGAAGTAGCCAGAATACTATCTTGTATACTATTGCGGTCAAATAATTTCACTGAATTTTAATGGCATGCTTGCAAAACACCATCCCCCAAACACTCAGTCTGATGGAAAAGTGGTTTATTTCTGCCTAGAAATCTTACTCCGTTAAATGCTCAACTTGAATCTGGCTGCTGAACTAAGTGAACATACATTAGTTAGTGGTAGGAGGGCCAGGTACTAGATCTGCATTGTGACTTGCCCAAAAAATTGTGACTCTGCAGTTCTCTGGTCTCAAAAAATAATGACCCCCCCCTTGGATAAGCCTATAAATAATCCATATAAAAGAGAAGCATATAAAAATTTGACCCCCTCTAAATGGGAGCATAAAAAATCATGACTCCCCCTACAAATCTAGTAGCCCCTCCCCCTAGATCGCGCGCGGCCACCACTAAATAATGTCCGGTCCCTATAAAGTACATGTTCATGGAGATATATAGACTCACTGAGTATATGGCCATCACAATTTCACCAAAGTTGCTTTAAGTCAAAGCCGACAAATTTGAAGCAGTCAAAACTGTTGCAGGCCCAAAATAACAATTAAGAGGAATTTAAACAAATGGGTGATAATTTATTATACTAGCTCTTGAGGCACACAATCTAAACTGCTTTATTAAAGTCCATCCACAGTTTTTGAGGCATAGAGCTTGGAACAGCAACAAAAGCAGATGATCAGGAACAGATTTAGTGATAAAGAGCCATAAATTCACAAATAAAATGCCAGCCCCACTGAACTCTACAATGACTGCAAGTACATCAGCACATTAAAAACTGGCCAGAAAAATGAAGATATACTATGATTAATGCAGATTTAACAAGGGAAAGCCCCCCTGCCTCACAAATATTCAGTTTGTGATTGAATCAGATGATGAGAAAGAATGAAAACTTTGGCTCAGCTTATTCAAAGCTGTTTTGAAGAGTTGATTAATGTTTCTTTTATACTATATTATTACCCTTCGTCAAGGTTTAAATGTACTATGAATTCAAGACACTTCCTCCACCGCCATATTTCTCATACAAATCATATCAGGCCATTTATTTGTATTTTAAATTGACTCTTTAAAATTATTGAGTCATACTTCACACTAAACAGTCTAATAAAACATATATACTGTCTTTAAAAGAAATTATGCTTGAACATTGTGTTTCTTGAACATTGTGTTTCTTTCAGCTGTGACACAGAAACGTTGGAAGCAAACGTTACAGAACTGTTGGCTTCTGAAATGGAGGAGCAACAACAATTAGAAGATGGCAAAGAAGAAGAAGCAATTTACCATTTGATTGAGGCTTCCAAAGCAGGAAACAAAGAGGCCACTGAACTTTTAGCGAAACATCTGGAAAAAGGTGAAGGCATAACTACAGCAAATCGAGATGAGGTGGAATGGTGTGTGAGGACTCCAGAATCTGAGAAACGGCTGAAGCATGCTATAAATGAGTTATTTGTGGCCTTAAAAAAGGAGGGGAAAGAAATTGTGACTGCTGAAGAAATAGGTGATGCTTTACAGAAAGCTAAAGATAAATTAAAGGTATGGTGACCTGTTTGTTGTTTGTAATTAAATCTACTTTGTTTTTGTCATTTATTTTTTGATACCATAATCTAACACAATTAATTAAAGCTGCTTGCATGCTTTACATGCATGATTGCTAGATGAAGAATATCTAAAAATGATATCAAATCATAAAGTGCTACAGCTTAATTAATAGCAAATCTTGTTGATTATCAAGACAATGTTTTTTTGATATCATGAACACTGTATAAAGCTCCCTAATTTGATAGGACCTAACAAGTGGATCTAGCTCTGGTTCTTTGCAAAGTGATGAGGAAAGGAGAGAAGATTTGGGGTTGATGAGCCTGCTAACCAATGCCATGTCTGTTGGTGGCAAGGATGAATTCACGGTGAATGAGTTTATGGATACTGCTATGTCATATGCCCAAGGAGACGTACCTGAATTGGTTACTGTACTCAACAAAGAAGACATGGAGAAGTACAACAAGGCATCACTTATAGAAAAGGTATTAGTTATGCAAGTAAACAGCCTCCAAAGCAGCATATTTAGTAATAATAACAACAATAATAATAACAATCACATACTTGAAAAAAAATCAGAATTATGATTGGCTAAGAGCAGTGCTGTTCAAGTGTAATGCCAGGTTTTTTTCAGAGATTCTTTCATAAATGTACATAATACTCTAGCATTGAATTATAACCCATAATTCTGGTACATATGATATTTGATAATTACCAAAGCCTATAAGGAAAAGGAGGAAACTTCTGAAAATTTCCTGTGATTTGAGTGAAAAGTTTCAAATTTAGTTTGTACACCCTGCTAATTAATGCTAACATCATGCCATTTTCGAACATAGAGCATGCAGTGCTACAATGTAATTACGAACACACAACCATGCAGCTAAGTGAAAGAGTGAAGCTTATTTGATAATTTTTCATGTATGTGATCATGATTAACAAGCCCTTGATCTTTTACAGTTTCTCATTCAATTTGAAATTATTTCACACCCTTGTGTTTTTCAAAAGAGCTCAAATGTTGATGCTCTTTGAAATAATCACTTGTGAAAATTAATTTTAATCTCAAATTGACTGAGAAACTGCAGTATGATAATTATATACATATGCTGCTATAACTACTTCTACTACATGTACTACTAGCAGTAGCAGCAGTAAGCAGCACTACCACTACCACATAATAATAATACAAATAATTTATTTATAATAACAATAATAAAAACAAAAATAACAACAACAAAAATTGTTATACGTAATAGCATGGCATGAGGGAAATTAGTGATTAAATTCCCAGAGAGCAAAGGGAGGATTTGTGGAAGATCCTCCCGAGGTTAGAGGGGAAATTTAATCACTAACTTCTTGAAATGCCATGCTATCACTTTGTAATACATGTACTAGTATCACAGAGCTGGAACAGACAATCTCTGAGAAGTTTAGTTTTCTCTGCCTAAACTAAATATGGATTGTTGCAGTTGAGTTGCATTAAATGTTATTATGCTTGATTGAGTGCCATTGATTGGAATGACCCTGGCTTCCCCTGGGGACAAGCGTGTTTTTGAGAAGAATAACACTAAAATGTAATTATGTGGTTGACTTAATATTCAAAGAGCATGTGTGGAGTTTAATTACATCAAGTTTATGGTTTTAAGTATCCCACATGCAGGGATTGAGCCAGGGATTGGGCCAGAAATTGAGCCAGAAGGGACAATTGGGCCCTTTTGTGAGTGATCTGGAATTTAATTTCCTTTGGAAGCAGACAAAGCAGGTCAATTTGACCATAATGATTATAGCAATTTTTTCAAGGGATAAAAGTATTTTTAAAGCGGGAATGGCACAATTGTGCATCCTGGTTCGTTCCCTGCACATGGACGAAGTGGGTTTGAGAAATGAAGAGAAGAAGTTTCTTGAGCTATAAACTAGGTAGGTACAGGGTTAACAGGCATTGCGCCATTAGCCATTTCGGAGTTGAGGAAGGGACTGGAACTGAGTATCAAAACTTAATCTGATTAAGAGTGAACCCCATCACTAGAAAGATCACACTAAAATTAGTAGGTTTACCGACTTTGAGGAAGATTGGTTTGATAAGAAAATGTGGTGAGCTTTGGAAAAATGCAAAAATAAGAGAGTGCCACCACCAAAACCCATACATTCTCTCTTATTTTTGCAATTTTTGACAGCTTGCAATTCAGTTTGTTCTCAAACTTGGTAATACTACTAATTTTAGTGTGATCTTTCTTGTGATGTTCATTTCTTATTAAGTTTTGACACTCGGTCTCAGTCCCTTCCTCAACTCCAAAATAGCTAATAACCCAGTGTGCCAAGGGACAGTCCAATGTTCCTCATCGGCATGCATGCCCTTCTAGCCTTCCCTCTTGCGTGTCAATGAGGGAAAATTAGAAAAAAAGTATGCATGCTGATGAGGGAATTTAGAGATTAAATGTCCCTGAACAAACAAAGAAAACCGAGGTGATCATGGTATTACAATAATAATTGTAACAAAAATAGCAATTATAACAGTATTATAAATAATAATAACAATAACAAACAAAACATAACAACTTATAACAATAAATAATAATAACAGTAATAATAACAAAAATCTGTAAAAATAATAGTGGTAGTAGTTGTTAATCAGTAGTAGTAGTAGGAGCAAGAAGGATTAGGGAATAGGAGACAAACAGAACTCAATCTCCATGAGTGTACTTGTATCAAAGACATTGTGGACTTTTACAGGCTGCAGGGTTAAATACAGTAGGTACGTTATATATGTACATTGTATATGTAATATACATTGTATGTAATTATGGCAATTTAAATCGTATGCTGTTGTTTTTAGATCCACAAGTTTCCCCACCAGTCAGTTGAATCACTCAAACACTACATTCTCTTTAACATCTCTATGCGTGGCTCAAGTTGGGTGAAAACTCTCATCCCCACGGCTCAAATACAGACCCTTCTGCTGCTGTACATCTACAACCAGCTGACAGCTGAGATCCTGTGGTTTACTGTGCCTCTCGTTATCTTCTATATTTCAATGATGGGTCTAATTGTGTTTTCCCTGCAAATGTTCTATGGAAGAGAGGCTCTGAAACAGTTGAGGAGTGTCTCTGAACTAATGAAAAAGTGAGTACCGTATTTAGTCGCTCACGGATAAACCGCACTCGCGGATAAGCCGCACCCCACCGAGTTTAGAAGCTTGATTTATGGGAAAAAAAATTTGGGTACCTGTAATTTCAGCTCTGAAATAGTATAAACTTCATGTCTACATACTTAGATTTAATATGATTTATCTTTTCATAGTATTTGTTTACCGGGATCTGGTCATTCAGGTCACCTTTTAGATTGAATTTTACATCAACGTGCTCATCCGTAGCTTAGTAACCAGGTACCTGTTGGAAGAGAGAAAACTGGACACTAGAACAACATGTATCATCTGCTGTCTGTTGCTATCATATCTAAAAGGATATCCAGAAGCCATTGCAGAAAAACTTGTTACTCAAAGAGAGGTGGAAATCTGTTTGGCAAATTTGCAACATAAATTGATCTGTTAGGAGCCACCAAACTAATTACGCGGCCGCCCACCAGACAGATGTATAACTTTAACATCTCTCTAAAACCATCGATAATTTCTTGTTTAATGCCTCTGTACTTAAGAAACTCGCAGATCTGGGAATAAAAACGAGTACATCACTGCTCGATGTTGTGCACTGAAACTGAATTCAAACAAATAAGTGATATTTGCCTCATTTATGTCCAATTGCAAGTGCAAGACGTCCGCCATGCCATCCGCCATTTTGAAACCAGTTAGTCACGTGCACATTAGGCAACGAACTTGAGCCCACAATAAGAAAAAAGGCGCTACCAAATAAAAAGGCGCTACCTAAAAAAGGCGCTAGAAAAGTCGCTAAATGGAAAAAGTGTAACGTTTTTCCACATGTCACTTCAGGGCCACCGTACATAATGGCTCCCTCTAGTCGTCAACAAGAACAAACCATTTGGCATAAGATTACGGAACGGCTGTGCAGGATAATGTGGGGTCTTGCAGAACTAGCGATCACCAAAAAGCCATGCTCATAAATTTATTTCATTTATCAACCGAAAACTGTCAACCTGCACTTTGTACCCTCCGTCCTCGCTAGCTCACGTGCTCACTTTCTCACGTGACTTGACTCATAAATAATCCGGACATACAGAAAAACACACAGACAAACAAACAGACATCCACGTACTTTCAAACTTGCAGCGATTATATGTTGGCTCGCAAATATTTCATCATTCTAAACCTATCTTAATTAATATTAATGTTAACAACAATCTATAGATAAACTGCCAAGAAGTAAATTTTAAAAGACACCACAATAATTGAAGGGGTGACTGCAAGAACAGGTTAAGTGACTATTGATCATGTTCTAAATTCTCCTATAGAAAAGTGAAGTATATCAAGGAGAATTTAGAATGTGATCAGTGGTCACTTAACCTGTTCTTGCACTCACTCCTTCAATTACATACAGTGGTGTAGCTACATGTATATAGGCCATAGGCCCAGGCCTACAAATCTTACAGCCCATACTTATCTTATATTATTACAAATGAATGTTGGGCTTGAGCTAGGATAGGAGCTGTCAAAATACACAAAGTGCAGGAGAAGGCATTTGCAGAAGTCAAAAATTAATATAAAAATGTGGCACACACTGGTTGTTTGGGCCTACACATTTTAAAACTGAGATATATGTTCTGTTGTACAGTAGCTATTTTACAGTATTTTTTCATATTTACACGACCTTCATGCAACCCAGACTTTCTTCAGTTTCAGTTTTGTTGTAAAACATCATTGTCTTTAATTCTACTAGACATTTCGTCCTCATTTACATAAACTTTTTCTTCGAATTCACGTCCGATCTTTATCTAGTGCCATCAATCAAACATGTCTTCATTATGCTCTACATGGGTACCTCAAATTTCAGTGTAGAATGGCTCTTAACGTGATCTTGTATAACCCAAGAGTTGTTTTCCAGTGTTAATTTTTTGTAGCTATATGTTCCATTTAAGCCAGAAATTATACTCCATTCCTAAAAGTGAGGTATCCACAATAAAGGCATGTCAACAATATGCAACAGGTGATTATTGAAGAGGCTAGGAGACTAGTGAATCATTTAGTTCTAATTAAGGAGCCAGCAAGCTAGTGAGCATTGAATTATAGACTCCTAAGACTCCCAAATCTACTTACAATTTATAAAACAAGTAGATTAATTTCCTTTGTTTTTTGCTTCATGAATTATTAATGAGTTTGAAGCCCAGTACTGGCTCAACCTACATGTACATGTAGTTTAAATAACACCTTATTGCAGTGGCATTTTAGCCTTAATTGTAGGTGTCTGATCATTACTGGCCAGTCACCTGATGATAATTATATAAGAGTTTGATTTAATTATCTTTCTGATAATTATGTTATTGGTTTAAACAGACTCGATCCTCTAATTGATGAACAGGAAGCCGAGACCAAGTTCATATGGAAATCCATTACTCCATACATTTCGTTTTTCGTGTCACTCATCATTACCGTTGCTGTCTTTCCCCTGTGCGATAAGGCGTGGATTCCATGCTCGGAGCTTTCACTGATAGCTCTGTTCTTCACAGGTAAATATCCCTTAAAGGGGAACTGAACCCTAAAATTAGTCCGACTACTATACAAAGATGTAATCGAAAGAAATTAGTTTTTATATTGTATTTCTTTGTGTTGCGCGTCTTTGAAGTGAAAATCTGAAAACCTACCTGTACCTTACAACTGACCTTCGCTTTGTACAGACGGCTCAACTATTGTAATTTGTAACGTTATATATGCCTTGTATGGTGAATGAATAAATAATTATTATAGTTTTCCATGCATGCTGTCCCAGGCATTGAAAAGCTGGACTAAAGCTGGATTATGGAAGCACTGTAAGACTATTAATATTACTATTAATTTCAAAATTCCTAGAAAGATTGATAAACCGCATGTACGATCCTTGAAGCCGAATGAAGCCCCAATCTCAAGTTGTGTTTTTTTTATTAAATCGGATAGCTATTTCCTGTAAAACTATAGTGTTGGTCTGCGTCGGCCCAGTATAATCAACTAAGAGTATGCTAACCGCCGTGGGAAGAGCGAGTAACAGCTGACGTTTTACGAGCGTTATCCCTTAATTCGTCAGGAGCAAAACGAAGGGACGCTCTGACGAAGGGATAACGCTTGAAACGCCAGTTGCTACTCGTTTTTCATGGCGGTTTGCCTACCTTAATCGATATTTAGTTTATTCTATCAATGCTTTTTTTATTGTTATTGTTTTCAGTTTCTGCGCTCAGAGGTCTTCGTGATGAATACGACGAGCTTGCCATGTATACTATCGGCCTCAAGGTCCTCACCACAGTTCTCTATAGCTTGGAGGACGTAAAAGGGCTGTGGATTCTTTGCCGTCCACTTATAACAAGTGAGTACAGCTGTAGGACTGAAGATTGTAATTTGAGAGTTTTCGCATGAACGCGCGTTTTTCTTCACCTGCCCATCTAAGAGGTTTTTAAAAGTGGAACACGGAATATTAGTGACTTCATGTGTCCAAATGTGAAGATCCTTAAATTATAAACTATTCTTTTTTTTTTCAAAACAGCTAAAGTTAAATTTAGTAAAATATTTGTGGGCACTTCAATCCCTTGAAACCATTTTTTAAACTAACATTTTGACCTGCCTAACTCTCAGTCTCACCGGCTCTCAGCTGTCAATATATAACCACTAAATACTTAAACAGTGTCGGTTTTTCCTTTCCTGGACTGCGGTTTTCATATGAAAGGAAAAGATGCAGCAGTCAGTAACTTACGCCGTGCGGTTACTGTACGGCATGCAGTGACATTGAAATGGTTTTCCCGTTGCTCTTGTCCATCTGAACCAATCAAATTACGACTAAACGTATGCCACACCCTAACCATTGATAGTTGTATGCGATTGTGTGTAAAGCACTTTGATTCTCTGTATCGTATTGCAGTCCCTCTACCCTACACCCTGGAGATCCATATCAGTGTACCTTCCGCCCTCCATATTGTGATCCTAGCCATGCTTATCGTAATGGCAGGCCGTCACTCCTGGCGTGGCATCTACAAGGTGCTCATCCCTCACCTCGTGTGTCTACTGTGGTGGCAAATGTTCTCAGAACTCTTTCAGCATACAACGTGGCGTAGCATAGCACGAACGTCCGTGGGTTGGATCATCATTATTACCATGCTGCCACTAATTTTCCTCTACATCGTCGGTGTCTTCCTCGTCAGCTTCCTCCAGTGGTTCGGTACGTTGACTCTTGCCATGAAACTCGCTGTTACCGCCATAGCGATCGGATTATCCTCGGTCGTCATCCTGTACTCCAACATCCGCCTCCCAACAGATGTGAGACAAAAGAGAAAGTTCTTGCTTGGGGGAGTAGCGGTTGTGGTCCTATTCCTCTTGGGGCCCATTCTCTATGTCAATTATGTCCCAGCGGTTGGTTCCTTCGGGGTCCCTCTGACGTGGGAGCGCTATGATGGCCTTTGTGGACCCAAAGCTAAAGAGCATCATAACGAGGCTTCGCTTCAAGCCAGTTGTAGTGAATTCAGTGGCGAGACAGTGCTGTGGTCGGGCCGGGTCTCTTTTGTCAGGGTGGCTGCGGTAGAGAATAGATTCAGGTCGTTTGTGATGGCCATGCCGAGTTTTCTAAGACCAACACTGCGGTGCCTGCTGGGTCAGGAGGGTGAAAGGTGTGTTATTAGTTGTTCCGCGTGTCTTACGCTTTTGTGTTATTTATCTGCACGTTAACCGTTTCCACTTCAAGTCCTTCATCAGGCTTTACAGCGGTAGGTGGATAAGTCAAAAGTAAAAAAATCGAAAATAAGAAATGAAGTGTAATATCGACCAAATTCCAGTTTCGACTCTATTTTTACCTTTTTTGTTGGTCACGTGAATGGGTCTTTTGCAGGAATGCACGTGGTTGTACTGGGGGGCAAAATAATCTTAATTCGTATAGTTTAATAAACAAGCAGCAGTGTTTTATCAGATTTACAAACACGAGGACGCGAATATTTGTAGATCTGATAAAACACTGCTGTGAGTCTTTAAACTGCTTCAAAAACGTCGATGTATAGAGTCATGTAATTCAGTTATTTTGGCGATACGACCAATTTCGGCGGAGAAAATCCAAGTTAAAGTTTTTGTAAATTAGGGGATGAAATCTCACATTTATAGATCCCTTATCGGTCGGTGATTTCCTTTGTTTTTGCTTCATGAATTATTAATGAGTTTGATAAGTACTATTTAAAGGCACTTGTACGAGATCGGCAGTGTTATTAGCAAAACCTGTTTGTAAATGCTATTTTCCTTCTCCAATCGATCTGTCTAGAACAGCGTTTGTTAAGATAGCTTGCCATCCAGCATCCATGGCAACGCCTTTCCCATGGGGATCACGAGCTCAATTGATTCGTTCACGATCCCGGAAGCTCCGTGTACAATTTGGAGCGCTCATATGTAGCTCTCTGCTTCAAATTTAAAACTTTCCAGATTTACAACCTTTGAGGAAAATCTAGACGAGGCGAGTGTCTTGCCTTTTGCTAACTACGGCCATGGAATTGCACATAAGTGTATTACTAAAGGCTTAGTTAAACTGTGAGCTCGTTATTTACATTAAAAGTCGGTAATTATTCAATTCACGACAGTACTTTGTATGAAGTAAACCTATATGTTTCGTTCTTCTCTCAGTGCCACAGATTCGAGCTCCTCATCCGGGTGGATATTCAAACGTAGGTCTACAGGTGACTGCAATCTCAAGTCCTTCGATAGATACACGTTCCAGATGGGCGTGGTGATGATGTCAGATGACAATAAGACACTAACAGTCAAGATCAAGATCACACACCAATACTATCACACCATGGTAACACTCAAACCTTCATCTCAGGTACGTAGTGCCGAGTGAGGAGTTAGAAAGCATCCTGATACATTGTAGTATAATCACTCTGCGGTGAACCGACAACAAAGCAATTTCTAACTGAAGAAAACTCTGAATTTCTAACGAGACCTGAAACAACCGTGATTTATTTAATTACAATAACAACATACGTTATTAGGAAGGGGTATCTAATTTATTAGACATAATAACTCTGTGTTACATGAGAATGATCGAGTGAAGCATTGCCTTCTGTGTATTCTGTGAAAACCTAGATTAAATTTAGAATAAATTATTCAAAGGTGTCTATAAGAAAGATACCTTGGAGTGACAACTCACAACTAGGCATATCCTTAAGTACTACACTTCATTAACGATTATGTAGTCTACATATCAGCTTGAGCACATACGCTAGTTACGTAACCATTGATAACGTGAGAAATTATATTTATCATTTCTCGTCTCCAATGAGTATCTTCTGAAAACGGCCAATTAATCTAAACTTGTTATCTGAAAAGTATACTAGATGTAACACCCGCTGGCATTATCCGTAGGCGGGTTTTCCGGGTGTCATTGTTTACAATTTGCCGAAGTATCACAGAAAGAAATTCACTCGATAAACCACCACATTTTCCCTGGAAGTTAGCTATCTGATGCGGGAAAGTTTGACATGAAAAGGTTGGATACTCTCTCAAAAAGCTGCATAAAGTTACACCATTTATAAGGGTTTAGGTATTTAGGTGGCAAGAATGCTAATGAGACAAACATGTAAACACAATTTACGCCTATTTTGTTTCCAGTATCGAGGACTAACATGGCGCGGTTACATACAACATGCCGCACCATTTAAATGGCTTCCAATCGTACTAGCTCTTTTCAGTGATCATATCAAACTGCAGATATAACAAATTTCGTATGAATGGACAACAAGAAAGGCTTTAGATGTACCGTAACCGAACTGGTTCTTTACCCTTACCGGTAACTCCGTCTGTACTTTGATTGGATCAGAAGGACAAAATCATCAGAGGAACCATTTAAATATCATGACATGTCGTATCTTCTTGCCATAATTGCTCTATGTATACGGTGCGACAAGATGGTGGTACGGCTATTACATAGCCTGCGTACTCTTTTGTTCTCGTGTCTGCAGTATTGTTTGGCAGAAATCAGGAATACCTCTTTCTTGCGACTGAGAATGTTTTGTTTAAAAGTCGTACTCGTAGTAAAAGTTGTACTCGTTTTCGAATCTAAAGCTCTCTTTTACTGTTGTCACAGGTGACGTTCAAAGGCCGACTGGAGAGTGGACTGGGATTGAACACGGTCAGCCTATCGATGAGAAGCCTGTATATTAACGGAACACGTGTCAAGCCTCGAGTTGGTGTTCAGCGTGAAGACGTGTACGCTGGTCTAAAGCAGGCTGGACGGTACTCGGTACAGTTTTTCTTGTCTCCACTTGTCAATCAAAGAGGTGAAGAAGAAAATGATGAAGATGAATAGAATGGACGGTACTCAGTGATGTGGATCTTACTCCGCGTGACTCGCTTTTGAACCAAAGACAGTAGACTAAACGTCTCTGCTATGTTGAAGTTATTTATAGTGAACTGGATTTGGACCTGACATGGTATAGTTCTCTGGGTTCGATTTTTAGAAGCAAGGTTAAGCGTAAAACCCGGGGTTAAATCGCTAACATGAGGTTAAACTGTACAGATTACAATTACAGAATTAGCGCTATCATTGGGTTAAAGTTAACCTGCTTCGAACAGCCTAGAAATTGAAAAAACAAGATTACGAAAGCCTCGTCGTCGTTATTTAATTATTGAGGAAATGGCGGGAATCCTTCGCTTTTGTCTTCCTAGTACCGCAGAAACTGATCAAGGAAACAGCAAGCAGTCGTGTTTACAGTTATGCATATTTCCACCATAAACGCATCGTAGTGATTGCAATACCACTAGAAGAAGTAGAAGTTTTGAACGTTGGGTCACTACACTGCAGACAATGGAACTCGGTGTACAAATAAAGAAGTACAAGAACTGTACAAAGGCCAATTAACCTAAAAGACGAAGTAGTCGAACAATAATGTATACTGAATATTTTGTCTGAAAATATGAACTTGACTTTTGCCGTTAACTTTGCAACAGTCACAAATGAAACTACATAAATTTGGTAAATCAGATCATGTCAGATTGTTACTGCCGCAGCTAGCGAGCCTGGAGCGAGCGAGTTAGCAAGGCAGCAAATCTGCAACTCAACAGGGGGAGGAAACATTGCAGACCCATTATCACGACTGCTACAGAAGGAGATCAGGCATATATGCTTTGCAAAGTAACAACAATGCTTTCTAAATTAACCACACCCTTGCGAAGTTTATAAACAAGCTTGTTGCTGATGTTGACGTCACATATTCAGTATGGGTCCTGTTTAAATGTAGTTTCTTTATATTTCATAAACTTTGAGCGAATCTTGTAATTTAATTTCCGTCAGGAAAGTTTCGGGTTTTTTTTCGTGACACTTTAAAGTTACTATAGGATTGAGCTAGGATTCAGTGCTTATTCTTCTCTGTGGTCTTAATGCTAAGGTCAAGAATATAAAAGTGCTTTAGAGAAATTGTTTATTACAAATATCTATGGAAATTCCTAAAAGCCGTGACAGAGAACAGAGCCTATAGACGCTTTCTATATACGGCGCGGTATGCTTGGTTATGTAATTTCATGTTGGTTTCCTTGTACGGCCGGGACTTGTTCATATCTCAGTAAAATTGGCTCCGTTCGCGTAGTTTCTCAGTTCCCGGTAATTTTCCGCCATCTTAAAGCCCGGATGTTCCCATGCAGCTAGTTTAGTTATAAATTTATAAAAAAGAAGAACTTCAGTTCAACGCAAAGTCTTCGTGGTCAAGTTGATAAGGCGCCGGACTTCCGATTCTTAGGCCGGCCAGAATTGTTTTATTTTAACAAATGTTCACTGGTATTTAGAATAAGAAAATGTTCCTTCTATGAAGAAACTTTTTCTTGAAATAAGATGTTAAATTAAGAAATCTTAACTCAGCCGACTTGAAATTAAGAGTTTTCTTCTTATTTTAAGTTTTCAATTAAAGTCGAACAAGGCGAATGGTGCTTTGATTTACCTGTGATTTCTAGGTCTAAGAATATAACTGTTTTAATAAAATGCTGTTATTAAACTAGTAAAATAAATCATGTTCTTCATTTTCAGTTATTGAACATCTGAAAGAATAATATAAAATTGTCATATTATTATTTTGCATACGCTACTACAAATTTAGTAGATGTTAGACTAAAAATGTTTTGCAAATACAAGGTATCAAACCAAGTAATAATTTATTTCCATCTGGTTGTGATTGTTATTTTTAAGAACTTTCTGGCTCCCATTCTGGTTCATGAATTCGTTTACAATCTTGGACCATACTCACTACTCGGATCACTTTATTCGCTTGCTCTTGTCATCGGATTTGTTCTGTTTACGCCCTGTTTAGACATGTTTTATCGAATTTATTTATTCGTGTACACTAAAACCAAGCCAAAATGGCGTGAAATAAAATAATCAAGGGTATCGCTGGCTCAAGCTATCTGTGCATGCTCTGTCACGTATCTTAGCGTTTTCGAATCGTTTTAGCGTTTACGTGTGGACGGGGAAACGATTCGAAAACGCTCTCGTAGCTTCCGGGAGGAAGTAGCTATAGTAGCTTCCGGGAGGCAGTAGCTATAGTAGCTTCCGGGAGGCAGTAGCTTCCTAGAGGCAGTAGCTATAGTAGCTTCCGGGATGCAGTACCTATAGTAGCTTCCGGGATGCAGTAGCTATAGTAGCTTCCGGGATGCAGTAGCTATAGTAGCTTCCTAGAGGCAGTAGCTATAGTAGCTTCCGGGAGGTAGTAGCCATAGTAGCTTCCTAGAGGCAGTAGCTATAGTAGCTTCCGGGAGGTAGTAGCCATAGTATAGCTTCCGGGTCCTTCCGGCTTCCGTAGCTCATGTTTTCTCAGACAATATGTTTTTCTAAAGGCGATTTCTTGATGTAGAAAAAAGGAACAGTATAGGAGTCACTATTTTAAGGTCTTTAGGAGTTTAGGAGTAGCATGCCTTTGGACCTCTACCCTTGTCCTATTCGCAACAATGTTTTATTTATTTTATTCAGGGAGAGTATGCCTTTCGATCTTGAGTGTTCAGCTGCTCCTCGGTCAGTCGGGGCATGTGAAGCTAGTGCATGTTGTCACTTGATATTATGACTTATTCGTAACTTGGCCAGCCCGCTATATTTCTGTTTATTTTTGCAATTGCTATAAATGATACGCTAAGATAGAGGAGAGATGGGAGAGGATTTTTGGCAGAAAACCAACCTATGGTGTGAATGGTCATTGATGTTCATAAGAATACAGGACGATGAGTAATCATGGAGACTAGTTGTGCCAATCAGTCTCACAAGAGATTGTCAATATAAATAAAGAACTGACTGAGGAATTCAGAAATGTATTTCTTAATGAGCGTCATGGAGCCTCTCTTGGTCTTTAGTTCTGTACGTACTGCTCTTGTCTATTCGCTCAAGCTCAACTGTTGTATTTACAGTGGTACGTGATGTTAAGGGAATATGCATGGCTCGGAAGCGAGATCAGGAAGCTGATGTCACGAGCGTTAGAGCAAATGAGTAAAGATAGTTTTGCAATTATATGCACTAGTAATTGAAACCCCGACCCCGGGACATAACGGGGCATTAACGGGGACATGGCCGTGGAATAACGCACATTTAACGCTGCATTTCTCCGGTGGAACGGGGAAACTGGTAACGATTTACAAAATTTGCGGGGATTTTAGCGGTGGTTGTAACGCCAGCCACGACAGAGCGGGACTTGGCACGAGCATCGACGTGTATCAAACATGGCGGAAGGGATACTGTGATGTGTCGCTGAAAAAGGCAAGTTGCATTTCTCTTGACGATATGTGACTTTGTAGTTGAACCTGAACAGTACTTTTTATGGGGAATTCGGTGTGATGTTGGCCTGCGATAATACTGATTGCAGTATTAAGTGGTTCCACCTGGCATGTGTAGGTCTCGCAGTTGCTCCAAAAAGGGGGTGGTTGTGACCGAAGTGTGAGTATTTCTATGAAACTGAAACATTTTGTTGTTTTCTACCGGTAGCTTTAGTCGCACAAAATAATTGCAACTACCATACATACATTATAATCAGTTGCAATGATACATACAAAAATGCGTCCAGGCCATATGACGCCAAACCTCACGATATTGCTTACTGAAGTACTCGTATCACGAAGCCACTTTACGTTTTGTCTTTTTTCTTCTTCTATACCTTGTTTTCTTTAACATTGTGTCGGGTATTAAAGAAAGGACCACAACGAGCAAAAATCGTAGTTAATTTAAACAAGTCCTGGGTGTTTCCATCAGAGGCAGTGTTTATACTGAGTTAAGTCATGAGTACTATCTAGATGCACTGATCTGAATCAGGACTGAGTGCTTATTATTACTTATTTCATACTTGACACGGTTTTCTTTGTTCTTTGCATAAATGCAAGGGATGTATGAGAAAAGTTCCCGGGAGATGTATCTTACATACTCTTTGTTATTTGCAACAAGCCGGCTTTGTTAAAGTTTGCGTCACGGCAAAATATCAGATTAAATATATTTAAACGCAGCTGCATGACATTTCCTTTATATTCCTTTGTCGCATTGTTGTTGTTTTGTTGACAAACAACGGTTTCTGATAAAGAAGACAATGGTGGAGACTGTAAAAGTGCGGAAAGCATGTATAGTAATAGAAAATGTGCTTCAGAAATTTTTTTTTTCTTCAAAAAATGGAACAACATATTGAAGCTTATGTACATATTCAATTTATCAATGCCTCCTCCCAATTGAAAATTCTGAAGCACATGCCGGGGCTATAGGAGCGGGTATTGTAACAGCCAACTGTTCCCCGATGGGCGGGGAAAAGGTCAAAATGTAACACTGTATAAAGGTTACATTCCCCGCTTGTCCCGGGGGTCGGTGGGCCGCAGTTTCAATTGACTAGTGCATTAAGTAACAGTCCGCGCAAGAGGTAGGCACAATTCTATTGTTCAGATGCAATTTGCTTTCCCCACTTTAGTATTTTCTGTTTTTCATACTGACAACTCATCAACCCTTAAATCATAAATTTCTGAAATTATATCCACTAAAAATGCATTTTAAAGGTAGAGTTCTTTTGTGTGAAAACATTTTGTCCAATCAGAAGAGTGCAAAACAATAACCAAGAAAACGTTCAATTTAAAAATGTTCCCCATATTGAAAGTTCGTCATATTGAAAGTTATGAGAGTTTTCACTAGATGCAATTCAAATCTGTTTAAAAAAATGAGAAAAAATATTCTTCTTCTTCAATTTTAGATAGATTTTAATGTCTAAGCCAATGAGGTGGAAGATTGAAACAATACCCCAATTAGCATCTTTTTACATTCCATGCATAACATATGCCTACCTCTTGCGCGGACCATTACTTAATCTGAATGCTAGGGTCCATAAAGCAGCCATTATTTGCCTTGTTCACTGTTGATTTTCCTTTATTGTTCAATTTATTCCAATTATAACTTAATTAGAAAGTACTTTCTCGTGCTTGCATGGTCGTGTGCCGGAGTATACGATCCACGCCGCCAGATTAAAATCGGTGAACCGCGGGGTTATTGTATTTTTAAGGCCTTGCTGTTTGTGCATTTTTAATGCTCTGTTGTCAACAAGGGCACCCAACGAAGTTTTCGGTTAAAAAGTTGTTCGGGAGAGTAAGTTAGCCTAAAAGTTTCGGATTTGAAAAAAATGTCCCTAGAAAATTGTTTTCTGAAATACTGGCTAGAAAATTTGTTTTCAATCCCTAGAAAATTATAGAAGAAAAGGGAGACTAAAAGGTTTCCCCTAAAATATTCGTACGTCCCAATTCGTCTGATCAATAGAGTCAGAACGACACATTTTCATTCCCTAAGAATTGCCTAAAGGAAAAAAGAATCCCTAAAAAATTCGTACCTCCACCATAGTTATAGTGGAATGGTTATGAAACCCGGCAAACTTCAAAGGGGCTAACAAAGGCGCTGCGATTTATGTTGGAAGGGGGCAAGACAAAAGATTGTGCAGGGTCATAGTTCATTAGCGTCCCCTGAACGACTGAACTCACGTTTCTATTGGCTGATTGATTAACACATTGGAATTTCTATTGTGTTTTGTGCAGGGTCACGGTTGAAAGAAGCTAACAAAGACATAACAAAGAAGGTCGCTGGGTTTCATAACCATTCCACTCTATTAACTATGCCTCCACAAAACTTTGCAACATGAAGTTACTTGGGCTAGAAAATTCTTGTTTCTGTTCTAGACTACTAACAAATTTGTAGGCCGGGAATATTTTGCCATAGTATTTTCGGTTGACGCGATTTCCACCTAGAAAATCCGAACAGCTAATGGCTTTCTAGAATACGTCAAAAGACATAGTAGGCGCCTTAAAATGGTTAGATAAGCTGCAGACAACTGGTTTCAAACGAATTTCAAAAAGTACTCGTTAGGTGCCCTTGTTGTCAATCGTCTGTAAGTTTTTCTACGTACTGAATTCTCAGAACAATTTTGAGTAAAGAAGTTAAACCGATTAACGAGGTCCCGTTCATTTGATACCATCTTTCTCGATTTCAGTTGCAAACGCATTAATTACCATGATTAACAAGTCTGGAATTCGCTAATGCGTGCTACATATGCTCTTTGTTATTAGTCTAAACTCATTTTCTTTTGTCGATATCGCATTTCCAAAAGAGTGAAAGGAAAAACAAACTCGCGACATCTGAGTTTACAGCAAAATGGATTCCACAAAATCCAACCCCAAATCCTCTTCTCAGTCTCAAGCATTTGTAGAAATGAAAAATGAAGATGTTCATGAATTAATAGCGGTCCAGAGCTCAAAGCGACGGAAGAGAAAATGGGCCATTCTTGTCGCAGTGACAGTAACCATTGCTTTGACAGTCGCGATTGTGGTTCCTCTTCTACTGTCAACGAGCAATCAAAAGAGTTCAGGTTAGTAACGCAGTGATATTAGGCCTTCGATAGGGTTATTAATCCCCGTATCTTTAAGATATGCATCTGCACGCAGGCTAGTTGATAGCCTGATTAAAACAATTAATGAACTACACCCTAGACGGTTAGGATCTGCCTTGCGGTGCATAAGCTAATTAGGACACAAGTATCACAATCAATGGTTTTATCACGGTTTATTCCAGCGTTTATCCTTTAAAACAACGTTCTGTTGAAATCTCCTCTGGCAGTGCATGTACATGTTGGGGAATCAAGCGAAGAATGCCACACTGGTTCTCCGGTGAAGTTCCTACGAGTAGACTGACAGGGTCGATCATGATTAACTGTTTGCAGGCCAGTATTCCGTGTCGAATCAAAAATTTGGAATATATAAGTTTTAATATAAAACACAATTCACACAGGATATGTCTTATTGTCATACCAAGAAGACTGAACTAGTCAGGAAACTCTGAGCATTCCCTCTCTTTGATTCACTAGGCGTCAAAATCGACGGCAAACGTCTCAGTTGACCATTCTTGTGTACATAGCAACAGTGATCGATGTGCACAAAGATATTACTCTAGCCCGCCTGACTGAATGCAGGGCCGTAGCATGCCCTGAAAAACTGGGGGGGCACAAAGTCATTTCGCAACACGTGATCACCAAAACATATTTAATTTCATAGATAATCCTTCGATGGTGGAAACATTACACTCTCTGTTTAACGTCAGTATTTCACCAGGCACCCAAACTCGTCAAATGATTTTCTTTATCCCGAAGAAATACCATTGAAAATCGATTGATTCAAAAACCTATTCTCCCTGCCATTTTATATTTTATTTAGGTTTGTAGACTAAAGAATAACAACTGAATTGAAAAGAAAAGTGCTAATCCAATATAGACCACTTGTACATGCTCGAAGATCCAGCGCTACTTTTTTTCCCGGCCGCTTTACAAATCAACTTCTATTAGTCCATGGATTTTTTTACTATTCACGGCTTCAATTTTTCGCCGAAGGGGAAGTTTCAACTTTCAAGCGCGAACTTATTAATACTCGTGTTAGTCCTAGTTGTTTACGCGAGTTAAAGCGAATTGACTAGTCTCGCGTTGGTGGCTCAAGCGAGTTTCGGCTGTGGCTGGAGACACGCCGTTTTACAGCGTCCGACAAAAAAATCACCTGGGTTTCCGAGGGGGCCAGGTACCTGATAATACCTTGTTGTTGTTTTTTTGGACAAAATTTGGGGGGGCACGGGCCCCCCCGGCCCCTAAGGGCGCTACGGCCATGTGAATGCACAGTACTATTTACTGAACTGAGCAAACCTGCCGAAGAACAAAACAACTATACCTCTCACAATAGTGCTTTATGACTCAGGTTAGAGATTACTGTTTTTCCACACAGTTTATGGCCCAGTGCAAAGTTAGTGAAGTGATTAATGAATCAATGTTCCCGCGAAAGACATAATAAACAAATGAAATGAAAGATTTTCTCAAACAAATAGGGAAAAAGGCAGAATAAAAAAATGTATAGTTCATCTCTAGTTTTATTCAATATTCGGATGGCTTTGAGGGCGTGACCTCTTATTCCTGTTTCAATGCTTCGATTATTTTTGCAGATGTGAAACTATATATGAATTCTTATGTTAACAGATAAAGAGTAGAAATGTGACCCATAACGTCAACACAACTATAATTGTTTTTGTACTATCAAATTCTTTCACTATACTTTGGATGTTTTTGTTGCAAGTTTAATTTTTACGTCAAACTGTAAACAAAGTTTATCTCATTTAGAGACTCTAAACCGAACAGTAAATGTTCTAAACTTTCCGAAACTTGACTATGTCAATGAACAGATGAACTTCTCCAGTAATAGTAATTTATAATTTAAGGAAAATAGACTGTTATACATTCAATGGCATGGGTGATTGTGGTAAAAACATTCATGTATATGTATTTACTTGCACACTTAGAGCAGATTTCGTATGAGTGGGTCAAAAACACGGCAGGTCCGTAGCCTTACCGTAACTGTCAGTACTATCACGTTATTACTGTACATCACACTACACATATTTATTTCACTTAATGGGGAGTTGGCTTAGAAAACATTTAGTTCCTTCAACTTCCCTGCACCCTTTCCTATTATATATTCCCCCCCCCCCCCCCCCCTAATATCTATTATTATAATTATTAAGTGAATGTCTGTAAATTACCCAAATGTAAAGCAATGAGTGTGAAATAAAGAAGAATACTGTAGCGTAACTCTGTAATTTGATTGGATCAGAAGGACAAAAACAATAGGAAAACCATTTCAACGTCAGTAACGAAATCCGCTCTACCAATTTTTGACGTTCACAGGAATTCAAAAGGAATAAAAAATATATAGAATACAGCACATCGCCGATATGATAAACGGACCTTAAAATGCACAAATGTTTCCGACGTCTGTAAACTACAAACTGACAAGCAGTCACTAGGTCTATCTGACTCGATTAACTTATTTCAGATAATATGTGCCCTACGTTGTAAATATTTATTACTTATTGTGGTAAAATAAATCAGTCGTTGCTGTCTGGTATTGCGCATTTATGGAGTGAATGCTCGACTGGTGACTGTTAATTGGCTACAAACACTTAGTCCCCTCCCTTAAATGCATGCTTGATTGCAATAACACGCAATATCTCCCTTAAATGCATGCTTGATTGCAATAATACGCAATATCTCCCTTAAATGCATGCTTGATTGCAATAATACGGAATATCTCCCTTAAATGCATGCTTGATTGCAATAATACGCAATATCTCCCTTAAATGCATGCTTGATTGCAATAATACGCAATATCTCCCTTAAATGCATGCTTGATTGCAATAATACGCAATATCTCCCTTAAATGCATGCTTGATTGCAATAATACGCAATATCTCCCTTAAATGCATGCTTGATTGCAATAATACGCAATATCTCCCTTAAATGCATGCTTGATTGCAATAATACGCAATATCTCCCTTAAATGCAGGCTTGATTGCAATAATACGCAATATCTCCCTTAAATGCATGCTTTATTGCAATAATACGCAATATCTTCCTTGAAGACTTCATGTATGTCGATGACAGTTTGTTGGTATTTTTGCATATTCGCTTTGATTTTAACCATCCCACATGTGCGCGAAGTTCGTCAAATCGCTGAAAATACCGAAAATACCAGACATTATCGCTCGAAAGGAGCCAAAGTAATGGCTAATCCAACAACAAAAACACCCTAACCCAAAGAACGAAAGGTACAACAACAATAGAGCTACAAGTACAGTATAATGGTCCAATCAGAATACAGGTCTGGAAGTGGTATTGTATTACTCCAAATAACTGCGTATTTAAAGCCTGTCGCTGTGACACAGCCCCTTTTAATGTTTTCAGACGCAGTGAAGCCAACCACAAAAACTCAGCATCCAGCCAGCACAACAACAACCCAGCAGTCGACCAGCACAACCTATAAGCAAACCGCAGTAACAACAGGTATATTAAACGGTCACTACAACGTACCATTCGTGTATTGAAACACGAGGAATCTCTCACTGCTGCCGTTGTATGAACAAATTTATTTGAATGCAACTGCAAATATTACTACCCTGCATAAATAAAGATTGTGTATCTTTGTATTAAACCTAAATTAGATTTATTTTGTTTATCGTCATACAAGAGCACTAAGGGCGGGTCAGAATAAGACTAATAGACGGTAAGCGTATTTTTGGGGATCTCTTCCGTTTCTGGAATAAACAGAATACTTCCGATAGCAGAATGAACAGAACGTATGAACAGAATGAAAGAACAGCGATTTATTCGAAAGATGCAAAATGGCGTTCTTTTGAGGATTTTTGCCGGGAAACCTGTTGCGCGCGGCGCCCGTAACCAAAAACTTTACTTCCGTCTAATTCAAAATGACAGTTGTTAGTTCTCAGGTCGCCTCCGTCAAGATCATTCCGTTTTCAAAACATATGTTCTTTTGAGAATTAGTACACTGCGTATCTGTTATTCCTATGCCGGAATAGGAATAGCCGGAATGGCTCGTTTTCACGTGACGTCATCACCGCCATCTTGGTTGAACGTTAATAAAATATGTCTCGTTAGTTTCTCTTGTTAGTTCAATCAACATGACTGCTATGTCTTTGTTATCTGGTTCTCTGGGGATTGATTACAAACCAGCAATAGTCCCAAAAGAATGCGCCAATGACAAATACATTAGTCTCTTCAAGTTTAACGTTTCTTCCAGCTGTTCTGTTTCTATTTCTAGCTCCAGTCTCTTTGGGACAATGGACCGAGTGGACACCATGCAGTGTCACATGCAGAAATGGCACCAAAACACGCATGCGCAATTGTACTACACAAACCCCATGGCATGCTGGGTGTAAGGAACACACCGTAGAGAGTCTCGCGTGCAGTCTGCCTGCTTGTCCAGGTGAGTTCTAATTTCTAGGAGAGAGAAAATGCAGCTCAGACAAAGTAACTTAGGACTTTTTAATGTTCCCAATTCCATACATTTTCTGTATTTAGTATACACATGGGATCGCCTAACCTTGCCTTTTGCTCGCGTGCACCGTTCCTTCCGAGCCATCAAACTTGATTATATGTTTTGCGATGACGCAAATAGTGTTAACCAATGGCTTTGTGTTATTTTGGTTTTAATTCAGCACCACGTGTACCCGGAAACTGGTCAGAGTGGAGCCAGTGGTCGTCTTGCAGTGTGACATGCGCAAATGGGACGACATTACGCATGCGCAATTGTTCAAATACGGAGAATGGGGACAGAAAGTGTATAGGTGCAGCACGTGAGATACGAAACTGCACCATGGGTGTTTGTCCAGGTGAGAGTTAGACTGAATATTAGAAAATGGTCATGCACCTATAGTTGTCATATTTAAAGTTACACAATTAGCAAGTAAACCATGCTTTTCATGGTGGCTGGAGAATGTTTGCACGATAATTACAGGTTTGCTTCCTGAATCTTTTTTAAACAGCATTAATCCAACACTCAAATGTTGCTTAAAACTGTTTTAACGATCAAATCCATAGAGTAATACCTAGCCCGATCTTCAACAAGGCACACAGAAAGATTAAAATTCAAGTTAGACAGCTCGACTTCAATGTTATGTTAAACCAAGTTACTACTTTAGGTTGTCCGGCTTTGACATACCCTTTCGTATCGTACATAGGGGTACAGTTTTCAACTTTTCTCAAGTTATTCCATATGGCTGCAGAGGTTTTATTGGAAGGCGGTTGTAGGTGAAAGGTTTGCAATTCCATTTTACAGCTGCTGCCGCCGTGCATCTGACAGAGATGGGATTCAATTATACTGATTTAAAGTGCCTATGAAACGAAACTTTGGTCATTATAAAATAAATATCCCATTTGAAAATCCTTTTGAAATGATAATGAATGGTGTTTATTGCTTGTCAATATCTCATCTCGTTCCAGAGATATTAAGGTTTTTAGAATATGCAAATTAGATTATCTGTGACGTCATTGGGTGGACACAGCCATGAGGACAAATAACAAATGAAGAATATCTCTGCATATAGTCAGTAAAAACAATTGAAGCTTTGCATATGGAAGCTACTATGGAAAACACACATCATTGTGCAAACTAAGATGTTACTATGGTAACACTCTAGGCTCCAGGCTCTAGGCTCTTTTCACCTTGAACCTAAAATTGTAGTTTTTATGACTGTCACACAAAATAATTCACTTTAAGCCACTCGCATACAATGCTTACATGTTCCAAACCTTCTGATATGGCCACAGTAGAAATAATGTGTTTGGCAAAAGATAAATTAGGAAATTTATTTTCCTCATTGAATGAGCCTGCATGGGTGTCTTGTTGAAGATGAAAAGCCATTTATCTAAGGATTAACCTGATACTAGGTATTACTCTATGGATTTGATTGTTATTCATTTGGTATATTCCTTCCTTTTCATTACAACACCAGATGCCGATTGTTCCAAACTATACACTGCTGGAGTGAGACAAAATGGTGTGTACACAGTGGACCCTGACGGTCGAGGTGCCTTCCAAGTCTACTGTGACATGATAACAGACGGAGGGGGGTGGACAGTCTTCCAGAGAAGACAAGATGGATCCGTTGACTTCTATCGCACTTGGAACAAGTATAAAACAGGTTTTGGAAACCTGACTGGCGAGTTCTGGTTAGGCAACGACTACACTCACCGACTAACTGCTAGAACAGCGTCGATGCTTTGCGTTAATCTGAAGGATTGGAATGGAAACAAAGCAAACGCGACGTACGAGACATTTTCTGTAGCTAATGAGTCATTAAACTATACCCTCACAGCTGAGACCTTCTATGGAAAAGCAGGAGACTCACTCGGTGAGCATAACACTATGAAGTTTACGACCAGAGATAGGGATAATGACCAAGAGGCGGCTTCAAATTGTGCTCTTGGATATAAAGGAGGCTGGTGGTACAACGCCTGCTATAACTCAAACTTGAATGGCCAGTTTTTGGGAAATACTGTCAATGTGAAAGGAGTCGTGTGGCGCCGTTTTACTGGAGGATTATTTAGGTCGCTGAAGTTCACTGAAATGAAACTTCGACCAAGTTCATTCTGAACCAGACATTTCCGTACGTTTTATTAAATCAGACATATCTGTTACAGGTCAACTTTATTTTCAGATCATTTTTGTCAACCTAGGTACTTTTTTCCAACCTGTATATAAGGGCTGAGTAACCTAGCCACCGTATGCCATGCGTTTAGAGAGTTCAACATGCACGCCACCACCAACCTCGCTCGTCCCCAGTGTCTTCTCGGATCTGACCGAGAAGACACTGGGAACGAGGTTGCGCCACAACCATAGAACCAATAACTTCCAAACGCCCGCCCCAAACTGAAAAGCAAGTCCCCGCAACCCAGACGCCGCAGTTGTTCGGCCTCGATGTCCACCGTCTTGCCCGTCCTAACTGCTGGGGACGAACCGCCACCCAAACTGGTAAAAACCTCGAAGTCCGACTCCTCAGCGCCCGTTGAAGCTCCCTTAGATGTAATTTGGTACTCTCTAGAGTCCTCGCTCTTCTCCACTTTCTCCCCGTTACTGTAGTCTTTTTAGATTGCCCTCCCATGCCATTTAGTCGCTTAGGGTCGTCATTTATTCCTTTGTAGCTATTATCATCTTTCGCTTTCTAATGCTAGTTTATTTACCTTCACGTGCACGTGTTCGTTCTAGTATTTTCTACCAGCACCTTATCCTTCACATGGTTCCTCGCATAACGTTCTACGTGCTTCGGTGTCCCACGCTAGTTCCGTTATCCAGGTCATTTCTTCAGTTTAGTTTGTCCATATTTCTTTCCCTTCGGCCTTTTGTTGGTCTCATTTTCCTTTGGACATTTGCATATCAGTCTGCTTTATCTCACGGGCCGCTCCGGAGACTGCACTTGTCACGTATCCTGCTTCATTCAGCGTGGGATCTGTTGTGCCATTGCATTTTTCTAGTGGCCATCTACATCATTGTTTTGTTTTGCCTCGTGCTCATTATTCTCTGCAGTTATCTCTGCTTTTCCATTTGTTATCTATTTGTATTCAGTTATTTTTTATTATTCGTTAGATCTTTCCGTCCCTAATCTGCCCAGGACCGGTGCAGGAGGTAGTCGGTGTATCAGATTTTCGTGTCCCCTAGTCGGCCCATGGCCGGTGTAGGCGGTAATCGGTGTGTCAGATCTTCGCGTCCCCTAATTGGGCCATGGCCGGTGCAAGCGGTAATCAGTATGTCATCTATGTATGTCCCCTCGTCGGCCTATGGCCGGTGCAGGGGTCAAGCGGGTGTCAGTTCTTCGAGGTTACTATACGTCGTGCAGGGTGCAGATGTGAAAATTTGCTGCCTCCTGTGGCTAATATTATGTTGAACTGACCGCTTTCTCGTGGTCATTTCTCATTATTGCACTTTCAGTCCGATGTAATAAAGGGGTTGCATGTCCGTATTATCGCCCTGGAAGACTCTACAAAGACCTCTGTGACCTTGGTGCTTACCCGTATCGTCGTCCATGTGACCTTGGTGCTTACCCGTATCGTCGCCCATGTGACCTTGGTGTTACCCGTATCGTCGCCCATGTGACCTTGGTGCTTACCCGTATCGTCGCCCATGTGACCTTGGTGCTTACCCGTATCGTCGCCCATGTGACCTTGGTGCTTACCCGTATCGTCGCCCATGTGACCTTGGTGCTTACCCGTATCGTCGCCCATGTGACCTTGGTACTTACCCGTATCGTCGTCCATGTGACCTTGGTGATTACCCGTATCGTCGCCCATGTGACCTTGGTGCTTACCCGTATCGTCGCCCATGTGACCTTGGTGCTTACCCGTATCGTCGCCCATGTGACCTTGGTGCTTACCCGTATCGTCGCCCATGTGACCTTGGTACTTACCCGTATCGTCGTCCATGTGACCTTGGTGATTACCCGTATCGTCGCCCATGTGACCTCGGTGCTTACCCGTATCGTCGCCCATGTATAAACCTCGGTGCTTACCCGTATCGTCACCTAAGTAACCTCGGTGCTTACCCGTATCGTCACCTAAGTAACCTCGGTGCTTACCCGTATCGTCGCCCATGTATAAACCTCGGTGCTTACCCGTATTGTCGCCCTGAAAGGCTCTACAAAGACCTCTTGACCTCGGTGCTTACCCGTATCGTTGATTACTCGAAGAGGTCTCCCGACGATTTTGACAAATACCAGGCTTTAGCGCTGGCAGCGTCCCTACAACAACAACAACAACAAAGTTTTATTTGTAACCACACACTTGATAAATTACATGACAGTTAAAATATAAATGTCCGTTACTGGCAATCTGAAAATAGTAAAACTAATCGTGTCAGATTGCCACTATAGAAAACAAATTACAATGGTATGGTCAAGTATCAAGTAAGCTTACAATTTCTATGAAACAATAAACAATATATACATATATATATATACAGTCGTTGCCGTTAATGTTGTCCTAGACATATGCACATATGGATTTATAGCCTTTGTTCAGTTCGCATCTTTTACATAAAGAACGGTAATCAGCCGTGAACGCTCCCTTTGTATTTGGTAACAAAGAGCCACGGTGGTCTAATGGTTAACGCTCTTGCTTACCAGTTCGAAGCCCCGAGTTCAAGTCTCAGTATCGGCATTTTTGTTACTGCGAATATTTTTTTCATTTCTTTTCCCCCTTTTTATCTGACTGCATTCCCTTAAAAGCTTTTATTTCAAACGTGACAACAATAACGGAGTTCTTTTTAACCTTTGAAATGCCTAGGACACCTATCACCACATATATTTTATTAAGGGATGTTCGAACATTTCTTTTGCAAAAGCTTCGACTGCCGCAGGGAATGTAGTATTTTGATCATCGACATCGTCCATGGCGTAGCTTCAAAAGTTTGTTATCGTTTGTCAAACCTTACGCCGAGTACACGGCTTTAATTCCATGTGAATTCTTTTCCTTCACAAAGAAAAAAGGTTCGTCAAATTATGCAAGCATTACTATGGGTTTCAAAGAGAATTCTGGACAATTTCTGGACTGCCGGATATTTTCAAAACTGTCCGCTCCGTGTCTCGCGGCCGATGTTTTCGAAATCTCGAGGGAAAAAAATGAGGTCGCTCGCTCAGTCTGCCTAAGTTCAGAAAATCAGTACGAATGAAATTCATAACACTTGCTAAAATCGCTTCCTACTTCTAAACAAATATATAATACTTTGAATCAGTGGGTATCTAGTATTTTCAAAACTGTTTCTGGTATATACATGTAAGCCCGGCACAGTGTAAGAAAACTGAACAAATTACGCTTATTCAAACCCACAACCATCAACAGAATCGCTACACCGTTCTAAACGAAAATAGCGAAATTTGGGCGTACTCAGTCAGTGCTGGTATAATTATCTACTTCGAAATTCTGGGAAAATTTGAGACCGTTTCAGGTTGACAGTATTATTTTAGCTACATCGTCCGTTCTTATCCTATGTAAACAAAACAAAAAGACAAGGGGGGGAAAAAAGAAAAAAAAAAGAGAAAAAAAAAGATACGATGCCGATACGGAGACTTGAACTCGGGGCTTCGAACTGGTAAGCAAGAGCGTTAACCGTTAGACCACCGTGGCTCTTTGTGACCAAATACAAAGTGTGCGTTCACGGCTGATTACCGTTCTTTATGTAAAAGGTGCGAACTGAACAAAGGCTATAAATCCATATGTGCATATGTCTAGGACAACATTAACGGCAACGACTGTATACAAATACATATACATACATATATATATATATATATACAGCAGATATGAACACAGACATCATGACAAATGAAGTATAACTAAACTAGAAGAAAAAAAGAAAAAAATTGGCAAAAAATAATAGGTAGCATCAGTAGGAATTAATAATATCAGTTTTAATATATTTTTTAAAGGACGGTTTTGACAGAAGCTTGTATTCGTCATTAATAGAATTCCAATTTTTTGCACCAGAAAATCGAAGACCAAATTTTCCATAGTTTGTTCTAATCTGGGGAAGGCAATATGTTTTCCTAGCAGCCAATCTAGTATTATAATTATGCCTTTCATTTACACTTTCAAAAAAACCTGAAAAAGCTCTGGGCAGCCTAGAAGTGAAATAATCATACATAAAGTTTGCATTGTGGAAGAATATTAGGTCAAGAAACTTTAGAATACCCAATGCTTTGAAAAGAGGGCTGGAGTGCTCACGGAAATCAGAAAACGTTATGATTCTTACTGCTTTCTTTTGTAGTTATTAGTGGCTTAAGAGTTGAATTGTAAGTGTTACCATAAACAGCAAGACCATATGTTAGAAAAGGAAAGATCAAGGTATAATAGAGCTGTGTTAGAATGTTAGTGTTTACATAATGGCGAATTTTAGAAAGTACTCCTATACCTCTGCTAACTTTTTTAGAAACATGAAGTACATGATTCTTCCAGCTTAAGTTGGAATCAAGATATACGCCAAGATATTTAATACTACATTCTTTCTTGATTGCTTTCCCGTTGATGGACAATTTAGTGATAAAAGGAACTTTTCTTTGTGGGGTATGAAATATGACATAATTAGTTTTATCTACATTAAGTGAAAGCTTATTACATGCTAGCCATGTACTGATATATTCCAAGTGAGTATTTATATGTTGTTCCAAGACTGACAAGTTTTTATTTGAGTAAAAAAGATTTGTATCATCAGCAAACAAATGGAACTCTAGCATATCAGAGCAAAATTTTATGTCATTAATGTAGATGAGGAACAAAAGAGGGCCAAGTACAGACCCTTGTGGAACTCCACAGGAAATACATTTCTCATCTGAGATTACACTACCAATTGATACTATCTGCTTTCTATTGGATAAATAAGAAGCAAACCATTCCAATACAATGCCCCGAATGCCATAGTTTTTAAGTTTTTCTAACAAAATTATATGATTCACAGTATCGAAGGCTTTACTAAGGTCAAGAAATATGCCACAAGAAAACTTTCCTTCTTCTATTGCCTTTTGGATTTTATCAGCAATCAAAACTAAGGCATGGACGGTTGAGTGGTTTTTCCGAAAGCCAAATTGTTTATCACTCAAGATGTTTAGTTTATCGATATAATCAGTGAGGCTGTTGTACATTAGTTTTTCTATTAGTCTATTGAAAACAGAAAGTAATGAAATTGGGCGATAGTTATTTACAGAAGTCTGAGAACCATTTTTGTGAACAGGTATAACACGGGCAATTTTAAATTTACTGGGAACTTTACCTTGAGAAAAAGAAATATTAAAAAGTATTTCAAGAGGTTTAGATACAAAATCCTTTAATAATTTCAATAAGCCAGTGGGTATACTATATGGACCAGTTGATTTATTTGGGTTCAAGTTTAAAATTTCTTCTTCTATTTCCCTTGCAGTTACTGGGAATAGGTAAAAGCTAGTAGTAGGTGGAGCAAGGAGATAATCCAAAGGTGATTTAGGAACCTCGGGTATAGAACTAGCAAGCTGGTTTCCAATGTTTGAAAAAAAATCATTAAAGGCATTGGCAATACTTTTGCTATCAGTTAACTCACAGTCACCTAGTAAGACAATTTTAGAGGGTATACTTGCATTTTGCGGTTTGAGGGTTATTATTTGTTTTATTCCATTCCAAATATTTTTTATGTTTTTGGCATTTTCAGAAAAATAGTCATTGTAATACTTTTTTTTACTAGACTTAATTAAAGTAGTTAATTTATTTCTGTAGAACTTATATTTTAATTCATAGTATTTAAGTTTAGTATTCATAAATTTCTTTCACGGCGAAGGCCTCTGGTCGCGAAAAGTCGGCCTATTACGATGAGTCTGCGTGAACGTATTAACGTTCCTGTGCATAAGTTCAAGTCGTACTTTCTGTCCCTTCTCGGGAACAGGAAGTACGGTAAGGTACTGTCCACCATCGCTAAGGTTGACAAGGCGCTGCCTGACTTCAGGAAAAGGGCTCACCCGACGCAACCCCAGTTCTGTCCCGTCCACGCTCCCTCGACTCAGCCGGCCGCCTTGTAAGTATATCTTGCTATTTTTGTGGGATCAGGGGGCATACCTTATTCAGGTGTTTCCAAAGGCAGCATGACAGGATAGGGGCCGCCCTCAGGAACCCGCGACGATACAAGTGAAAAAATGCGTTGTGGCAAGCACTGGCGGATGGTCGGTTCCAACTCGGGGGCCTCCAGCCCCCCTCGTCTGGTGTGCACAGTGACTACGCGTATACGATTAAGAAGTACGAAAATACTAAGTGAATCCAGAAAACAACCTTGGTTACTAAAAAATAACCTAGGTTTTAAAAGAATAAAATAGGTTGCAAAAAATAACCTAATTTGCAAAACTAACCTAGGTTAAAATAGAATTTACCTGAAAATAAATTTGACCTGGAACAATATCCATGACCAGGCGTTATGGCTGGTAATTTTTCTGATTGGTTTAATGTGATACCTGTGGTTTGTACTGATTTGTGACGTCACGCCTAATCAAGAATGAGCGATGACGTTGCAAACCACAGGGATCCCATTAACCGAAACAGAAGAATTACGAGCCAGAACGCCTGGGACTACATCAGCATGAAAGACTGCGGTCCACTATTTCTGGTTGTCTCTCCCAGAAATTAGCTGCATAACTTTGCCGAGAAACATTAAGGTAGCCTGTACAAATATCGTTGCCAAACATATCTGGCCTGACTCGCTTTATGTATGCATGAACCGCGCCAAAGCGAAGAAAACAAAATTAAATTTTAATTGAATATTTTTACGTTTAGCAGGCTATACAGTTCATTTATTTGTTTGTACCTCCACTTGGTAGCATCGTCTTTGTCAGGTGCTTGCTTATTGAAATGATTCGATTTAGATATAGCTTTTAAAGCTACAACCGGCAGTTCTTTGTTTTTTGACTTTATTCAGTCCAAAAACCCATCCTTCAGATGTTATGGCAAACCTTTTTTCATTTGATTTCGCTTCACCTTATGAGTGCAGGATGATGTCATGAAAGTTGGAAGAACCGTCAAATTTGCGAATTGCCTCAGTCAAGAATTTAAAATGGAAAGAAACTGAACTAGACATTGTAGCTACAATGTTCAACAATTAACAATTATCAGATGTGCAGGAATATTACCACTTTCATAATGGTCGCCTCCTAATTTGCATATTTTGGAAGATTAATCTGTTGAGGGAAACTAATGCTACTACATGAAAGATCACATTAAAACTAGTAATTGTGTTCAGTTTTTGAGCAATGTGGAGAATTGCTGTTGACCGAGTTATAGGCATATCTAATGCTGGAAAACATGAAAGCGAGGCTAGAAAGGCCTCCGTTGTTTTTCTCATACAAATCTCTAATTTCAAATGGCTGTAACTTCACTGCTTTTCAAGATACAGCAGTCAAATTTCACAAAATCACTAACATCGAGATGCTCTTTCGCATGGTATTGATCATGTTTTCTGTACATGTGGATAAACTATCGAAATGGGAATACGCATTTACCGTAAATGCTCTATTATTAATAAGCGAATATTGTAAAATTGCAAGGACCAACGGACGAAGTATAATACCGGATTATCAAAGGAGAAACGAAGCCAATATGAAGTACAGCAGAACCTGATCTCGAAGCCCGTACTTGTTACACAAACCACACTAATTGATTTGTAAACAGGGCTTGTCATATATTAAATGTTGTTTGATATGAGCGCGTTGTGCTGTGGAGTTTGGGGGGGGGGGGGGGGGGGCTTATTATAGTACAAAACTGCTCCAAAGGGGGGAGCTTAACAGAGAGGAGGCGCTTATTTGAGAATGGGCGCGAATGAGCCCAGCTTTGGATGAAATACTCGCTTATTTGGACGATAGATTCGACATACCCGGCGATGGATTATAACGTGGCATCGAGGGAGTTTGACACATAACAAACTGATTTAAGTATTCCCTGAATTTGCTGTTATTCTTGAAGAAAATGACGAAGACGTGAATTAGCAGCTCTTGTGGTAGAACTGAACCGCCTACTCGCGATTAATAAAACTGCCATGGACACCTCTTACACAAGTTACAAGCCTGTAGAAAGAGTGTACTGGATACAATCAATGCATTGCTTTAAAATCAAGTCTCACAAAATACAGTGATGTAAGTTAAATAATATAACTATTCCATGTGTTTAATATTAATAGGACGTTTGCATTATAACTGTTATTACTCAGAATTTCATTGAAATACTTCTAGTTAGTAATAATTTATGCCCAGGTGGGGTACTCCCTATAGTAGACCTTACATGGATGCTCCGCCCGAAAGGGGTAGGTTTTTTGGGCTGGAGGTATATAAAAGGGTAGGGAATTCGCGAGTTTAGGTATATAAAAGGGTAGGGTTTTACGAGTTCAGTCAATTGATTTTTCACATTTCCATGAACCGTTAATTTTTCTAATTGGTGCAACAGGCCTATAGATTTGATAGAAACCATGGTATAGTAGGTATAAAACGGGGTTCCTTTTTGTATGACGTATATAAAAGGGTACCTTTTTGCAAGAGGTATATAAAAGGGACACCTTTTTGCCCAAATTTGGTATATAAAAGGGTAAAGGGTCGAGAGTCGAGGCGGAGCATCCCTGTTCAAAATTTCTAGAAGTACCCCTCCCCCCGGGAATTTATGTCTTCATTACTGTCATAAGTTAATATCCAGTATACCCGGGGGACGCCCACATAAAATAGGGCTGGGATGCTCATCTGGAATTTTCGTTTTGACACCTAACAACCAAAATGGGCATGATCCAAGCTTACTGTCAAAACGGCTCAAGCGTGCCCCCCTAGAGTCGATTATTGATTTCATTATTGGAATATTGAGTCCATTATTCGTTGAAGAATGCATTATTGAAACAAATAATCAAATGTTCAAAATTTTAAATCTTCAAATTTCGAGCTTTGTTTGACTTGTTATCTAACTACAGCTCGAAATCCAAAGATTTAAAATTTTGAACATTTGATCAAGCCATTCTAACAACTTCACAAGAATTATGATTTGATACCTAATGGAATATGTAAAAAATATAAACTCTGAACACCTCAAGGAAATATAAACCTGAATGTCAAACATTGAATAATGCGGATATTATATAGCCTAAATTAATTTGCACATTATGCTATTCTACACAAAAAATGCACTCAGATGACAGGATACTCGCAACAGTATGAAAACAATCTGTCACTATACAAATTAATAGGATAAATGGATGGAGTAGTGAAGAGTGTACTAGATACCATGCATTGCTTTGAAATCAGTTCTCAAGAAATACTTGTCATGTAAATAAATAGACCTATCCATATGTTATAATACTAATAAAATATTTGCATTACAGCTATTATATAAACACTGGGAGTTCCATCAAAATACTTCTAGTTAGCAATAATTTATGCCTTTATTACTGTCATAAGTTAATGTCCAGTTTATCACCAAAGGTATCTCACATAGCTTGTAAGAACTTGCCATTCTTGCAAGTACCTTCTAGTACGCATTGCGTACCTATGTTTTACTCACAGTTGGGCCTTGGCGAGCCGGGATAAAAACCGGAAACAGGTACCATACTTATGTTGTCGTTGTACTGTTGGTTAGCGCAACTAGTGAGTCGAGAATAAAATAATTAAATAAATATGTAAGTACCTAGATAATGACCATAATAATAATAATGATAATAATGACAATTACAGTTAATAATACATAAAAAAAGATAAAATGCAATATATATATACAGATTTTCTTTGAATTCCTAAATTGAAAACCGATTAGCGTACACAGACTAATCTGAGACTATTGCAGAACCAGGAACCACTACAAGGAAAAGGAAACAGTACGCCGGCACTGCCCTCTTAAATGTTCTCCAGCTGTGCAACGATCTCAAATCATCTGGAAGGGAGTTCCATAGTGCTCAAATGTTAAACAATACCATGCAGTGTTTTTTTTAATAAGTAGGTTTTAGAACCTGTTACGTTTACATGAAGAGAGGTTGACTCTAGTGCTAGGACCAGCAGCATTGACGATAGGCAAAACTGTCTGGAGGAATTACTATTCATGAAGATAGCCCAACCTCCCTTCATGTAAACAGGTCCGGATCAATCACGGTTTCTGGTAAACTACCACCTACCCCTCCCTTGGGTATACATACTAATCCACCACCCCTCCCTTGGGTATACATACTAATCCACCACCCCTCCCTTGGGTATACATACTAATCCACCACCCCTCCCTTGGGTATACATACTAATCCACCACCCCTCCCTTGGGTATACATACTAATCCACCACCCCTCCCTTGGGTATACATACTAATCCACCACCCCTCCCTTGGGTATACATACTAATCCACCACCCCTCCCTTGGGTATACATACTAATCCACCACCCCTCCCTTGGGTATACAATACTAATCCACCACCCCTCCCTTGGGTATACATACTAATCCACCACCCCTCCCTTGGGTATACATACTAATCCACCACCCCTCCCTTGGGTATACAATACTAATCCACCACCCCTCCCTTGGGTATACATACTAATCCACCACCCCTCCCTTGGGTATACATACTAATCCACCACCCCTCCCTTGGGTATACATACTAATCCACCACCCCTCCCTTGGGTATACATACTAATCCACCACCCCTCCCTTGGGTATACATACTAATCCACCACCCCTCCCTTGGGTATACATACTAATCCACCACCCCTCCCTTGGGTATACATACTAATCCACCACCCCTCCCTTGGGTATACATACTAATCCACCACCCCTCCCTTGGGTATACATACTAATCCACCACCCCTCCCTTGGGTATACATACTAATCCACCACCCCTCCCTTGGGTATACATACTAATCCACCACCCCTCCCTTGGGTATACATACTAATCCACCACCCCTCCCTTGGGTATACATACTAATCCACCACCCCTCCCTTGGGTATACATACTAATCCACCACCCCTCCCTTGGGTATACATACTAATCCACCACCCCTCCCTTGGGTATACATACTAATCCACCACCCCTCCCTTGGGTATACATACTAATCCACCACCCCTCCCTTGGGTATACATACTAATCCACCACCCCTCCCTTGGGTATACATACTAATCCACCACCCCTCCCTTGGGTATACATACTAATCCACCACCCCTCCCTTGGGTATACATACTAATCCACCACCCCTCCCTTGGGTATACATACTAATCCACCACCCCTCCCTTGGGTATACATACTAATCCACCACCCCTCCCTTGGGTATACATACTAATCCACCACCCCTCCCTTGGGTATACATACTAATCCACCACCCCTCCCTTGGGTATACATACTAATCCACCACCCCTCCCTTGGGTATACATACTAATCCACCACCCCTCCCTTGGGTATACATACTAATCCACCACCCCTCCCTTGGGTATACATACTAATCCACCACCCCTCCCTTGGGTATACAGGTGTAATTAATGATTAACCATCAAATTTAGGGTGAAACAGTGTGGGTGGGTGGGTATAGGAATTTTTTTCTGTCTCTAGTTCAAATAATGTTGCTGGCCCCATCAGCGTGCACGTGAAAAACAACCGATTACGAGGATTTCATTTAAACGTTACAATGCTAACTGTCACATGAGCCTGAATTTCACCGACAAAAGCACTTAGAACAGACAAGGCCAGCAGAAGCACGCAATTTCACTCTTGGCTGTGACAACTCGTCCTGTAGAATTCAGCTCTAATCCGTAATCACAACAGATTTGTATGAAGTATTCAACAACTTATATTTCTTTTAAAAATATAACTACTTTCAATTGATTGATATTTGTTTACGCATGGTTGCGAAACCTCATCTTTTCAACGGGTCTAAACCGCTTGCGCGCATAAGGCAACATCCTACCCAAAGGCACACTACTCCATAATGAACAGTACACAGAGCATGGAAAAGAAAGTGCATACACTGATAGAAGGGCAACAGTTAGATATTCAAGATAACCCGGAGATGATCGCGGTGAAGGCACGGCGTAATCCTCGTGCCAAATTGCTCGTAGCATTATTGGTGCTAGGAGCTGTGGTAGTGCTCACAGTTACCATTGCCATACCAGTGGCACTTTCAAAGAGAGCAGCGAATGCAGGTACTGACAGAATGAGTACGATGGAATATGTAGGACAAAAGCTTGAAGACATGCAACTCATTCTTTTAGTCCATTTAATTAATACACTTATTTTTCTAGATCTCCTGTCATGCACATTAAGTGAAAGGGAATATCGGTGCAAAACGTTTTCTTCTTCAGGAAATTGGTTTACTAAGCCGGCTTTATAATTTTTCTCTGCTTCAATAAACTTTAAAAGGCAATGTTGGATTATTTATCTAAAACCGGAACTTTTGCCCGACCCATGTGCAGGCGTTTTAAAGTGTCTTTCAGTTGTGAAATTCGGCCGGGTGCCGCAAAGGCGGGAGATCTCTTTCTTTTTACTGTCCCTGTTTTCCTGCGGTAGAGAGAAAACTACTTGGCAGGTTAATAAAGGTGTTAAACTGAACTACACCATGTTAGCTGTTGCGCAACGAATAAGGTACATGATATTGAAACCACCGCTACGTAGATATTCATAAAGCTTAGACATCTATTCAGTAATATGTCTCATGTTTCTGTGACATCTCAGAATCATGCAACAATAAACGAAGGGAGCAGTCAGGTTACATCCCACAAACAAATGCCGACAATTCTGATCACGCGCGAACATCGTCAAATAGCTAGGTTGCTTTTTACGGTAGCCCAACAGATTACAAGTTCACGATTGGTAGTGTTTTGCTTATCCTGATATTGAAATATATAGAATATTCGATAGATTTTGCTTACGTCATTAAAAAGAGTAGGTTATCACACACAAGTGAATAGGCAGCACCAAATAGTTATTTTATTTTCTGTAAAATGGACAAAACTTCGCCCGAGGTGATCGCTGCTTCGGAGTAGCCAATCAGAGCGCGCGAAAAGCCGAAGCACTATTCACGTGAGTGGTATATACTATTGCAGGATATTCCAAATTTGAGTAGCCAATCGGAGCGCGCGAAAAGCACTATTCACTTCCATGTGTGGTATATATAACTAATAAAAACAAAGCTCGAACTTAGGGAGGTCTAACAAAACAAGATTTATTACTGTTTGATCTTGTCGTCTCTCACACTTAAAATATACGTCTTTGTAGTACAGAGATGCGATATAACTACAGTATAGACTCATAATGTATCAGTTTAACCTTTTGAACTAATTCATTTAGGAGCGGCAAAGTCAAAGAAAGCAACCGGATCGAAGTCACCTACAGGTATAACGGCGTACGGCATGATATGGAGTGGGTTTCGATTGAGTGTCAAAAATAATAAGTGTGGGCCTTTTGCAGGAATGCAATCACGTGGTTATACTCACTTCATTTATTTAAAGGCATTTGTACGAGATCGGTAGTGTTATTAGCAAAACCTTATTGTAAATGCTATTTTCCACCTCCGATCCAATCGATTATCGATATTTCTCAGTAAAACTGCGTTTTAAAGATAGTTTAGTTTGCCATCCAGTAAGCCTTTTCAATTGGATCACGAGTGTAAATCATTTGTTAATAATATACATGCATCCTGGTTAGCTCAGTGGTTAAGCTCCGGTCTGTCGAGCGGGAAGTCGCAGGTTCAAACCACGGCCGGACCAACACTCAGGGTCTTAAAATAACTGAGTAGAAGGTGCTGCCTTTACATAATACAGTAAACGTAACGGTTAGACCTTCACGTCTTCTCGGATAAGGACGTAAAACCGTAGGACTAGTGTCCCCAATTAGTTGCAAAGCTAAATACATTGACACTTAAATAAAGTCACTTACTTACTTCTCCAATTTGCCGGATTGGCTGAGAGCAGCTGTATTTATGCCAAACAACAATAATACATACCTGAGTGCCAAATCATATAATACATCAGATGTGAACAAACTATATCCAACCAGAACTCATGAATTGGATTGACTGAGAGGCGGAGGTGTTTCCAAACTTTTGCAACAATGTAAATGAGAACAATAACAAAGAGAGATTTTCATATTTACAGCCTTCTGAAGCAAAATCCTTCGAATTAATTTGAACTCGTGAGATTTTTCAAAGAGCTCACCCTACGGGCTCATGCAATTTTGCTACTCTTTGAAAATCTCACTCGTTCAAATTAATCCCGAATTGCACTCGAATCCACATGATTACCTATAATTGCTGCGAACCGTCAGGTATTCCAGGCTTCCTGTGTCAAAAACCACAGGATCTTTCTATCTGGATCTAGTTGAGATTCATGCGAAATGCCTCGTTTTCGTGCGGCTGGGAACGAGGTTCTTATTACCCAGAAGACACTACGCAGACTAATTATTCGTCTTGCTTCAAGAAAACAAGGGGAAACTTAAACGCGATTTTGTAAGTATTTATTTGCTAATCAATCATGATACTGCTGAAAACGTTGCTAAAGCTTTTTTGCCAGAGTATCAGGAAACTTTGCAGTTCTTTTGGCCGAAAAATATTGCCAATGTTTCGAGACCCCGTCTTGCGATCTGTCCGATCCCGGGATCTGGTGAAACCACAGGCAGCCCAAGCTCTATTTTTGTGTCATTTCAAAAAGCAACTCATTGCGAGATTTTACAGAAGTTAATAAAATGTAAGAAATTAATACAGTACTCAAATAAAGATTATGATACTACATCTGCTCTATCGCAGAAACTACTATTTATTAGAAACTACTTTTTATTGAATGGAAGTGATATATCAGCACGCGACTGTTAATTTCCTGCAAAAGGCATCAGATTGCTTTGGTTTTGCGTTTGCTTACCTTTTCTATTGACTGTGAAAAATATTTGTAATTATCAGCCAAGCAAGTTCTAAACTAAAGCCAAACATAGTTTTGGTCCGTCAGGCAAATCAATTTTAGTTTTAGCGAGAGTTATCCATGATTGCTTTTACTTTTCACAAATTACTTCAGTTCAGGCGGCTCATTGTGTTTTTACTTCTCTAAAACCAATCGTGAATTACTTCAGTTCGTGATTGGCTCATTGTGTTTTTACTTCCTCGTGATTGGCTCATTGTGTTTTTACTTGCTCGTGATTGGCTCATTGTGTTTTTACTTCTCTAAAACCAATCGTGAATTACTTCAGTTCGTGATTGGCTCATTGTGTTTTTACTTCCTCGTGATTGGCTCATTGTGTTTTTACTTCTCTAAAACCAATCGTGAATTACTTCAGTTCGTGATTGGCTCATTGTGTTTTTACTTCCTCGTTATTGGCTCATTGTGTTTTTACTTGCTCGTGATTGGCTCATTGTGTTTTTACTTGCTCCCGTGATTGGCTCTGTGATTTACTGTGGTTTTGGTTTTATGACACTCAGTCGAAAACCAGTCTAAGATTTTAATCTGTTTTCATAACGCGATTTCGTAAACTTTTACGCAGCCCTGTTATGAATGAGCGCTTTATTCTTCATTCTACTTATTTCTTAATCTGCGAACCATTTAGATCATTGTTTGATCCGACGTATACCAGTGGAGTGTTGTTCGTGGTCGCTCATTTATAAACTTATTTTTAGTGTACGATTTGAACAATTGAAATTAAGTCTCATTATAACGCTTTTTCGCATTTAAAACTCGTAGCAATGCCGACGACTATCTCGGGTAACTGGGCAGCATGGACCCCCTGCAGCGCATCGTGCGGAGACGGATCGAAAGTACGCATGCGCAGTTGCAACACAGATCCTGCAGAGAATGATGGTATTGAATGCGAGGAGCTTGATAGAGAAGAGTTGGAATGTAGTTTAAAAAACTGTCCAGGTAAGATGACTTTGAATCATCCAAATTAAATTAAGCTGCTCAAAAATCTTAAATCATTCTAATAGTCCAATATCGCCATTTCGAAGGGTAACCAAGCCTTTGGTGACATCGAGGCTGGAATTAAGACAGCTTAGAGGCTTGTATCTAGTTAGCATTATAATTAAAATCTATCCATTTTCATAGAAAGAGGGTTTGTATTAGTCGGCAGGGTCAACTCCATCCTTCATGCGAAGCTAAGGCTTGGTTACCTTTCAAGAACCACAAATTGGACGATTGAACTGATTGAATTAATGAATTATTGAATATTTGAATATAAAATGGAGTCTGAGTTCCTGATTGAACTCAATAAATAACTTTGTCTCCGTAAAGGCAGGATGTATTTTGATACTTTGCGCGTCGACATTGCCATCACAAAAGTCAATAAGTATTTATCTACACAGACGAAATGCATCCGAAATAATTTTAAAAGTACTGAAAAGAAGGGGAAACTAAGCTCTAAAGTAAGATGGCTCAAACGTTCTGAAGTTTTGACCGTGTTCATTTTAGTAAATGGCGATTGGTCAGAATGGAGTTCGTGGTCATACTGCTCCAAGACGTGTGATCCTGGGAACAAAACTCGTTCTCGTACTTGTAACAGTCCTTCGCCGCAGCATGATGGAGCTTGGTGCCCTGGCCTCTCCATCGATTCTACCAGATGTAATGTCACTAACTGTAAGTAACATTAACTTTTATTGAGAATAGGCCTTTCGTCAGTTGTCAGTAATGAATTTTAGAAAATAACTTCTCGGGTAATATACGCGTGGTATACCCGTTATCTCAGTATTTTAGTAGTTCAATGGATAGGAATATGCAGAAAATGTTTCTTAATATATCATGTTTCATGCTTGTTAAAGCTTTTCTAACTTATAACTCTTCGTTGAAGGTTTCGTCGACATATTCATCAGATCAGAAGGCTGTGACGATGTTAATAAGACATCTTCGTGTGGCTTGTGTTTTATAGAAGTGGATAAAGTGGAATATTGCCCAAGGGTAAGCCCAACGGTGTAACATAAAAAGGCAACCCCCGACTGAGTTTCTGTTCCGGGAGCAGGGGGGGGGGGAGAGGATCGTAATAGTTGAGTTTATGTCGGCATCGTATTATTATCAGAGCCACTGAAGAGTTTGACATCTCATACACCGGTAAAACCAGTAACCCGATGACATAAGACGACAAGCATTCTGGGTGGTTATCACCCGGGGGGGGGGGGGGGGGGGGTACTTACATGAAAAATGGGTATGTATGTGAGGCCAAGAGGCTCAAACCCTGACCCTGTTTGACCGAATCCGAGCTCCAAAACCCTGATTGCCCCCTTTTTGGGGAAAAAAAAACCTGAATGCCCCTTCTTTAAATTGTTTTCAAAACAAGGTCGGATATATATCCCGGCCGGTATACCGCGTACCGGGATTGCATGCAAAATACGGAACATTTCAAGTCGGGACGTGGCATTGGGTAAACAAATCAGCAGATGAAGTACATATATAGAGAAGTACTGAAGTACGGGAACCTCAGTGCTTGCATGTGGGCAGGCGATCAAAATGCGGCAACAGAATGTCTTTTTTTGACATAGTAGCTAAAAAAAAACCTAACTGCCTAAAAAGATACTGAACCCCGACCCTGACTGCACCCAAATTATACTCAAATCCTGACCCTGATCTGCCCAAATCAGGCCAAAACCCTGACCCTACCTGCCCAAACGGAGCTCAAAACCCTGACCCACCCGGGCGGCACATACATAATACGTCACAAACAGGAGTACACCCCCCCCCCCCCCCCCCCCCGGGGGGTTATCAGTTGAGTACTCAGGTACGAGAGTCGCTGATATCAACCTTTTTAGTTTATAGGAATTTTAGATGGGGTGAGCCGCACGGGTCTCAAAACCCTGATTTTATTTCAGACCAAAATATGATATTCCATACCCTTACCTGACCACTAAAATCTGTACTCTATTTCATGCAGCACTTAAAACGGCAGTTAATCGTGTTATCTAATTCAGATCATTTTAATGTGCGGTCTCTTACTTCCATGTCAAAATTATACCCTATTCCACACTAACTGAGGCAAAAACTGTAACGTTGTCCTATTTCAGACTCAAACAGTTCGGAAACCGTATACTTTGGGGCGACACATACCCGTAGGGTCATGGAGCGAGGGGGTATGTTATTTATTCAACGAGGGCGTCACCCGAGGGCATAGCGCGAGGGCGACGCACGAGGTGAATATAAAGTCACCTACCCCCGAGCAGAAGGCCGATAAATGGCTTATTTTTCACAATGGCGAGATTTTCTCATTGTACGCAACAACAATATCTCTTTTCATAAATCATTAGGAAGCATTGTTTGCCTGGTTTATTGTTGCATGAAATTACCGTTCATAGGGATTATCATTGGCCGTTGTCGTTCCTTTCAAGCAACGAATCTTATTCACTCTTCTTAATATTTATGCGCATATCTAATCACTACTCGAAAACGAGGCTATCTCCGCATCGAGGATGCCGCAACGTGCATCCGAGTTCGAAAGAACAATTCAGGATTTTTCCTTTTGTCTCCAACGCATAGAGGAACAAAGCAATGTTCGGTCCGCGACGCCATTTTGCTTTTCAGCTAAAATATTAAGAAGAGTCAATAGCGTTGTGGAAAGGACAGAAAATTAGTAAGCCACTCAGGACACATGCCGTTTTTTCCATCTGCTCCTTTCAAGTTACTTCTCCGTTATGAAATTGTTACCCAGTAGTTCTAAATACTAGGAAAAGCGCGGGGGAATAAGTAAAAGGTAATATAAATTCAAGGAATATATGTCAAGCATTGTTAAAATGCCAGGTGAAAATAATATTCTCCCGCAAAGAACAAAGAAACTGAGGTGATCTGAAAATATGAGATATATTCCCCTGAAAGAACAAAAAACGAGCCATATGAAAAATAAGGAATGAAAGGTTGATCTGGAAGAACTACATAACTTGATTATCTATTAAATTATTCAAAACGTTCGTTTCAGGGCCGAGGTCACAACATCGTCGTGCTGGATACTGTAGGTAATGTCTTCAGCCGAGCAGTTTTTGATACCCACGGTAGTAACACGTCTGGTAACCAGATGACGAGATTCATAAACAACATCCCTGAAAACAAGATAGTGCTCATTGCTATCATGGACTCGGCAAATAACTATGTGAACGACTCTGCTGTGGCCTTAAGAAGTGTCGGTGCTGTTGATCCGCTGACAGAAGGTTTTCGCAGTGCGTGGTACCTTATTGGGTATAAAGGGAATCCAAAGCCAACGTGGATAGCTCAGAATTCAGCCCCACAATATAAGGGCCCTGTAGAGACCACTATTCGTATCAAAAAGTTTACAGTTACTGCTCGCCCATAATAAAAAAACGCGAGTGTTGCCTTTGACTATCCTAATCATTATAAAAGGTTGCACCAATAATGTTTTATTTAAAATCATCGGCAAAAGCAGTAAAGTCCCTAAACAGCGACAGAAAAGGAAGTCACAACTTTACTCATTACAAACTGTGATCACAGGAAAGTCATGTTTTATTACGCTTGATCGCATTGCAAGGGTTTTTGTTTGGGGGGGGGGGGGGATGTGCCTCTGGAGGATGGGGTCGGGATTTTAGCCTTCTGGGTCTGAGATAGGGTCCCATTTTTGCTCTTTTGGTCTGAGATGGGGTATTTTTATATTCTAACAAAAATCTGTCAATTTTGGAGAGTAACATAAACACTCACCTCCTGAATATATTAATTTATGGCTTGTTTGTAATAAACTGTCCCTTAATGTAGACAAAACAAACTTTGTTATTTTCCATGCCCCACTAAAGAAGCTACCATTTATTACCAAGTTGTATATCAATAAGAAACTAATTAAACAAGAAAACTATATTAAGTATTTAGGTGTAAATTTTGATTCTCATTTACGCTGGTACTACTACAGGTTTCTAATAAAATTAGTAAAGGTGCTCACCAAATTCGTCATTACCGGCTAATATTCATATTTTAATTCAACTTTATTACACCTTGATTTCCCCTTGTTAATATATGGGTTAGTTATCTGGGTAACACTTACAATTCATGACTTAAAGTGCCCCTAACCCCTTTTGAGATTTTTATACATATGAATCTTTGAAAGGTTTTGAGTACTTCTGCGAAGACATTTTTGGCTTACAAAGAATACTTTATGTTCTAGGCTTGTTTGAAATGATGCAAATTTGACCTTTCCTGACCCATGACCGCGTAAGAAAAAGCCTGGGTCGACTCCTATCCAGTTTCTTTTTCACAGTCTCTTTTTCTCCAATGATAATCCAAGGCCATGCATGGAACAGCCTAAAGTTTTGGTGGTAAAACTCCCCCTCTTCTCACATTATCTTATTGAGACAGGAGCTGTCATTTAAAAACTATTTGGACCGCAGTCCACCGTGCAAATTACCTGGATTTTTGTAAAGACAATTTGCACCCCTCCTATTTTGTGTTTATCTGGGAGTAAATCAAGTGATGTTTATAGTATATTTTGCACACTGCCAAAATGGGCTAACTCGAGCATTTGAAACACATCACAAATTGAGGAAAACGGAAATGAAAAAGTGCTTTTGTGAGTAAAATGTTTAAAGTGCATATAAGCCTTGGCTAATTATATCAGTTTCTTACGAAGAGCCTAGAGGCCATAGACAAAGGCTTCCGGAATAAAAAGTTGATTTGAATTATTTGTCATGTTGTATTGGCCGTTCAAAGTTGCCGAAAAACGTGTCTTCTGTTGCCTGTGGACGAAAATCAAGCGCACGAGAGCACTTTACAAAATTGGCACCGGTCTAGTTTGACGTCATCAACAGAACAAGCTCGACGCGCCATTGCATGCATGGAAGGCCTTTCCGAATAAAGCTCTCCGAAACATTTAGCGCGATATTATCATCTTTCTCGGTTATCTATTCAATTATTTTTCAAATAAGCCAACGCTTTATAAGTAAACAAGTCCAAGGACTACAGAAAAGCTGATCGAACAACGTATAGAGGGTTTTCACTCAATCCCCAGATATTCAAATGACAAAGGGAATGGCGGCCATGTTGGTGTACCTAACAAAAGATGTGTATAAACTGCATTCCAGTTCCTAGCATTCACAATACTAAGTACACTCCAGTGTTAGTAGAACATAAACTACAGGGGCGTAGCTAGCCATTTTTGGTTTGTAAGCACGTTCCAAACTTCGCGAGTTTAGTGAGGGTAAGGGAATCAAGAACAGACTAATGAACTGGCGTAAAGTTTGTAAGCCCGGGCTTACTGGCTTAAAGGCACCCCATGCAGTTCTTTCAGATCAGAGCATTCACATTATTTCCCAAGTGATAACAATGTTGGCTGCAGAATATTGAGTGCCATTGTTAGTTGCAGAATAATTTATGGTCAATGTTGGTAGCTGGGTCATGGCTTTGATCAGCCTTGTTTCAGGTCCCGTTGGTAATTCAGTGTAGATTAATTTATTAGGGAACACAGCAATGAACTCAGTACTTTAAATTCCCCTCACCTTGTACTGTGTTGATATTACAGTTCCTTGGCATATGAAAGTGTCGCTATAGATTAACTCTTTGCCTGAATGTAGTGTTAATTTGTATAACCAAGATGTACACATGCATGTGTCACTGACGTGTACTGTCGCAACTCACAACGGATACAGCGATTAGTAATTATGACTAAGACTGTACACAGTGTCGCTACACACACAAGATACGGCGATTACGGATATCTATAAAACTCAGACCTAGATTTTTCTTCAGCCAGGTTTGTAGTGTTTGTAGTTTTGGTATAGTACAGCGAAAAGCAGAATCCAGTCCAATCCAGTACAGCGAGCAAGCCAACAGAATTCACTCCGGGAGTAATGTGCAGGGTGCGCAAGCAGGGTGCGCAGGGCATGCAGGGTGCGCAGGACATGCAGGGTGCGCAAGGTATGCAGGGTGCGCAGGGTATGCAGGGTGCGCAGGGCATGCAGGGTGCGCAGGGTGTTCAAAGTAATACAATTAAAGTTACATAATTTAGTGCCTTTGGAATATCAGATTGCAAAAGTCAATTGTTTACATGACAAATATTATGCTAATTTTAGAGTGAAAGTAAAAGTGTATCTATTTATCAATGTTTTTAGTTGCTTTCCTGAAAGGTTTTTCTCAAATACGTGTCTAGCCTACGTGAAGCCGTTCTCGCCTATACCTGTCGTATATTTTACTAATTTCCCAAGGAATGTACAAAAACATTTAAATCCTTGAATTCGTAACTAATTGCAATGCTGTCACGCATATGGCATTTTAAGACATAACACGCAGAACGTACACAGCGGGACCCGCTTTTACGGAAATTAACAAAAGCAGATAAAAAATTGTTGGCAGACACAATTTATTTAGTTGACACCACTGAACTTAGAAAAGCTCCCGCCTAAAATATTACGGAACAAAACAAGACGCCAGAGTATCAGGTGATATACAATATTCTCGTGTTTTTTGTGTCTTTTCATGTCAGATAGAAAAGTTACGCGTCTCAAGGGAAGTGGCGCGCAGTACAGTCAGAACTCCACGTGGACGCGACAGTGACCTGCCGGCTACCCTGCGTACCCTGCGCGCCCTGCGTACCCTGCATGCTCTGCGTACCCTGCGCACCCTGCATGCCCTGCGCGCCCTACACCCTGCGTATTACTCCGTCCGGAATTGACTCGGTTGTTTACAAATTTAATAGCGAGTTGATTTGACTCAGTTCTCTGTTTTCGTCACCGCGCCGACAAAACAGACCATGTTTACTTGATATAGTTTGGACATCAGACTTTGTCGAATGCTACAGAGATGGCACACACTTTCCTCAGGCTTTGATATATCGTACTTGCTAACTTTTTAAAAAGTATTGCATTGGATTGGGAAAATAAGACACATGGCGGCCGAGCATCGTGTAGTTACCAGTAATTTATTCTAAAAAGTACAAACATGAGTTTCTTTCGCCTAGGCAAGCAGGGCCACAGGGAGTCCACTGCAAGATTAAGATGCGTTCTCCTTTGTCGAACGCAAAAAGTGTGTTGTTGTAGGGTTTGTATTGTTTTAAGATTGGGCTATTGTTTAGATAGCCAGCAACCGGTAAAGTACGCACGGGACCCACCGCCGCCACGAGTGTTGATAAGCATGCAAGACCAGTTTACGGTTCATGCGCAGTTTGTTTATTTGGCGGCCACAAGATGCTAGATAATAGTGTCTCGTCAGTTAAAACAAAGACTTGTACAATTTGCGCATGAACCGTAAACTGGTCTAATAGGCTACAGGTGATAGGTCGATTTAAAGTTACGCCGGTGTGAAGTTCTGTAGTTGTGAATTTCGAGTAACCTATATCCGAGAATAGGTCAGAGTGCCAAACTTGTGACCATTTCTGAAAAGGCAACGATACCAGCTTCAAGCCGAGTTCAAGGTGCTGTGAAAGGCCTTGATAATCCCAATTCGAGGCGAGCAAAATAATTTTCAGCAATTTTCATATAAACTTACGAACCTCGCGCACATGTGGGATGGTTAAGAAGCAAATATGGAAAACATGACTAACAAACTTTGTATAGACATTGTAAAATATTGCATATCATTTCAATCAATAATAAATCATGAGGGAGGACTTTAATCGTTTGTAGCCAATTGACAGCCACTAAACATTGACTTCATGCATGTGCAACACCATGATAATAGCGCCACTGCTTCCAAGTACCACCAGCCGCGGTGTTTAGCCTAACAGGAAAAACAACGCAAGGACGTTATTCTATCTGCTAGTGAAATTAATGATGAAATACGTGATAGTATCGCTACGTAATGGATCGATCCTCGTATGGTTATCAACTCTCTTGTTTCATTTCACGCTACTTAGTGGAAGTCAGAGAAAATCCGGTTCATCTGCTAAGGAGGGCGTTTTAAGCAGTTCTCCGGCGAGGTAAGTCAACAAGGTAAACCACAATCAATGTGTCTTTGGTCCTCGTCTATCTTTCACTTGTTCTCAAACTCAAAATAAGATGAAGCCGTACACTGGTTTACATTAGTCAACACTGATATATCACATGAGAAAAGTCAACCTCGGTCTAGCTCGTAATTCATTGTTCGGTCATTATAAGAGGAGCTCCAAGTAGATAATTCACTTTCAATTAAGTAAGTATCTCAATAGGTCAACTCCAAAGGTATTTCAGACTCAGAAAGCTATCAAAATGAAAACCCGACACGAGTGTCTGTATGCGTTCGATATATGCCCCCTCAGAATTTATATCACTAAGAGTCTATTGCTTAAAATCCATTTGTATGAGGTTTTCCCATAAAATAATTAACGAGGTCGTCTATACACATAGTCATAGACAACCGGCTACCCTGTTGGCTATTTAAGCAATAGATCACACATTTCGATGTGTTTACTGGCGAAATAAAGCACGCAGAATAAAGCCGAAGGCGCGTGATTTTCAAGCATTTCAAGTGTTCTCTCAACATCCCAAGTGCTTTATTTCGCCAGTAAACACATTGAAATGTATGGTCTATTGCTTTTATGAAATAACTACGACACAACGCAAGCAGGCGTGCCGATTTCTATGTGTTTACCGGCACAATAGACCATAGATTTTTGAGTCTATATAAAGCCAATCAGAGCGCTCGTAATATATCGGTTATATTATAAAAAGTCGGATGGATAATTTAGTAATGAATACCCAACGAAGACAAAGAAAATTGTGTCAAATGGATATTAAGAGGAAATATTTTACAAAACCGCGTATTGGGCGCCAAAAACTAACAGGCTAAAGACTGAGTTTTGAGCCGAGCTAAAATCGATTTTGGCACAGATTTTACGATATTTGTGTTGCTTTTTGAATGGTGAAAAATAAATTGGAGTGTTATGATTCCAAAGCGAAAATTTAAAACAAACTTCTAGTCTCATCAGGGCTAGACCTGACTATGTATCACCAAACTTAGTAGTTAAGCCTTATTACGCGACAATTAGAAAAAATCTAATCTACACTTAATTACTCGCCCCGAGAGAAACAGTGAGAATTGTTTCCCAAAACTCTCTCAGTGTTTGTTGAGAGAGACATCGAGAGTCGAGGGAAACAAAACTCACTGGTTTCCCGAGGGACCAGTCATTAAGTGTTTTGTTATATAGACATAAGTTTTGGTTCTACCTTCATCTAGGACGACATGAATTGCTACCAAATTGTATTGTGTATTGTGTTCTATTGTATTATGTATTTCGTTCTGTTGTTTTGTATTGTGTTAATTCTATTGTATTTTGATAGCAATTCATGTCTACATGAAGGGCGCGCCTAAGTTTTACTACCTCATAGAAACGACACAAGATCCGTTGATATACTTGCTAAATTAGAATGGAAAACCCTCCAAGCCAGACCGCGTAATCAAATGAAATCTATTTTAATCTATAAAATCTTCAATGAACAATCCGCACCATATTTGAGAAACTCTTTTAAAAAACAAGTGACTGCGATAAACGCTATCAGCTAAGAAACTCTGAAACTGATCTAGCACTTCCAAGACCGCGTACAAATTTCCTCAAGCGAAGCTTCAAATACAGTGGTGCTATGCTATGGAATAACCTGCCAGATGAGGCTAAAAGAGCCAAATCTTTACGGCAATTCAAGAGAAGTGTCTGTTCCTGTTACTGAGTTATGCTGATAGCAGATTTTTACTGATTTTTATCAATATATGTTTTTAATCTGTACATATATTTATTGTTACGCCCCACGTCGAAACCAGCTTACTGTTGTAGTGGCTAGCGTACGGAAATAAAGTTATATGTATGTATGTTCTCTTCGGGATCGAAACTGCTTTTCGACACAGCACAAAACGCTTCCAGCGTCGCCACGGCATTTTTAGTAACGTTTTGTTTGTTTCTTGCATCATATTTTAGCTACCAATTTCTCTCACTCACGCTTGATAAAGTGTAAATTGTTCTTTGGAACTGGCCGGTTCCTACCCTGGTCCCAGAGGCTTCTTCCGTCGAAGAAAAGAGAACGGAGCCGCCAAGCGGTGAGAAGGGAAGAGAGAAGAAAGCCTCTGGTAGCCCGCGACCGTTGACTGATCGTACCGCGCCAATAGATTTGAACTAGGGATAAGATCTGTCTCTTCCTCCTGATTTAATTAATTGCCTTATAGCGTTCTTTGATTGGCTATTGTCTAGTATCTAGTGTGTTGTGATTGGTTCCTCGTTATTTGATCTAGTGATGTTGACTGGCACCTATCGTTAGCATGATAGTGAGAAACGGTCGCCGGCTACCAGAGGCTTTCTTCTTTCTTCCCTTCTCACCGCTTCGCGGCTCGCTGATCGTCGCTTGGCGGCTCCGTTCTCGAAAGCCTCTGGGACCAAGGTAGCCGGTTCCATTTTAAACGCTTTCTTTCGACGAAGAAAGGTAACGGCTTTTGATGACGATCTAGACGTTTTGGTAAAACAAATATTTCCCGCCTTTAAGCCCCAGCTAAATGATCAAAATTTTCATCCAACATCATGTTGGGTGAACGCGTTTTATCGCTAGCCGCCTCTTTAAAATGACTGTTAAATGGTTTCCCAACAATTTTTGATGTTTGATCTAGCCGATCAAACATTTTCATCCAACATTTTGCGGGACGAACAAATGTTTATCGTTTAGCCACCTCTTCCAACAAAGGTGGCGCGTGCAGGAGGTGGGCTCCTGGATTCAGCGGTATTTCACACAAAAAAAAACGGACTCAATTTTGTAAGATGTTTCCTGAATGTTTGATGTGCAGGCGGCGAAACGATCAAACATTGTGTGACCGTTTATCCAGTTCAGTAAAATATTCCAGTTGACGTTCCAACACGATGTTTGATGAAAGTGTTTGAGTGTTTAGCCGGGGCTTTAGCTAGCCAGTCATCACGATGTGATCACGGGAAATAACTGGGAATTGTTACCCGCGCGGGCAACAGTTTGTTTCGCTACTTGTCAGGTGACCATATATCAACCAATCAGGGCGCACGTTATAACTGGAAAACTTATGGCTACATAACAATTGAAACTGGAAAGCAGTCCAAACTCCTTAAAATAGGATATGACCCCTCCGTTGTATGTCATTTTGTGATTTGGTTATAGACAACCGAATTGTCTATTTTGGATACTATAAAAAACACTAATAAGTAGCAGAAAATGAGAACAAGAAAAATAGAATGCCCATAAATTTCTGGTGTGCTCACTCCTATTCTATATTGCTCAGGACGTTAAAATGCTTAATATTTTTCCCCCACAGGTCTCCAACTCAGCGTCTCAATTCTGAATCATTCTTCAATGTGTGGAACTTTAGAGACACATATAAATCTTTTCGGGATCTTGATCTACCTCCAGGGTCCTTTGAACGCGCCACGCTGGATTTCTCGTCTCCACGTCTCCAGCGCTTTCTCTCTAAGGCTCTCACTGGACGTGCCCTAAACATGTTAGTTATTGGAGGATCCAACTCTGCAGGTGGGGGAATTCCTGATCTTAAGAAGCTTTACTATAATGTGTTTTCTGATTGGTGGAATAAAGCTATAAAGCCCCAAACTGGATCTGGACTGTCGGTATCCGAAATAGCCATAGGAGGGACTGGGAGCGATTTCTTTACCTTCTGCCTGCAGAACTTCATCAATAAAGCAAAACAGCCAGATATCATTCTTGTGGAGCTATCAGTGAACGATTATGGGTCCAAGTATGGTTCAGCCGCTCAACCGCTAGAGCTATTAACTCGGCGCCTTCTTAACCTTCCGTCTCGACCGGCCGTGTTTTATATCGCACTTGTAGACCGACTTCTAGTTGATGGCAAATTCCTCAACAAAAAATATCTAAATATGGAGGACCTGGGACAAAGGGAATTGGCAAAGTATTATAGGATCACTTTGTTTAGTTGGCGGGAAATAGCATGTCCGCCGCTAAAAAGCGCTGGTGACCGCAAACGCAGGAGTTGTGATTCTAAGCTGTTCAATAAGGATAATATGCATATTGGGGCCAAAGCGCATGCGCAGACGGCAATGTTGATAATGGCATACTTTAAGAACGCTCTCGGAAAAACGGACCAAGACCCTGGCCAAGGCGATCGGCTAATGTCACTTCCACGTCCCACCTTCGTTAAATCCAATGTAACGGATAAACAAGTGGCAAGTTCTCTATGCTTGTCGTATCTAACACCGAATTGGAAGAAACCTCTGACCCAGTCTCTGAGTATAAAGATTAAAAAGTCCGAACATTTTCATTACCGCTCTCCAAAGAAAGAGAGACAGAAGAGGCCCCAGGATCCGAATCGCACTGACGCGTTTGGTAGTTGGGTTTCCAGTGCCAAAACAGGCAAACTTATAATGGGGTTTCATGTTCCTCCAATGGAAGAAACAAGCAAAAGCCAACGGTCTGCAGGGTCTAGATCAGTGGCAATCATATTCCGATCAAATCACAAATATGCCGTGGCACGAGTGTGGCTTGATAATGACAGGAGGACCACCGTGCATTTAAAATCTTCTGCATGTGGGAATCATATGACTCAGACCCATGTTTATCCCTTTTGGAGAGACGTGAAGCCTGGGTACCACACAATAAGTGTCTCAACGAGAACCCATAAAGGAGAGTTTGCGGTCAGCGGGATCATTATTGCGTACCCAGGCCTCCATCGCTACGAGGGTTTCAAGCCATTGGATGTGAAAGGAAAACCCTGGAGCTACGAGGACTACGTCAAACTGCGCTGCTAAAGTACAAGAAACGAACTGCTCGTCTCAATCCACTGATTCCTACTGTCTCTCTTCCTTGCAACCGAGTTTTATTCAAGTGTTTTGCAGTAGGCAGTCTGTCAACCAAAGGGCAACAAATCGGAATAAAAATATCAGAAACTAACCTTTGTAAACTACCGTATCTCTCCTCTTTGTTTTTCTGTCTTACAACAACTTTTATTCAAGTACTAGTTAAGATGGAAAACATTTAAAGAGAAAAAGAAACTGTAAAGTGTGCAAAAGGAAGTACTTATGTCATCTGTAATAACCACTAGGCTAATCAAGATAGATGACACATTACATGTTTATGTTTACTTATGTCATCTGTAATAACCACTAGGCTAATCAAGACAGATGACACATTACATGTTTATGTTTACTTATGTCATCTGTAATAACCACTAGGCTAATCAAGACAGATGACAAATTACATGTTTATGTTTAAAAAAAAGGAAATGTCAGGGTAGTCGAGGCTGCAATTATCGTAATAGAATTTAAATATGTGTAAAATAAAAAGGAAATCAAAAACAAACAAACGAGACATGAATACAAGCACAATACAAGATGTCATGTGATATAGCTTAACGTTGTACAGATAATTTCAGATAGTTTCGTAACATTTTATAAGTAGATATTTATATCTGAGTTTGAAGCTGGATCTCGTCATGAATTTAAGTGAATCATCATTTCTATGATCAATACGAGTATAGACAATGGCAAAATGTGTGCGATTTGTTAATTGCATCGTGCAGGCTCCCATGAGCTAGCCTGTTTTTAACGAGCTGGTGGAACAAATGATAACTAATTGCTGCGCTCTTATTGGCCTGCATTGCTTTTAGTTCACAGGTGTAGAACTATGAATTAACATCTCCACGTGACTGATTATTCTAATTATTTTAGTGCTGCAGTTCTGTTATGTATAGACTATATCGCAACCCCGCCGTCGCAGTGCACTCTGGTATGGATCTCTCAGTTGTTGGGCGGCCATCTTGGATTTAACAATGCAACTGAGATATCCATCCCAGAGTGCACTGCGACGGCGGGGTTGCAGTTAGTCTATGCGCTCACCATGAAGTACGGTGATGTGTCGTTGCTTATTCTTTCATCTTTGATATTGCTATCAACTTTTTTTTCTCATTTTGTACTCCTCAAGGGTAGTTATAGTCATTTACTTTTTTCAGTCCAACAAATGAAATCAGGAAAGGATTTTAATAGCACTTCAAAAAGGTAAGTTAAGCAATCAAACACTTGAATTGTGTTACGATATCGCTCTTATTTGAGTAAGGCCGGCGAACTTTTCATGCGTCGAATCCAATGCTATTGAGCTAGATCAGGGAGCGTCCATCTGTCATATGTTTTTTTAGATTTCACATCTCGTTGTTCACTTCCATTGCGGAATGCCTTGTCAACAAAAGATGCCTCGTTAGTTTCTCTTGTTTGGTCGACCAACATGGCTGCAACATCATTAATCATTTGAATTAAAATTACGCAAACGCTTGTGATTGGCTAGCGGAACCAAACTCGCGGGAAACACATTCTAAAAATAACCCTGCCTGTAAAAACGCTGCATCACAGACGTAGTATGGGAGATGGACGCTCCGGGGAATGAGCTCCTGGCCCTGGCTAGATCTATTGTTATGGCTATTAGCATTGAATTCATCTAATTATTTAAATACCGTTTCTTGTTTATCAGTTTCTATTCGGTATTCACTTCGATCCATTTTACGAACGAATACTCTTACTGAAAAAATGATAACGAGAAAGTGTCAAAACCACTGGTGGTATTTCAACTTGAATTATAATAATCAATCAAAAGGCTGGTCAAAGCAACATGCTTCACGCTTCTTGGTCTCAGGAATTACAGCAATTTTAATCATATCTTAATTTATTAAGTTTTTAAGTTTTATAATAACGAATTGGTACGGGCTTAGGGATGCTTGCTTGACAAAATAGTTAGATTATTAATTTATTATCTTATCATATGGAATCGATTCCTTTTTTAAAGGGAACCCGATTGTTGTAACAAATTGCCCCTTCACCCCCGGCAGTTCCTTTGTCAGACAACATGATGATAGTTCTTTTGTCGTGTGACATCATAGATCCAAGATGGCGGCGCCTGCCAAGGTCAAAGCGCAAAATATCCTTTTTGTTTTCAAAAACTAAAATATATGTTCCTTTTTTCCCCAACAAATTTCCAATTTAGACCATATTTCCCAAAAAATAACGTCAATTTGTTAGTCGGGGTTTCCTTTAACGTGAAGATACGATTGTTGCCGTCCTGCAGGTTCCAAACTCCACTCCTATCTTGGCTAACGCCTGACGATCCCTTTGATATCTGGAACTTCAAAGGCACATATAGAACGTATAAAGACCTGGAGGTAACACAGGAATCTCTCGAACGCGCCACATACGGTATGGCGTCCTCAAGACTCCAAGTCCTTCTTTCCAAAGCCAGGGCTGGGCGTGCGCTCAACATGATTGTGATAGGAGGATCGAACACCGCCGGAGGTGGGATATCTAATAAAAAAAAGTTCTACTTTAACGCATTCTCTGATTGGTGGAATAAAGTGATCAAACCTCAAACCGGGTCCGATCTATCGGTGTATAAAATTGCCATAGGAGGAACTGGGAGCGATTTCTTTACCTTCTGCCTTCAAAACTTTATGCCAGCTTCCACGCAGCCAGATATTATACTTGTGGAGCTATCAGTAAACGATTATGGTTCGCGCTATGGCTCAGCCGCTGAACCACTAGAGCTATTGACTCGGCGCCTTCTTAACCTTCCATCTCGACCAGCCGTGTTTTATGTTGGATTTGTCGATAGAGCTCAAATTGACGGCAAAGCCACAAACAAGAAGTGCTTAAATATGGAAGACTTGGGACAAAGAGACTTGGCGAAACATTACAGGATCACTGTTTTCAGTTGGCGCAATTTAGCATGTCCGCTGACCGGTGATGGAAATAGCAGGCGTCTTAGTTCCAAGTCCGACTTGTTCCACAAGGATGGGTCTCACATAGGAACTGTAGCGCATGCGCAAACTGCAATGATGATAATAGAGTACTTTAAGACGGCCTTTGGTGACAAGGCGCATCTGATGCAGCAGAGATTTACTGTGAATATACAAATGGCGGCTGTACAATTACCTCGACCTTTGATCATGGAGTCAACGATTACAGATCAGCAACTAGCCAGCTCCTTATGCCTGTCTTATCTGACGCCAAACTGGAAGGACCTACTCACCCAATCCCTAGCGGTTAAAATTACGAAGTCAGAGAACTTTCGATTTCTTTCTCCAAAGGAAGCGAAAAAGAGGACCCGCCATGATCCGCATCGAACTGACGCTTTCGGTGGGTGGGTTTCTCGTTCGGACAAGGGATTGCTCAAAATTCGCCTCCATGTACCTTCTCTTCAAGCAAAACCTAAAGTAATGTACCAGATAAACGATCAATACCTACAAAACCCTCAATATCGTGCTGAACAGAGAAGATCAGTGGCTATAATCTTCCGATCAAAGGATAATAACGCCTCTGCCCGCGCGTGGCTAAATGACGACGAAAGTTCCGCTGTGCAGGTAAAGACAAATTACTGCGGGCACCATATGTACCAGACTCGAGTCGTCCCACTCGCCACGGATGTGATGCCTGGGTACCACACGATTACAGTAACCTCCAAAGGCAAGGGAGAAGAGTTTGAAGTTAGCGGAATTATTGTTAGCTATCCAGGCTGCTGTCGTTATAAAGGTTTCAGGCCATTTGACGTGAGAGCCAAAGTTTGGAGTCATAATGACTTTGTGAAATTGCGCTGCTGACTGTAAGATAGAGGATAAGGCTACAGGGATGACTCTCAAAAACATTAGTATTAATAATAATAATAATAATGATAATAATAATATATATAATTTATATAGCGCAGTTTCCTTACTGGCCCTTAGCTCCATGGGTAGCGCATTCCATAAATTCGTCGCACAGACACAAACGCCCTCGATCCATACGTTTTCAGTCGATAAGTTGTAGGCCTAAGTAGAAATTTATCGGCAGATCTTACATTTCTGGTGCCAGACCATTAACTACATGTACCTTAAAAGTGTATAATAAAATCTTAAATATTACGCGCTGCTCTACTCGGGCAGCCAATCAATTCAATAAGGACAGGTGTGATATGTCAGTCGCCCTTGTGAGACAAGGTCTGTAAGTGCTGCATCAATGAGGTGCTTGGGAAGACCATACAGCAATGCATTGCAGTTATCAATCCTAGAAGTATTTACAATTATTTATCTTTAAAGTTGCAGTATTTCTCACCGCTAAAATATATTTTGATAATTATTATGCATCACAAGGAACACGGCTTGATTGGAAAAAAATCTACATCATTCCTTTCAAATGTGCATTAGACACACAGACATGCTAATTTCAATTCAAGATCCTAAACCGTATCTTATATACAAATCGTCTACTTTGCAAATTAAAAAGATAGAGTCTCCCCTCTGTTCTTTCTGTCACACTAAGGATGAATCGCTAGAACATCTTCTCTATCAATCAGTACTTTGATTAAATCATTTTGGCTCTCGTTACAACGAAATTTAAGCACATATAATTTACATCTCAATAATGTAAGCGAAATAGATGTTATTCTGGGCATTACCTAGCCAATAGATGATCTTATATTGATAAATCATATCATTTTATTAGCCAAGCAATATATCTACAAATGTAACTTAAAAGGTGCGTTTCCGATAACAACAATATTTCTAAAAAGTATCAAAAATTATTTTGATACAGAGTTACTTATTGCTCGAGAGAAAATGGAATAAACTTCTCGCACTTCTTTTTAATACATGAATTATCACCTCAAAACAACCGCGAAATTATCAACGTTTTAGTTGATTCGACACTTAGAAAACTCCTAACTTTAGAAATTCCTTAGAAATTCCATGTACTTGTTGGTCAAAGTATTAGGAGGAGTTTCGACAGTTGGTCAGGTAGAATGGGTGTGTCCTCGCTAGTCCATAGTACTTAGATCATCCTTTGTGAACAGTTGTAAAAACTTTTCTCCTTCGCTTTAAAAATAAAACTGAATATATTTTATATTATATGCAAGGCATTCAAATTAAAGAGGTTATAACCGATATATGTGTTAAGATTCAGATTAATTCAAGTTTAGAAACAAGGATCCCGTGAACTGTCCCCAAGTTAAGGTATGATTTGATATCAGGATCGTGCGATATCTACTAGATTTCAGTCGACTTCAATCGCAATTGGTATAACTACAAAACAGGTTTTGGAAACCTGACTGGCGAGTTCTGGTTGGGTAATGAGTACATTCACCGACTGATAGCTTTGAGGTCTAACAGGACATTTCTTGTCAACATGATTGACAGAGATAGAAACAGAACATTTAGCAAGTATGATAAGATTAGTGTTAGCGAGGAACACGATAATTATACGCTGAGATTAGGAACCAATACTGTTGGTGTTATGGATTGCTTGAAATTGACCACAATAACAAGCCATTTATTTTTTTAATAACAAGAGACCGTGAGCGAGGTTATACCTCCTGCGCGCATCATTATGTGGGCTATAGCTCAAGTTGGTAGTACGGTTCAAGTCGAAGAGGTGTTAATTCGCCTTACTCCTCGGTTTTTTCCACAGTTTTCTCGATCGCTAAGTTGATAGCACGGTGGCTTGGCTATGCTAAACAATTAGACTTCTCGCTCTTGGTTACTGTCGACTTTGATAGAATATCAGTATTTAGTATTCATCTGGATCAAGTTCCTCGGAGCCCGCGATTAAGCTAATTCAGGGACAGTCTGAAAAATGCTGCGCATGTGCAGTCAGCGTTAGAAATCGCGGAAGCAGCTCTAAATGTCAAAATAATCCTCAATAGTTTTTGTGGGGATGAAGAGGCAAATCACAAGAATCAAGAGTTGTATTAGTTGAGGCATCAAGCCAATTAAATTTGGGACTGGTTCATTGTAAATACTTAGAAATAGAATCTTGTACTATTTTGTAAAAATGCTTTGAACTCAAATTTCGAGTGAAATCGCGCGCGGACCCAACGTATCCTAGCCAATAGAATCAATATTAATCAAATTTAAGGCGGTTTTGGACTCAAACGCTTTTTGTTGGCTGGCATGTATTTCCGCTGCCAGTTTATTCCATTTAGCATGAATAATATTTCTTGGGTTGGTATATACTAGTTAATTAAATGTCACTACTTGTCAGTACCGATCGGCCAAATTATCGGCTCAGTCCACATTTAAATACAACATCGCATAGGAGTTCGGAGAAAGAATCGTTATGGTATTTCATCAGGCCAGGATTAGAGAGAATTTACGACGAGGATGCCGGAATTAACTTTTAGAAGAGTCGGAGACATTAAAGATTATTGGAGAAAGTAAAACGAATTTTTTGAAACGAAAGATTCCTTCTCAGTAGTCATAACTCCCGTCCAAGTAAAGACAACATCTGACGAAGGAATGGAAATTTCGTGAAGGATCATCTTTTTGTAAGCTCTTGTTTTGTAAAGAAACGTAAAATGGAATTATCTGCTAGCGAAAGAGCTGAGAAAAACTCAGAGGGTCTTCCAGCAACAGAGGATCATTTGGTGGGAGTGAAGATCACGAGTAGCAGACGATGTATTGTTGTGGGCGTATTGATTGTCATCGCTGTTGTTCTCTTAGGAACTGCCATCACAGTACCCGTCTTACTCACCATCAACAAGCAGTCAGGTAATTGTGTATGCACTTAGCATTGTTAATATATGTATATATAAAGAACTAGCTCCGTGACTGAGTCTTCTATCGGGACTGAGCGTTTACTGAGGTATTTGGTCCTTTTCTTGGGCAGTTTATCTTGTACGCTTGTGACCGTAAAATGAAGTAGGCTCTCGCCAAACCTATAGGTTTTGTGACAAAATTGTGTGTATTACCGCGATACAAGCAGTAAGTAAACGATTTTCTCCCGAAAATGGACTGAAAAAATAGGGTAGCTAATTAAATCTTACTGTAGGACAGCTAAACCTATTCTCGGGAATGCGTAAATGATTTATATGTAATAGCTTTTTTGACCTGGATACGAGTGAGAGATGCATTTATTAGTTAACACAATTACCCCGGTTAGACTACCCTTTAACAGCTGCAGCAGCTGAACCGGTTTCGAACAGCATCTTATTTGATCGTCGATTTTGTGTACCATTTTACAGGCTTTGTGGTGCCCGAGCGGAATAGTTACCTTGGAGCCCTCTTAAAACTTGGTCTCTATAGGCAGCGGAAACCACAGGTTTTTGGGACGAAGTGCAGAGGTTTTTATTCCGACCTATAAACCACACGCGCGTGAGCTGCCTGTGTATAAACCAAACTCGTCTTCAAAATCCGTTATAAAGCAAACCATGTGCTGCAAGTTTCTGATTCGTGTCTGTGGAGACGACCACTCTTATTGTTTATTTATAATTTCAGCAGTATTAAAATAACCTCTTTCATCAGTCGATAAGAGTACAATAACAACGGTCGACTAGAAAAGTTACTACAAACCACAGTAAAAATAAAGACGAATATTCCCTCAGCTAGGGAAAATGCTGTCTTGATACTCGCAAAGATTAAGAAGGGTCAAAAACTACCCCCCCCCCCCCCACACACCCCCCTCCCAAGTGTTTTTTTCCTTTAAGGATATTTTGTTAGCACCAATAGGTCCAATAGACCATTGCATAAATGGCGTCCAACTTGAAAAACTATTGTTTAGGAATCTTTAGTCTCGCATTCATGTAAAAACGCTTTTGTTTAACAACGTGAAGACGAGGCTAAAGTCTCCAGGACAATACCTATTTAAATTGGACGCCATTTATGCAAGGGGTCTGTAGTAAAACGAAAACAAGTAATATATACAGAATGCGTGGCCCTGCTTTGATCAGATTTACAAACTCGATCGAGCCGGAGGCGGACACGAATTCTGTATATGGCTTATCAAACGTCAGTGTTTTTCAGTTATTCTGGCGATACGACCTATGTATTTCGGCCGGAAAAATCGAAGCAAAAGTTTATGCAAATCAGGACGAATCTTATCAGATTGCACATTGATTTCCTTTGTTACCAATGTTTCCTTTGTAATGTTCGCAATATGTACAACAACATTATTACAAATTTACCTTTTAACAATAACTTTATTGGGTCTACACTCATGTACGTATACACAGTTTACAAGGTGCCAATAAAAAATGTCTGTCTGTCTGTCTAAGTAAGAGTTAAATACCGAGAACCGAGGTATTTAACTGACTTATTCATTGTTATTCGATAACCTTTATTTCACTAACATTTCACGTGAATTTCAATATAAAGACCTAATTAGATATTCAAGAGCCTTTATATAGATGGTTTGCACTAGCTCAATCCCCAGATATTCAAATGACAAAGGGCATGGCGGCCATGTTGGTGTACAGAACAAAAGAAGCTAACGAAGAATCTATTGTTAACTGTACACCAACATGGCGGCTATGATGTAACGTGCAAAGGATCTATAGCCATTGGATATTCAAGGTATTTATATCATATATTTACCTTCATATAAAACCTTGAATATCTAATGAACAATGTATTGAAATTCACTGGGATCTTAGTGTAATAAAGGTTATCGAATAACAATAGAAAATGTGTCAAAAATAAAATAATACAAGATAAACCTTATGTGCTTTTATTTTGTAACACGCTGTATTACGCTTAGAGAGGCTACATATTTCCGTTTTCGCTAATTAAATGAACAGCTCATGCCTGGGTTCAATCAATACCACGATGATGAGTTGATGACAATATTCTTATAATTCACTCTTAGATTTGAAAATGAGTTTTTTTATTCTTCCTTGGCCCCTCATCTCAAGTTATTTAAAATTGATTGTTTACAGATGTAAAGAGAAGCAGAGCCATAATTCCCATCATAAATGTGCACACGAGCTGAAGCGAACTGAAAATTCTCTGCAAACTTTGACCAGCGAGAAGCCTGTTGCTAAGCAACCAACTCCCAATCAGACGCCAGTAATCAGGTCCTTGATTAAGAAAAATGCCCTGCTCGTAAGCCAATCAGAATTCAGTAATCATGCATACGAAGTCCAAGGACTACGGCAAAGCTGACACAACGTAGGATTTTATATTGAATATTACAATATTTCGGCTGGCCAAACCAGCCTTCTTCAGGTAAGAAGATCTATAAATGTGGTAAATTTCGCAATAGAAATTGAGGAAACGGGAAGTGACGTAGACCAAAACTTGAAGTAGCAAAATAGTATAAGAGATAAGCACTATGTTTCATCACGTATATTCATACCATATGGTTCTAGAGTTTTAGCTTTATCTATAAGGTGCGCTTCTCTGGCTTTACGTATTGAGTCTCTTGAGGAGTATATTATTTCTAGGGGGATAAGTTGCATGTCGGTGTAAGAGTGGTTAGGTCTAGAAAGAAAATGTTTCCGCAATTTCTATTGCGAAATTTACCACATTTATAGATCTTCTTTATACCTTAGAGCTCTTCACTTGTAACATCTAGTACCTGAAGAAGGCTGGTTTGGCCAGCCGAAATATTGTAATATTCAATATAAAATCCTACGTTGTGTCAGCTTTGCCGTAGTCCTTGGACTTCGTATTCATTTTCATTTTGGCTGATTAGATATAACTTAGATCCAACGTAGCAACCAGCAGTATTTTCGTCCACGGTTCTTTGCAATTTTCAAAGTAATCATGCCCCTGTTATAAGAAAGGAAAGCGCGAGCGGGGCCGTACGGGTCAGGTGATAATAGTTTTTATGTGAACAGGTGATCCGTGTAAATGCCTTATTTGATCCATATAATTGTTTTCTTTCTATTAAAACGTAATCGTACTATAGAATGGTCAGATTGGACCCGCTGCAGTGTGACGTGTGGGAAGGGTGTAGTGACACGCATGCGCACCTGTACTACTACGACCCCAGAGGATAATGGGAACGGGTGTAAGAACATCTACCAAATACGCTCCTGTATCAGGACTAAATGCCCAGGTAAGCGAGACAGAGATTTGGGTGGACAAATTTAGTTATACTTGCTATGATGCTGGCGAGATTTAGAGAATGCCATGAGCATGTTAAGGCAAGGTTTGAACATGAAAACGAGGCTACAGCTATTTTGTTGAATAGAGTCACTTGAATTTGCTCAAATCCTAGAACAATGGTCGTTATAACTAATCTCAGCGTTTTTAGTCGTCCTAATATAAAATTTTGGTAAAATGTATATCACGTGACCAACCACGTGATCACAAAAAGTTGAAAATTAAACTAAAAACGGGGTGGTGCATTGTATATTTTAAGTAACGATTTTGTGTTTATCTGATTACACTTGTGATTGACTTTAAAGATCAGTTCGGAATGGTTGACCCTGATAGATTGTTAAGGCGAAAATATAGTAAACAGGTCACGTGACCTATTCTTGGAACCATTTTTCGCCATTTATATCCTCTTCAGTGATAAAAAGTCAACCATTCCGGACACAGTCTCATTTCCCATAACAAGCTTAACATTTCCAACCGAGAATCTGAAACAAAACAATAACTTCCGCCACCCCATTTTGATTTCTTTGCTTTATCAGCCTTAAGGTCACGTGACCTTCAAAACACCAAAATACCGATCCTTAAATGTTAAGACACACGATTACCGTATTATTCCAAAGTTATAGGGTATTTCATACATAAATGACAAAGATAGCGAATTTTGAATGTTTTATCAGAACTGCTCAAAAACCATGCCTTAACATGCTTGCGCTCACTTACCAATACTTCAGCAGCTAGTCAAATTTGATACGTTATAATAATAATAACAATAATAGTTTATTTATATAGCGCTCTTTCCTTCATAGACCAAAAGCGCTTTACAATAATATTAAAAAATATTTACAAGGTATCCTAATGCTAAAAATAATTACCTAATATAAAACAAACAAACAGCAGAATTAAACCAAAATAATGATAATGATAAAATACGTATGGATAAAATGTTTAAAAGATATATAATATTAAAATATTAAAATAATGCTACTGATTGCAATATACTATACGATGGCTGTAATTGCTTAGTAGTAAGCTTTCTTAAATAAAAATGTTTTTAAGCTTTTCTTGAAGCTGTCAACGGAGGGGCTGTGCTTTAGATCTAATGGTAAGGAATTCCACAGTTGCGGGGCGCAAACTGAAAAAGCGCGGTAGCCATAAGATTTCAGATTATGATGGTATCTTAAACAATAGCTTGTCAGCAGATCTAAGGCTACGTTGCGGCACATACTGGTCTAATAATTCATTTAGATAGTGTGGAGCAATACCATTGATTGCTTTATATGTATAGAGTAATATTTTAAATTCAATCCGTTGCTCAATGGGCAGCCAATGCAGATCAGTTACATCCTTATAACAATAGTCTTTCTAGTAAGTCGAAATATTGACCTCAGTTATGACAGTATTGTATGGTCCTGTGCATCCAAAAGGTTTTAATACGCTTATACTGTATGCTGACCTCATCGGCCTCTGACTTCCGACAAGTACTGAAAAGTTGTTTCGCTGTCGGTATTACGCTCAGAGGGCGGCTACATATTCTGTCTTTCTTGTAGTGGGGGTTCATTTAAAAAAAAAAAAATACAATTAGTTTTGAATTCGTTTAAATTTACACTCTCGGTACCAGTCCTTTTGTAGTTTACGAAATGGCTAATTGTTTTTGTGCTACTCGTTCTAAAGGTTAGTGTGTTTTGTGTTGTTGGTACACTGTAAGCCAATACTGTGACTCGTTTCGAGCGGTACTGTCTGGCTCCGTCAATCAGTATCAGGAAGAATCACACCCTCCCCCCTCCCCCACGGGTGTAGGGCAAACTTAACTGTTAGGGGAGAGGTGCAGGAATTTCAAGTATTATATTCATATCTTTTGATTTATGGTTCTTGCTGGATATTTCTATTGGATTCTGGGTGAACAGTTGATCCGTTGTTTCAGGACAATAAAGACCCTTTGCACGTGACGTCATAGCCGCCATGTTGGCGTACAGTTAACAATAGATTCTTCGTTAGCTCTTTTTCTTCTGTACACCAACATGGCTGCCGTGCCCCTTGTCATTTGAATCTCTGGGGATTGAGCTAGTGCAAACCATCTATTGTAAATATTGTAAATGCCTCACTTGTTTCATATAATAGTCCCTTCATTTCTTTCTATTAAAACGTAATCGTACTAGACTGGTCAGATTGGACCTGCTGCAGTGTGACGTGTGGGAAGGGTGTAGTAACACGCATGCGCACCTGTACTACTGCGATCCCAGAGAATAATGGGAACGGCTGCAGGACAATCCGCCAAACACGCCCCTGTATCAGGACTAAATGCCCAGGTGAGCGAGACCTAAAGAGACATGGTGGGCAAATTTAGGTATACTTGCTATGATGCTGTGGTATTTTAAGGGAAGTTTAAGAAGGATTTGTAAATATATTTGCAAGCTGTCAAAACCGACATCGATTCAGTGCGTTTATTCTCCTCTCATTTAGCAAAGTCACCAAATGAATATTTCATCAGCTAGTCAAATTTGATACGCTTATGTGTATTACGCCCATCGGCTTCTGACTTCCCGGCTTGTGCACCGAGGCGTCGTTCCGTTAGAAATACTATCATATCTTTTTTTTATTTTATAGTATTCTCATACTCCATGTAAGCGCATTGAGATTTTTAAATGCGCCATAAAAACCTATAATTAATTAATTTAATTAATTAAAATCGTCCCAGCCAGAACTCATCAAAGTTTATAGCCGTTCATCGTAACCGCAAAGCCTATAATTGACCACTTTCGTGATGGCCGCCTCCTAATTCATGTAATTTGGAAGATTAATCTGTAGGGGGAAACTAATACTACCATATGAAAGATCATATTAAAACTAGTAAATGTGTTCAGTTTTAGAGCAATGCAGAGAATTGGTGTTGCGTTATAGCATTTCTAATGCTGGAAAAACATGAAAGCGAGGCTAGAAAGGAAAATCTCTATAATTTCAAATGGCTGTTACTTCACTCATTGCTTTTTAAGCTACAGCACTCAAATTTCTCAATAACACTAATGGTGACATGTTCTTTCACATGGCAATAAATTTAGCAGTTACTAGAACATTTATTCTTTCTCGATTTAAATACAGATTTCACAGATGTTTCCTCGTGTAACATGAGGTTTGGTCTGACACGACACAGCAACTGCACCATCACAAGCTCAGAAGAAAACAAAACGAGCTGTAAGGCGCCTGGCCCGAAACTGAATCATTGCTCCATTTTAATTCAGTAGAATCAGTACATTCAAGTCATTTCAAATTTATTTATTCATTTACTCTATTCATTCATTCGTACATTCGTGAGTGAATACATACATTCATTTATTTATTGATTGATTGATTGATTACTTCAATTTAAAAGTTAGACATATGCTAATATGAAAATAAAAAAATTCTACATTTCATACACTGTGCAGCTTTCTACAGTTCCTTAGTCTTACTTAGTCTCTAATTTCAGTTAATCATTCTTTAAAACCAAGGCTAAAATAATGCATTATACATGACACAAAGCATTGTGGGTGTTGCTGTTTCGTTTCAAGGTAATCTGTGTGGGTCTAGTCCATGCAAAAATGGTGGAACGTGTATTCCAAGACCCAATGGATATTATTGCTCCTGCAATGAATACTACACGGGTCAGCGGTGCGATAAATACGGTAAGAATTAACAATATCTGTAGACTTCTGTCAATATGTAGCTGTGGGTTAAATTGTGCAGCTCACAATATTCAGCTTACACACGATAGAGATACTTTTTGAGGCAAGGAAGCCCATCACACGCAGGTGCCACCGGCCTGTGAAATTAAAGTTAACTTCGGTAAAAAAAAAGAGTTCTTGTTTTATTATTTCTGTGACATGTATTCTTGTCCGTTTGTAGTTTATGAACACTCTATGCGTTTGATCGGAGGACGAAATTTAAGTGAGGGACGGGTTGAAATCTACCATAACGGTGTGTGGGGTACAGTATGTGTTGACAACTGGGACATACAAGATGTACATGTGGTCTGCGAATCAAAAGCGCTTGTCTAGATCTAATGCTAGAATATATTTATTACAATTTTATTCAAAATTTATCTGTGTATTTTTTTTAATTATTCAGTGAATGAATATCCCTTACGTTTGGTGGGAGGACGTGATTTAAGTGAGGGACGAGTTGAAATCTACCATAACGGTGTATGGGGTACAGTATGTGATGACAATTGGGACATACAGGATGCACATGTGGTCTGCAGACAGCTGGGATATGCTACAGGAGCTTTGGATGCACCATGCTATGCATGGTTTGGAGAAGGGACTGGACAGATATGGCTAGACGATGTACATTGCAATGGCACGGAGACTAGTCTGTCCCACTGCTCACATTACGGATGGGGAAGACACAACTGTTATCACGGTGAAGATGCAGGGGTGATGTGCGGTGTACAAGGTAGACAAGTGAATAAACCCAATTTCACAATTCTGCTAAGAGAAAGTTACGGCCGTAATTCGACTAGCCCTGTTATACATGCAGGCATAAAACAATTCGCGCATGCGTTGCTGATTTAATTACCGCTGACGTATTACATCTAGACTCGACAGAGCTGAATAACGTAGCGCGCGGGGACTAGGGACGACAACAGCGTATACAAAAAAGTGCCTTCATTTGCATTATGGCGACATTTTACTGCAACTACCAGAAACCTTTCCAAATCCTGTTTCTCCTCGACAGACACTATTTGTTAAATAGTGTTAATACACAGACGCCCCACTGTCGCGTCACGTGCTCAGTTTAATCCAATCAGAACCGGATACAATTTAGTAGTAAAGGCCAGTATCCATAGTTTTTGTTCTAATCTCAAACGAAATATCCAACCAACTATTCATTCTTTACTTATGTACAGCTAACTGTTCAGGGATATTGGCGTCAGGAGAAACTCGCAGCGGTGTGTACACAGTGGATCCTGACGGTCGAGGTGCCTTCCAAGTCTACTGTGACATGACAACCGACGGAGGGGGGTGGACAGTCTTCCAGAGAAGACAAGATGGATCTGTTAACTTCAGTCGCACTTGGTATGACTACAAAACAGGTTTTGGAAACCTGACTGGCGAGTTCTGGTTCGGGAATGAGTACATTTACCGACTGACGGCCAAGATTCACATGACGACGCTTCGCATTGACTTGGCGGACAAGGACTGGAATCTCTTTTTTACCATGTACGAAGGCTTTAGTGTTGGTAACGAATCGGCAAACTACACGCTTCAAGTCATGTCGCGAATAGATGGCGATGATGATGGCGTTCTTGATCACAACAATATGCCGTTCACAACAAAAGATCGAGACCACGATTTCAATCCCCGCAATTATACTGCTGTATACAGGATAGCCTGGTGGTACCATCGCTACTGCTTTGAAATCAACCTCAACTTACCTTTCAACAGAGGATTGCATTGGTGTGGATTGAACAACATAACATTTTCTGAAATGAAACTCAAGTGACCAGTACCATCAGTTTCATATCTTATACGAATATATTAGCATGCACCTGTAGACGGCAGAGGGAGGTGCATAATAGTGGACGGTCACCTCCCTGGTTTAATTAATAGGTGCTAATTGTGGTATAGTTTCAATTGTCCACCTCATTGGCTTAAACATCAAAATCTATCAAAAATTGAAAAATAATACAATGTTATCAATCCATTTTTTTAAACAGATTCAACGTGGGGAACATTTTTCTTAGTTATTGTTTTGGAATCTCCTGATCGGACGAAATGTTTTCACAGAAAAGGAAACTATTTCAGTGGATTTGATTTCAGAAATATTTCATTGTGCCTAGGTTTTACTCGGATTGTTTCTTAAAAGTTTCATATTTTGTGGAATCGTAAAATCTCTCTTTGTTAGTGCCATTAAGGTGTTAATATTGAGTAGTTGGGGCTATCTCTTCTTCCTAATTTCTTTCCCTGCTGTTACTGTGTGATCGTTTGCCAAAACCATTCAATATATTGAAGCTCAGTTTAATGCGTTAACCGCTGACCGGTTCCACAGAGAATTCTTCAATACCTCTCGACGACGCGATAAGAAAAAACGGAAACAAATGTTCAATAAAAAAGCCTACAAATGTACTTTTGCTACTTGGTTCGGTTCACGTGTGTGGTGTCAGTGTGGGTATATCGCGCCAGCGAAGGACTTCTCTGCGAAAAATGTATAATAGCAAACATATCCATGTATATAGGAGCAAAAACATACATAATTATGTTCCCGGAGTACGTACTGTATATTTAGGGCTTTGAGGCGTGTGAATGTTTGTAGTCGGCTCTGCATGTGTAATATTTCACGAGCAGCCGTCTTTGACAATATGTAATAAATGAATGAAAAGTAGGGCTTGGAAGATGTACGAGGCCATATTTGGTAACGTGCCCTATTTGGTAACGTTCCATATTTGGTAACGTGCTTTGCTAGGCCAGTAAATTCAATTCAATCAGTTTTTAATAACAATTGGTGCAGTCTGTTATATATCGTTATTGTTCAGTATAACAAGATATAAATAGATGTTGCTGTATTGTACAACATGGAATTTCATCTTACCCCGATATGGTGAACTGTATACGTATCTATTGAAACTGTTTTGACTGACAGGCTAAAGTGCAAGTAATAACATTGGTTTAATAATGTAAAAAGGTTTGACTTTCAATGCTCAGGCACAAGAGTTTTGCCCAAATACTTTGGGATTTCAATAATAGCTCTTTTCCCCTCTTAATTTCATTATAGTTCTTATTATGATGTTTTGCAAAAAAATAAAAATTCTAGGAAAATATCTCCGACTCAGACAGCCGTGACGTCACTATGAGCAGCACGTACGTAAGCACCGACGGCGTATCACGTGATCGAATTTAAAAAGCTATGATAAAACTTCAACGAATACTACTTGCTTTATCACGTGATTAAACACATTATTAGCTGCCAATCACGTGGTTGTACTGGGTGGCAACAAATCTGACTTCACTTGTACAAGATCGGTAGTGTTAGAGCGGTTTTCAATTGAGTGTAGTAAAACCAAACGCAAATTACCCTCAGCCAGCCAATCATAGGAGCGAGTACTCACAAGTAACTCGTAAATGGCTTCCCTGTGAGCCAATGACAAACCAAAGCAAAACCAAAACCAGTTTGCGTTTGGTTTTACTTTGGATTCTGATTGGTTGGCTTACTTTCTCAGCCAATAGGAGAGCTTAGTAAACGCAAAACCAAAACACTTCCAACACTCAATTGAAATCCGCTCTATTAGCAAAACCTGTTTGCAAATGCTATTTTCCATCTCCGATCCAATCGATTATCGATCTTTCTAAAACTGCGTGTTTGAAGATTGTTTGCCATCCAGCAAAGCCTTAGCTTTCCCATGGGATCAGGAGCTCAATTCATTCGTTATTGAAGTGACATACAGCATGTGACTGTTTCATGCAAAATACCTATTTTGGCATCAAGTGCAACCTATAACCATTAATTTCAATAAGAGTTTTTTTAATCTGACTAGTACTGAGTCGAGGTCAAGGCAAAATAGACTTTAAACGAGAAAAATTATTCACCCACCAAACAATAAACTATACGTGCTACAAATAACTATGTCCATGGCATAACAATGGAGCGTCTTTATGTTCGACTCATACAAATACCTGTACCCTGTCTTTTGAGTAGTGTTACAATCCCAAGCGCGCTTATGCAATAGCGCTAATGGGAAATCCATAGGGGGGGGGGGAGTCCCATATGAAAGGGGCGGGGATACTCGTCGCAAAATTGCAATTGAACCCCTAAAAGAGCCCAATCTGGGCGTGGCCCAAGCTTTGTTTGACCCCTGAAAGATAAGTGATATCGCTGAAGCCATGGCGACTATCAACACAACGCTAATCGCGTGCGTTCATTTAGGCTCGCTAGAGCGGCGTCACAGGCAATAGTCGGTGTTTTTTATTTCTCCTGAGCATGCAGCCCTAAACGATACCTAAAAATATTCACCCTAAGTGATACCAAATCCCGTAATTTTAACCCCTAAAAGATACGATGAACATCCCCGCCCCTTTTATATGGGAGTCCCACCCTCTCGAGCTTTGTGGCGTGGAGTCGAGAGAGAAGGTGAGAAACGTCATTTCTGGAAATGGACTTAAGAAAATTAGAAACCCTAACTTTGCTGTTCTCCCTCGTCCGCATTTTTCCAACATACTATAAACTTCCCTGTTTTCCACATCCCACACTCCTGTACAGACTTACGTATGCTAACTACACGAGACGAAATGTCTTCATTAAAATATCTTATAAATATTTTTATATTAGAGTGTATTTCGCGTAAGAGTGGGACAAAAATACGGAATATCCGTAGCCTTACCGTAACCGTATTGTAACTTACTGTACCGTCAATTTGTAAGTTGATTGGACCAGAAGGACAAAAACAATAGGGAAGCCATTTCAATGTTACGGCATGTCGTACAGTAACCGTACTGTAAGTCATTCCCGTAACTTGTATACGTACGATAAATAGAGGATATTACATGGCCGCGCGGAGATACGGATTGTATCTTCGAGTGTTGATGAAATATCTTACGAGTGAGCGCAGCGAACGAGTAAGATACTCATCAACACGAGAAGATAAAATCCGTATCTCCAAGCGGCCATGTAATGTTCTGTTTAATATATAATTATTGATGAAATACCAGTTTCAATCTCTTACTAAAAAGGCTAGAAATCTTTGAAATCGAGTCATATTTTCAAAAGTGATATCTTCACGTGTGAAGATATCACTTATTAGAAAGAAATATACTGACACTGGTATTTCATCGAAAATTATATATTAAAACACGGTATTGCAGTTAACAACATATCGAGTCCTTATCCGCTTTCTTCAGGCAAATCACATATTGTGTCAGGGCCTGTTTACATGAAGGGAAATTGACCATAGCACTTGGGCTATATCTTCATTGTATTGTAATCCCTCGAGACTTTTTTTGGCATTAGGGTCAACCTCTCTTCATGTACACAGGCCCTAAATGTGTAGTTCTTAAAAGGTAACCAAGCCTTAGCCTCGCATGGAGGCTAGAATTGACCCTGCACTGATACAAACCCTCATCTATGAATATGGATAGATGTTGATTGTCATGCTAACTAGATACAAGCCATGGAGGATGGAGTTGACCCTGCACTGATACAAACCCTCTTTCTATGAATATGGATAGATTGTGATTATCATGCTAACTAGATACAAGCCATGGAGGATGGAGTTGACCCTGCACTGATACAAACCCTCTTTCTATGAATACGGATAGATGTCGATTATCATGCTAACTGGGTACAAGCCTCTAACTGAGCTGTCTCATCTCCAGCCTCGATATCACAAAAGGCTTGGTTACCTTTCAAAATGACGGTCAAGAACTACAAATTGGACAAGGTGCAGGTTACAGAGCACGTGCTCACATTTAGTGTAGCCCAATAAATGTAGCCCATCAAGCTAACAAAGCAATAATGATTAATTACTACAACACTCAATCAATTATCAATCTGTCCATCTGGCCTCAGTTGTTTGAAACCTGGTTATTATAATCCTGGATTAAATTTTAACCATCGATTTTTCCTCTGAGCAACTGAAGTTTTCTTTTCCTGCCGTCATTGACTGTTTAACCCCATATCAGTATTCCACGAGATAGCAAATCAATATCATGATAACCGATGATAACCCTTATCCTGGATTAGCTTGATCGGAGTTAAAGGCGCTGTGTCATGGTTTTGCGCATGTCTGGAATCAATGTTCGATTGCTGGCTGTTAATTGGCTTCAAACAGTTAAAGTTCCCTCCCTTAATGCTTGATTAGAAGGATATGTAACATTTTCCTTGAAGACTAGATCTATACGCACAGTTTTTTAATCATTTTTGCACATTTACTTTGATTTCATCCATCCCACACGTGTGCTAGGGTTGTCATAATTTTGTTCCGGCCCGAAACATAAACTGCATGAGGCGTGTCCCTCACCATGACACAGCTCCCTTAAAACAATTGAGCCATTGATAGTGCTTAATTATACAGTGGTACAACAAGGTGTTTTTGTCTGTCGAGTCCTACCATGTTCTTTGCCATTAGCAGTCACTTTCTCTACAGGGCGAATGATATCAAGGGAACCGTTACTCTGTTCTAGCACCTGACCCGATTTATCCAGCTCCTTGGCCTTCACCTTGTCATAGATATGTCTGAAAATGTTCTCGAAGGCTTCCTGCACGTTTGTCGAGTCCAGAGCAGACGTTTCCATGAACAACATGCTGTGGTCTGCAGCAAACTGCTTCCCCCGTCGATTCTCAATCATTCGGAGGTGTTTGAGATCGGATTTATTGCCGACAAGAATCACTGATAAGTCTTCACTAGCATGCTGTCGCAGCTCTTCTAGCCATTTATCGAGATTCATGAATGACGTTCCTTTGGCGATGTCATAGACTAGAATGGCCGCCATGGCTCCTCGGTAGTAAGCACTCGTGATAGCCCGGTAACGTTCTTGACCTGGTGAAATGCAAAAGAGACTGGACAATCACCTCATATCTCATGCCCGCGAGGGAAGAAGTCTGGTAACAATAGTACCAGAGCAAGGCCAGTTGTCCCAAAGGTCAGTCAGAAATGTTTTAGTTTCAGTCGTACTGCACTTTTATGTTGGAAGTAAATTAGTTATTTTCCGCCATCTCTCTTCCTGTGACAAGCTGGGATAACTGTGGCCTCGCTTTGATGCCTTTATGAAAAAGGTCACTGTGCACACACCAGAAGCTGATTACAACTTGATCGCACTTATTATCAAACGATCTAGATGTAGAAAGTCGTGTTTTCAGTTATTTTGGTGATACGACTTATTTTGGCCGAGAAATCGAAGCCATAGTTTATGTAAATCAGGACGAAATCTGTATCAGTTCCTTTGTTTTTGCTTCATGAATTATTAATGAGTTTGATAATAACGATTTAAATATCAGGGATTATTCCGATGCCATTTTTTCTTTTTCATTTGTCCTCAATTTTCATCTACGCTTAAAAAAGATATAAACTAAAATGAAGTTAGGGGCGCGGCAATTTAATTATGGATATCAGTTAAAGACTCTTTATCCCATCAACTGTCTTCATCATACTTCTCTTCCGCGGTTTCATGCACGTTTACTGCAGCACATAAAAGCAAGAGCCCACAACCAAGAGCGTCCATCTCTCTTATATAGATGCTACGGAGTTTTCACAAGTTGGGCTATTTTTACATTATTTTTGCCGCCAATTAATTATTGGGTTACACCCGTAGCGGAACAAAAGATGCCTCATTAGCTTCTTTTGTTATATTAACAACACGTCTGATCTACGCTTTTGTGATTTTATTCCCTCAGGAATGATTGCAACTCAACAATAGCGGGAAACCGTTATAAAAATAACCTAACTTGTGAAAATGCCGTAGCATAGAGGTAAGTATGGGCTGTTATCGCAGTTCGGCCAAAGTGGATAAAACAATAGTTTTGGCCCCGTAGCCTCGCACTGGTTGGTTTCAGAAAGAGTTTACCGGACGAAAACAAAGGTTTTTATTCTCCTGGGACTCAACATGGCCGCCGTGCGATAAAAGCCCATGGAAGATTCTCGCTCTTGGTTATGGGCTCTTGATAAAAGCAAAGAGTTGCTATTAAAATAAAAGAGCGCGTGACTGAAAGAACTACCAGATACCTAGGAAACCGCGATACGCACGCAATGAATCATGGGCTCTTTGCAGTCGCGGTGCTAGGCATTCATGCGGAATCCCAAACAAGGAGAAAGTACATCAAATTAGAAACCCGGCAGAAGAAATATTGGGCTCAGTCGAAAATTGACACGACTCATGAGGCTGGATTACACAGCTTGCTGAACAGCAGATCAAACTCTGTTAAAATGTGTTATTTAATGATAATCCATCTTGAAATCATAGGGGGTTTCCTGCAAATAGTGCGAACCAACAATATTCGGCTTAGATGGCTTACCTAAGCCGCGAAGTTCACAAAAACATGCTATTTATACGAGGGCTTAATCAAGCTGCGGCTTCGGTTAGTTGCGAACTTCAGTTTTTGACCCATTTATGCGATCGTTCGTGGCTGAGGTAAACCGCGGCTAACTTGCTCTTGTATAAATGGCCCTAATGTTGACCCATCAAGCCCGTCTTGATTTCAGAAGTCTTTCCATTTTTGGCATCTATCAGTTAGTAGTACTTTTTTTAATTGACAAAGTCACGTGACAGTTAGTATCTAATAAGTTACACTTAGTAATTACCGAAAACTTAAAGAATGAATGGTGCATGAGTGGCTTGCCACATACCACCATTCTTTGTAAATTTTGAACTTTTGAAAAGCTGTTTTTCGAAAAACTATTCAATATACTAATCTCAAATATTCGGTAATTACTAAGTGTGACTTTATCTTTCGATTTATAGAGTCGGTTTGTTTGTAGCTTAAAGTATGACTTATGCTAAAGAGGCAAAATGTAACAATGACGTCAGCCGAAATCGGCCTATAGAACTGATTCATGTGGCTGTCGAGCTTTGCATGAATTTACTTAGAATTTCGGTAAACTTAAATGAAATGCATACGTGATCACACATTCAAATGTTGGTTCTGCTCATACAATCCAATCAGTAAGAGTTTTAACTGTAGCATATACCGCTTAACGCATTTCCGTTAGATAAAACCATACGGTAGAGCCTCGACTAACTAGACACGCACGGCGCAGAGCAGTTCTTGTAGCTACGGTGGCTCTTAGGTGCCACCAAGTTAAGTGTACTATCTAGAGATAAATCAGTGGCTATCCCAGTTGCTATCTCGAGATAATAATTCTATCGAAATAATTTTCTATCACGAGATAAATTTATATCACGATATACTTTTTTATCTCGAGACGATATAGTTTCCTATATCGAGATAATTTCCTATATCGAGATAATTTCCTATCACGAGATAATTTCCTATCACGAGATAAATCTCAATAGTAATCACGTGACTACCATATGACATTACTGCATGGGTATTCAAGATGGCCGCTACCTGGTCTACGTCGAAGGCATTTAGTGTTTGAACGGCTAATATTGCCTGTTTATAGCATTAAATGTTGCGGAATAAGCCGTCCACTTTCAGCAAGTTTTGGTTAGTGTTGTTTTTTCTTGTTCTGGCGTTCTCTGTTAATATCTCCCTTGCCGTTTTACCGTCGTATCTTCCTTCTCAAGGTCTTCGTGCTGCAGGCTATAGTATTCTTTCAACGTACTCAGTCCATATAATCATAATAAATGTATTTTAAAACTTAAAGCTGAGTGAAAATATGTACATTGTGTACATTGGGATATTAATCCAATAAACCTTACTTATTTTGTTTTCTTGTGGAGTTAAAATTGAATTATTTTTCACAGAGTGCTTTAATTTAAGTTATACAGCAAGCATACAGTTACAGCAAGTATACTTAACTTTGTCCTGTATTATTGCATTGTGACTTACAAATGAAAGAGAATGCATTGATAGATATATAGATGCCTTTATTTATTCAGGGTAGTCCATTCAGTATACATATGTAACTGTTATCAAAAGGAGCCCTTAGGGACCGGCCATTTATTAGAGGGGGGGGGGGGGGGGGGGGGGGGGGGGGGGGGGGGTGGGCTGGTGCATTTTCATTTTCCTTAACATAATTTCAAGTGGCCCTGCTCATGTCACTGCATAAAATAATGTGCCCCCCCCCCCCCAAGAGAGTGCACATGAAATGACATGACCCACCCTAAATCACAATAACATTTATAATAGAGTGAAGGACTGTTATACACCAGATTTTGTTGTTTTGTTATATCATTTTTGATAATAAATTTGATTGTGGTTGATCCCTTCAGGACTGTTTTCTTTAGTAGAAAGGAAAATGGAATGCACGAAATTACATGGCCCCCCAGAAATGGTTGCAGAATTTTGTGCAGCCCCCCATTATTTGGTGCACAAAAATGTATGACCCCCTCCCCATTTGCACCAGCCCACCCCCCCCCCCCCCCCCCCCTCTAATAAATGGCCGGTCCCTTACTAGCTAAATACATCTGCAATTAAATTCTAAAACTGTAAAATGCCAAGAAATTACAATAGTTACATATACATAGACTATATGTGTGTATGTTATACAATACTACTACTACTACTACTACTACTACTAATAATAATACTAATAAAACGAATAACAATACTAATAATAATAATAATAGAAAGGATGAAATAGTGTGGATAAAAACTGTGTAAAATAGGAACTAACAATAAAATCGTTACACAAACCTAATTACATATCATTGATTAGATTTAAAATGTTACAACCATTATAATAAAAGGATCGTTTCGCAGTCTCTGCTCTAACTTGTGGGAGATGTAGTTTGTTGCTTTGACGAGTAGTGCGAGACTAACATTACCGTTAATGCATTGATTTACAAGCTTAAAAATGTGTCTCTCACGACGTGATTGTAACGGTCCCGTGACAGGTTACACAAAGTTGTGTCACTGTTTTTACAATTTAAACTTATCTTTGCCGCACGTAATACAGGTCTGTTAGATAGGCTACAACGCACATCGCCACAACATGCCCATACAGTCAGGGGCGTAGCTGCCTTTAGGGCATTAAGTCCGGGCTTAACAGTAATTTTGGTAATTTTTTTGTTCTTGTAACAGTGATTGTTTTCTGTTTTGTATACCTTTGTATATTAGAAACTCGACTCTAACCCTTGAGTGAGCACGACGATTTAGGTTGATTGTCGAGGAAATATTGCATCGAAAATGCTGGAAATAGCGTTTCAGAGCTTGTAAATTTCAAACCGATTTCCTGGGGGAGCATGACCCCCCTAGAAGCTCGCGCCTTCAACGAACTCGTTTGGCTTGTATCTTCGGGGCTTAAAGGGGGGAAATGGCTGGCTACGCCCCTGACAGTATCATACATACTCATACATACATCAACTTTATTTAAACATGGTAAAATCATCAGTTATTACAATTTAAAATATAATAAAAATATATTTAAAATATCACTGTTTTACATGATTGCCGTGTGGGAGTCCGATACGGAAAATATTTTATCGATATCCCTTCTAAAGCCACCAACAGAATCGCAATTTCTTGTCTCATTGCGAAGATTATTCCATAATAGGGCCCCACTATAACTAAAGCTACGCTTTAAGTAGTCAGTTCGTGGTTTAGGTAGCGTTAATTTGTTTTCCGAATTTCTTAGGTTGTAATCTGTGCTGCGAGGAATGAATAATTTTTGTTAACTACACTGGAGAAAGCTTGTGGAGTGTTTTATACATTGTTACTGCCTTCTGTTTCTTACGTTTTGTAGGTAGTCATTAAGATTGTCCCAGCCTAGCACATTGAGAAGAAAGCTTGTGTCGTAGTTAGTTTGGCTGCGCGATGTTGTAACTCACTTAACTGGTTACTTAGACCATCCCACACTGAGCCACTAACAATAGTCAAAGTGGAGTTCAATTAATGGTGTATACATTTTTATAGCAGTATTCTCGCATATAAATGGTCCTATTCGTTTGAGAACGCCAATAGCAGAGGATATTTTTTTTGATGCTTTTTTCCAAGATAAATTTTCATCTCATAGACCCAAAGATTTGGTACAATCAACTTTTTTTATTTCACTACCCTCTATCTGTATGTCGAACGTATGATTACCGGCTCTCGCCTGCAACCTTTGGCGAGAGCCAATAATCATGAACTCAGTCTTGGCAACATTAAGACTTCACTTATTTGCCTTGAGCCAACAATTAAGGTTGTTTAATTCGGCATTAATCCATGATACTTTCGAGATCGGTTACACTAGAGGTGGCTAGGCTAATATTTATGTCATCTTGATGATAGAGCAAGTGGGGCGCCACAAGTAATTGGACTCGCACTTGATAAATGGCCGTTGACATTACATTTTTGGCTACGATTACTCAAGTACGAGTCAAACCACTGTAGGACATTCTGGTCAACACCATAGTCGGAAAGCTTAATTGCGCATGATAATTTTGTGGTCGATAGTATCAAAGGCCTTCTTTTGGTCAATAAAAATGACACCGTTGAGTAATCCATTGTCAATTGACAGACCAATTATTGGTTGCCTCGAGTAAGGCGGCAAGGATGCTATGGAGTGACCGAAAACCCGATTGACAGTTTGTTAATAAGCTGGTTTCGTAAGGTACTTGTAAAACTGGTCGTATAAATTATTTTTTCAAAGATTTTAGCAACTACAGGTATAACGGATATTGGCCGGTAGTTATTGAGAATTTAATCACAAGTTTTTCGTGGGATCAGTTTTGTTAATGTCTAAATTATCCGTGAAGTATTTGCGTTTGGCTGCTTTAATTGCATTGTTGGTCTCATTCCTTGCTTCTTTATACTGTTTACAAAACGTCTGTTCATTTGTTTGCACTGCTTTCTTTAAAAAAAAAATTAAAGAAAGGGTAAAATAAAATACTTGTACACAGTGTCTGCACAACTGGCTGTTCTGTTGCTCCTAATGCGACCTAACATACCTACATGAGCGTTCAAGAAAGGCGTTCATCTAAGACAACTCCGAGGTACTTAAAGTGCAACTAACCCCTTTTGCAATTTTTATACATATGAATCTTTGAAAGGTTTTGAGTACTTCTGCGAAGAAATTGTTGGCTTACAGAGAATACTCTATGTTTGTTTAAAATGGTGAAATTTTGACCTTTCCCGACCCATGACCGCGTAAGAAAAAGCCTGGGTCGATTCTTGATCTTACGTCATCCAACTCATTCGACTTTGCAATAATTTGAATAAATATTTAGCATTTACTCTAAAATAACTGTTTTCTTTACTAACAACTCACAGACTGTGTATATTCTCTATATATCGATGTTGTTGTGATGGAAAGGCGCCATGGAGAATAATGCGATTTATGGTGTGACGGCTCAATACAAATAGTAAATTCTATATCAAGAGTACTTCCATCAAGGAATTACTTGGATTTGTATATTCACGCATGGCATAGGAAAAATAATCCAATTTTAACTCAACAGGAAACAAAATAAGTAAGGCTTATTGGATTAATATCCCAATGTACATATTTTCAATCAGCTTTAAGTTTTAAAATACATTTATTATGATTATATGGACTGAGTACGTTGAAAGAGCTATAGCCTGCAGCACGAAGACCTTGAGAAAGAAGATATACGACGGTAAAATTAACGGCAAGGGAGATATTAACAGAGAACGCCAGAACAAGAAAAAACAACACTAACCAAAACTTGCTGAAAGTGGACGGCTTATTCCGCAACATTTCATGCTATAAACAGGCATTATTATACACTGATTTTACTCATATCTCGATATTCTGATTCAGTGGCTGAGAACACGCAACTAATTCTCGATAGCTAGCTATAGCACTAAGTGCGCAGGGCAATTATTTCGTTATTTTGAGCCATTTTGCTATTTTAAGCGCTCAGCTGTTTCTAGTCATCCTTTTCTCCTAAACTCGTAAAATAAATGCAATTTTTAGCTCGAATAAGAAATAAAACATCTTGAATCAGAAATTCAATCGTAAACAAGCCAATTTTATACGGCGTTTCATATAGCTCCGTTTACGATAGCTTTCTATTTTGCTACTGAAAACTTGAGCTTAAAAATGTATAATAAAACAATTATTGAATTCGGTTTTCGCATGATAGTGAAAATTGTCACGACCTCGGTCTGTGTTATCAACCTCAGCCTCCAGCTTCGGCTGATAACCCAGAGGCCTCTGTCTTGATAATTTTCGCTAGCATGCTCAACCTCATCCAATAATTATTGCTTAATATTAGCGGTAGCGGCCACATTGAATACTCAGTAATGTCACATGGTAGTCACGTGATTACTATTGAGATAGGAAGTTATCTCGTGATAGGAAATTTATATCTTGTGATAGAAAATTATCCTGTGATAAAAAAATGATCTAGTGATAGAAAATTATCTCGAGATAGCAACTAGGATAGCCACTGATTTATCTCGAGATAGCACACCGGCTTAATGGTACCTATGAACTTAGCCTCCTGAACAGCTGTGTCCAGTCCCCCCTCCACCTCCCAGGGGAGGACTGAACACTGGACACGGCTACTACTGAACTGGTCTCCAGTCAAATCCCCACACTTGTTTGCCAACTCGCTTCATCTAAATACTAAAATTGTTAGAATTGTTTGAATTTCTTAAGCCTTCGATTTACACAACAGTTCTATAAAGATGAATTAACGCTGACAGAATTAACTGAACGTACGATGCTCACGTAGGTATATTTGCTTACGAGCAAATTGATACAACAGAAGTTGACGGAAAGCATTGAATGCCAGTTTTGTACAATGAATGTTAACTTGTTTGGTTAGGATTTAACGGGCCATGATATAAGCTACTACGTTAATTACCGCGGTATTTCAACTAAACTGATCATCTAACAGCTCACTGAAAACTGTGCAAAAGCAAAAAGCAGAATCTTAAAAAGTTCACACTCTAGCCTTTATAATAGAAATGATATTGTTAACGGCCAGCTGACTCAGTGTTTGTTTATAAAGATGCATGTTTCCCGCCGTATGTTCACCTAACATTGATTGGCAGTCTGTACTGGCATATTTGGCAACATACAAACACCCCAATACCTCTTGTTTAACTTTGTGTAGATTGGTGAAAAGGATAGATTCAGAGCAGCTTAACGCTCCTATAATATTTGCTTTGGGTAGGTTCGACCCTGGAGTTCGTCGGAATACTTAAAGATAAGCCTCTGGCTTGGGAGACCTGTATCTTCGACGTAAAATAAACCAAGTATTTTTTTACTGAGTACGAACCCACAGCATAGACTGCGGCTGACTTACAATATTTACTGTCCGTCGGATCGGAATATTACATTTTAATTTCATATCGTTAATTCGGTTAAAAAAAGAATAATCACACCTAGGACTTAATTTAATTCTGCCTCGTTTAGTATCATACAAATTATGTATCCTGCATAATTTCGCGATAAAAATATAGTTTTAAATGTGGGGTTAAATCTGATCACAATTGAAATATAACTGTTCTGTGGAGTGTAGTGATTTGACTGAGGAACAAAGTAAATTGGCTTTTAGTTAGTCGGTAAAACCTCTTGTATAAATATAGTATGTTGTTGTTGTTAGAAACATGGTCGTTTACAAGAGAGCTATATAGAGGTGGTTTATTGTTTCGGTTATGTTTTGCTGTGTCGATTTCATTTCGCATTAATTAAATATATTCAAGTTTCAAAAAAAGGCGTGTTTTGTCTAGTATAACTAATGTAACTAATATAAATACTGATTGTGATTACGAACCTGCAGTATCCCAAATTTGAGCTCGAATAGTCTTCCCCTCGATCTCAATGTTCTTGTGGGCCAGCTCAACTCCTATCGTAGCTTTAGATCCGAGGTGAAATTCGTTCTTTGTATATCGAGATAGTAAATTCGATTTCCCGACCCCCGAGTCTCCTATTAACACAATCTTGAACAAGTAGTCGTAGTTGTCCTCGATGCTCGTTTGTCGCAGCATCCTGAAGTGTTTTGTAATTCAGTAGTCTAACTAGAACCTTGTTCCTATCGCTTAGAACCTGCAGAAATAAAACCACATCAGCAAAGACATCAGGTGATGAATTTTATGGCACGTAGAGTATGTATACGGCTTATTCCGGCGGCTGTCTGTCAAGGCTCCATTGTAGCACTACTTTTAGAACTCTACACTCCCATCGAAATTTTCTCCCGTTCCATTAAAACCAGAGACGAAATCACAAATATATACGCATTCAACATGCAACTCACAACTCGGCTCCCACAACTCCACACATATTACATTTAGTATACGTAGTGCTCTATATTGACCTCAAACCGAAAATAGCATCTCAGGCAGTAGCAACTTTCGAACATTACGTTAGTTCAAATAAATGCTTTGCGATTTAATACTATGCTCATGTTTACAACTTCAAATCAGTATTTGGCGAGAAGTCCAAGAAACCCCCCCCTCAAGCAGCAATGGAGCCCGATGTCTTTAGGGATAGATTCATTAGCTAAGCTACTCACCTTTTACGAATGTTAACAGTGTTTCCCCGATGTTTTCGAGTTCTTTGGCAATATTCTCAAATTCAGAGCATCGAGTAACGAATTTCCAGAATTTCTAACATTTTTAGTTTCGATTTGCTTGATATTTTGCCATGAACTAACCGAAGATCTCCGTTTTAGCTCACAGCAACTTTACCTATCCAACCCGGCTTATTCCGATGATTTTCGACTGGTTTGCGTGGACCAACGGACAGAGATAAAATGAGATTCAAAATTTTTAACATGCATCTAACTTACTCGATAAAACAGCTAAATAACTGCTTTGTCTGCGGTTGTGTGCAAGTCGTTCTAAACGACTGCCGATGCTTCTCTCAGTATGCAAATCAGCTTGGACACTCAGTTGTTTTGACGACAGCTCATCTTTATGTAAAAATGTCGAATACAGGTGCCACAACCTTCCGCTGCCAAACGAACCAATCAGCGTCTCCCAACGAACCTAACGCATGGTCAAAGTTTCCAGTGACTTTTATCCTTGTTTTTCGTTAATATATCTTCAGTATTCTTATTTCATGTCAATTTACGATAAGCCGGAACCGGCCCGATTCAAGAATTAAAAAAAGTGTAAATCTTGCAAACTCATACGCAAACAATTATAGGCTCTCAAGTGTCTTTTTCTTTTCCAAAATGGCCGCCACAAATCAAGAGGGGGTGGTCTATCTTTTCGTACTTGTACGGCTATTTTCATGATACTTTCTCGCAACAGTTTCCATGGAAACGTGACCTTTGATCGACTTTAATTTAAGAAAAATTGAAAAAAGTCCCTGGGAGGAAGGTAGACTCTTTAAACTGGCAGGTATTTTAGTGTTATTGGATCATGGTTAGTGTATACTTTCTTGATCCAACTAGAGCGCTTGAAAATGTTATGAGGAGGCTAATTAACAGTACGGATTATAGTAACATATGGCGATATCTGTGAAATCACTATGTAGTACTGACGAAAACATCTCTGAGAGTATTCTTGATATTCTAAAGTTAACCTCGGGATATGATAAATTTCAACTCAAACCATCGAAGATGTCAGTAGCCTGCTATGCAGACGTATTTTTTTTCACTCTCATAAATTCGAAGAAAAAAGGTAACCAGACGTTACTTTTTTCTTCGAATTTATGAGAGTGAATAAATACGTCTGCACAGCAGGCTATCGAAGATGGAGCCCGAGTTCATTATTTTGTTTTAATGCTCGATTTTCCTTGTGAAAACCGTGAAGAGTTTCAGCGAGATGGACGCCATGTCTTCCTCGGGATAAACGGCAAGTACCAAACGTTTTATTATATCGTGTGATTACAGATTTTCAGTTGTCCGCCTAGCCAGTATTTTTCCTGGTTCCTTGAAGGTTTATCTTGAGGTCATCAGCGTGGGACGCGTAAGCCGCATGGCTAGAGTTTTGGTAAAATTCTCGACAAAATAGGGACGGGCGTCCCAGGTGCAAATTTCCTATTAAACTTGCACCCGGTGCAAATTTCCTAAAAATATTCAGTTTGCACAAAACACGGATTTAAGTGATTCTTCAGACATTTCTTAGCTTACTCAGACACATTCATAGCAGGACTGACCTGGCAGTAAGTTCACGGCATGAAACTTGCTTTGTTAACAAATGCAAGTTTGTGGATAATCAGTTTCACTTTCACCGAATCAGCTAAGCTTCAGCTAGGACTTCGGTAATATATTGATCAATTTACCGACGTAATATGTACATTCAAAGCTGAAAGAGCATCCTGTTCCGAGGTTTTCCATGGTTTTCATGTCTTTTTGGACTTTGTTTTACTATAACAATCCGGTGAACTTTTTTGTCAAAAAGATTTTAAAACGAAGTGTAAATCTACATCTACACACAGTCTTCGTATTGTATCGTATATTCGAGTGCAATTCGGGATTAATTTGAACGAGTGAGATTTTCAAAGAGTATCAAAATTGCAATTTGAGCTCTTTGAAAAATCTCACGAGGTCAAATTAATGCAGAATTACACGAGAAAGCCATATGATTACTTGTTAATAATATTCTTCCGCGTATAGTTTGTGTTTTTTTGTCGTAGTGTTATTCAAAAGATTTCAGTTTTTCAACTTCTCCCGGCTGTAAATGTGGAAATCTCTCTTTGTTATTGTTCTACATTGTTGCAAAAGTTTGGAAACACCGCCGCCTCTCAGTCAATCCAATTCATGAGTTCTGGTTGGATATAGTTTGTTCACATCTGACGTATTACATGATTCGGCACTAAGGTATTTCATGATTCGGCACTGTTATTACACAATTTGGCACTGGCACAAATACATCTCATGCTCTCAACCAATCAAATTCGAGAACTTTTTAATATCGCGGCCTCTAGAGTTATTATCATAGCGAGGCTCTAGAGTTATTATCATAGCGAGGCTCTAGAGTTATTATCATAGCGAGTATTAGCGAGGCTCTAGAGTTATTATCATAGCGAGGCTCTAGAGTTATTTTCATAGCGAGGCTCTAGAGTTATTATCATAGCGAGGCTCTAGAGTTATTATCACAGCGAGGCTCTAGAGTTATTATCATAGCGAGGCTCTAGAGTTATTATCACAGCGAGTATTAGCGAGGCTCTAGAGTTATTATCATAGCGAGGCTCTAGAGTTATTATCATAGCGAGGCTCTAGAGTTATTTTCATAGCGAGGCTCTAGAGTTATTATCACAGCGAGGCAGTAAATTCAAGCTGGACAACAACAACAACGTTTTATTCGTACCACAGAAATTAATAAATATATAGATACAATATTATTCATTAAAACTAAAATAAGGGCACAGGCTATCTGAAATAACTTACGTTAATCGAGTGGGTAGCACATATATAAATGAAGATGAGGGGTGAAGATGAGGGTGAAGATGAGGTCGTTGAATTTTTTTTTTTTTGGAATTCATACCTAGACCCTTCATAGATACCGAATCAACAAAAAAAGTTTTTGACCTTATATACACTTTAAAAATAGAAATAGGTCGATTACGGGTTAAGAATAATTCGATGTAAGAGCGCTAATGAAGGGCTCGTTTTCTTCGGTTAAGATGGCGACATCCAGATCAGTTACATGGAAAAGGGCTTCTAAAGCTAACATCAGCGGGCAGATTCTGGAGGTCAGAAATCTTCAAAACACCGAAAACTGAAGCGGTAGTCCTGTCTTCGAGTTTTGGTCAACGCGGCCTTTGAGTGACTTAGAATTTTATGTTCATTTGGCGGATAATGTCTTGTTTGGTTATGACCAATTGTCGTGGATTTGGAATGCTAACAACGCAGCGCCCAACGAAGCGCCTTCATGGTTTGCTCATGTGTTTAATGGCGTCCCCACATTCAGAAGAAGAACACGGATCAGGTGGCACAAATATCTGTGCCTGTATTACCCTAACACTACTGCTGGATTCCATGTACTATTAGAAGGTGACTTGGTATTTAAACTAAACCAGGTCCCGTGATTAACGACATACCTTCTATTGTTTCGAGGCGAGGTGACAACAGCAATCACTCCAGACAGACCAGAAACCTAATGAACCTTTGCCAAATCCCTAGGGTCAATATAAACACCCAAGAAATCAATCGTGAGTCGAGTGTAGTATGTGTACTATATCTACTGTATACCTCGCCACTCGGCAGGGGCACCCAACGGCCACTTTCGGCTGAATATCTGTTCGGATGCAAAAGGTTGACTAAACTTTTCTTTTTCCGAAAACGTTGGCTAAAAGTTTCGGAATTTTCGTAAATTTTGAGGGAAGACATTTTTTGGCTAAAAATTTCGGAAAATCGGCGGAATAAAGGTAATAAATCGGATATTCTCGCCTAAAATTTTCGGACAAATCGGTAATTTTTTAGTTGAGCTAAATTTTTCGTTGTCGCTAAAATTATATCATTTGCTATATATTTTTTAAATCTCCATTTTCTATACTTTTATTGTTGTTTTCTTAATTCTTAGTATCTAATAACCACTCATGAGTTATAACGTCATTATCAAATTGAGGCGGTAGGTATAACAACACGTTCTTCTAATGGGACGTTCTTCTAACCTAATGGGAAGAGGAGAGAAAGAAATGTGGGATACAATACAGTACCATTTTGAGAGAAAATGTCGTCCATTTTCCCTGTTAAAGTTTCGATGGTATATTTCTTTGCGATTTCCTCTGTCAGTATCTAAATTACCATTTTAGAGTTTCAAAGTTCTCTATTTAAGATCAATTCAGTGTTATTGGTTATCTTACTATGATCGAGAGTAAAAAAAACGTTAGTATAAGTTGAAAGGCAGGATGCTCAATTCAAGCACAATAATTTATTCAAGACAAATTATAATCACTAATTACTTATTACTTAATGTGTACATGCAGATGTGGTATTTGATTAAAAGCTAGCTGTTATACGGTAAATTAAGAACAATAAACATAAATTCAATTTTTCGTACGAACCTTACTTAACTTTGAAACTAGCAATAAATATAGAAGAATTATATCAAGCTTCAGACTTGGTGTCCATAATGATTTGCCATACAACAGGTTGGTGGACAAAAGCTAAAACACCTGCGGGAATGCGAGCATCGCTGTGTGTTGTTTTCAAGTGGAAGATGAAATATATTTCATTAAGTTCTAAGTCGTAAATCTTGCGAGGCAGAGATATTCGCTTTTATCACGCGCCGCCATGTTGGCCAGAAATAATATATTGCCAACGCGACACGCGTAGCCTCGCACTGAGCAGTTTGAGAACGAGGTTAGACGGGGGAAAACAAAGGTTTTCTCCAGGAATTAAACATGGCCACCGCTGGAATAAGGTCTATTGCTCAGAAATGTATATCGTCGAAGTGATACCTAGACTACGACAACCTTGTGTGCCGGTTGATAAAGTGTGAAGAGAAACATGCGGCTTTGCAATTAAGTGAATGAATAAATGAATTACCTTTATTTACCCACGAAATTCTATCAACAAAGACTGATTTTCACAGTTGCCGTGAATTAGTCTAAGTATAAATAAACTAATAAATACAACAAGCGATAAAAATAATTATTGTAATTGTTTTTGATACGAATTATAGTGTTCCATACTTTCATTAAAAACTATTATTTGCTTCCTTATACGGTAAAACTAATCTTAAGAAGCTTTTTAAAGAAGGCTAATATATTTGCACTCTTTCTTTAACATGAGCGCTGGCTAAGGGACCCTCCCTACCCTTTTTTATTTATTAGTTATACGTATTTTAACTTATATATCTCTGTAATTTTGCAGAGTTGCTTTGCATGAAAGCGAATAAACTTGACTTTTCCGATGACTTGTTAACAATCACTTGATAATCTAAGTATATATTAATAATTGCTTGGTCAACCTTGTACAGTCTGTTTAGATTCTCGGTGTAATCATTCAGAGTGATTTAAAGTGGAACTCTCACATTGATTACTAACATTATAAAGAAAGCTTCCAGGAGACTTTATCACTTAACACAATTAAATCGTGCAAACGTTCCAGCTAAGGACCTAATTAAATTCTATGTTGCTTGTATACAATCTATTTTACTCTACGCCTGTCAAGTATTTCATTACAGTTTACCAGAATACCTCAGTCTTACTTTAGAACGCATACAAAAGAGAGCAATGCGTATTCTTTATGGCTACGACTTACCCTACGAACAAGCTCGTGCATTGCCTGGCCTTACTAGCCTTTATCATCGCAGATCTGAACTATGTCATACTCTTTTTCGCAAAATCATATCCAATCCTAATGGTAATTTATATCATCTGTTACCACATTACAAGAGGTTCTTCACACTTCTGCTTTGTAAAACAAATCGATTCCGGGACACTTTCGTTAACTCTAGTGTTCAACACTAACTCACATCATAGTAATTTCACTTTCAATAGACACAGGTCTTGAATTAGCATAATAGCTAATTTTAACTTATCGAATTAGGTGTTAGTTTATTAGTATATGTATTTAATGTTTAGAGTTGTGAACCTTAGTAATTCAGTTAATACTGTAAGTAAGGTAATTGTAATAAACGATCTATCTTTCTAAGTACATAGCCAACTGCGTGTGATGAAAACGACTGTGTTTATGTTACCACATATCCCATTCTGGAGTCGAATCAGAGCGCTAGGATCTGATTCCAAGCACGACCATCAAGGTTTGGTGTGGTGTGTGCATATAGTAAGTTTTATGAGAGAATGGCCAGGGAAGTTCAGGGTGCGGATTGTTGTATGGAAAAGATGGATGGCAAGCGAGTCAGTTACAATGTGACTACTGTAACAAGCAATAACATGGAGTAATTAATTTAAAGTGAAAACGTTATAACAGAAAAAGCCGAAGAACTAAAACAAATTCTGAATAAAGGAAGTCACACGGAAGGTTAAGGCTCACTTAGCCAGGCACGGCATTCCAGACCAATGCAAGTGATCTCAGACAATCGTAAACCGTTTGCGTCAGCTGACTTTCAAGACTTCGCCAGCATGTACAGTTTTGAGCATGTGACAAGCTCTCCAAGACTGTTTTGTGTGTTAACCCTGCTACGAATGTATCTTTACAGTACATGCTCAGTATCCTTTATAGATTGTAAAGATTGAGCACACAAAAAAGTATGTGAAACTGTGAAGTTTCGATACTAAAATACGAACAAGAATGTTTTGTAAAAAGTTAAAAGCTCTTAACTAAAAAAGACTACCGCAGCATACTTGCAATTTCATATGAAGAAAAATTAACAAAAGTAGAAAAACTATTCAGGGCGCGGCAAAATTTGAGAAATTGTACGGCATTTTCAGGGCAGATTATGCGGCAAGATAGACCTCTTATACAGACAATTTTGCTATTTCGCTGAGTTAACTGGTAACCTTATTTTACAAGGTTTCTGAAAATGTACAAGCCGCACCACAAAACACAAATAGGATTCATAATTATAACCACTCGTACTTAAAGAATGCTAATCAGGATTGTTGTTGTTCTTCTTCTTCTTCCGAATCCGAATCATTAAAGGTTTTAGCATCTTCAACATCATTCTCATCTTCCTTCACGAAACCTCGCTCTTCATTTTCCACTAACATATCCTCCATGTCTATTGAATTTTCTACGAAATTGGAAGGCATTTTGCAATTATCTTCTACCAAAGAAAAGTCTAATTTGTTATAAGAGGAAGGAGGTACCTGTTCAATTATCAACTTCACACCATCAGGTTTAGGGAAGGTACATAGTAAATGCCAGGAGTTGTGCTCAACTAGCAGATTCTCAAATTCTTTGGGGAGGTACTTTCTCACTAGTTCATGAGCTGCAGCTACACCTTCTCTGTGCATACGTTTTTGATTTTCAAGAAACTCCCTGTAAGTACTTGGATATTGATAGCTAGTCTGGGAGGCTCTTTGGGAGCGAAAATGGGAAAGTTTTCTGTTGGTAGTTGAAGGAATTTTAACGCCTTCATATAAGTGGACAACTCCGACAGGGCTTCTGTTATGAATGCTAAGTCCTTTGACTTGTTTAACATATCGCCAAAACTTGGGGATGTGTCAAGTGACTGCAACTGGTTTGTTTTACCTTGCAACTGCCCAATAATTTTCTCTGTAGAAATTGTTCCACTTCTATGAGGAGAACAAATTTCTGGGCCATAACTTTTGAAGTGTAAATACATAGCAAGGCAATGGAGCGAGGCAGCTGAGAAGATTACTTCGGAAGTTGTATGAGCACCATAAGTGATAAAGTGCCCCCTCTTTTCTTTAACTTTTGCAGCATTTGCCTGGGAATGAAGTCTTAGTTTCCTGAGTTCCAGATATCTCCTCCAAAGTCTAATTATAGTAATTCCAGTGGATATAGACTTTTGTATATCCTCTGGTGAACCAAATCCAACGTCATAGAATGGCTGTGTCAAGTGATATACTGCAGATATATATAGGCAAGTCCCTTCAGAACCTTTAACGTTTTCATGAAGCATTTCAACAACATTCAGATTAAATATGCGGTTCGCAGTGTCAGGTCTTTGATCAAAGAAACTTATGAGGAGTAGGTCATTGGCTGTAAAGGGAAGGCTTTGTCCTTTTTTGTTGCATATATCCATAAGTTCATTTAGATGATTGATTGTCGCATAACACTTCCACGCGCATCTTTGAACACGGTTAAATTTCGAGTACTGTATTTAAGAACACGAAGAAACGTTCGTCTTAAATGATCGTAGTCAGCATAAGCAATACTCGGTAGTTTCCAAAAGTATGGAGCTATATACTTCTCATCGGGTATTCCTAGGGCTAGGTAATAAATACCTTCAGATATAGAAGACTCTGTTGGTGTCATCAACAATATGGAGGCGGATAGGGAAAATCCGGCGGAATCAACAGAATGTCCAATAAGATTCAAGGGGTTTTCTCTAGTAGCACAGTCTCGTCTTACTTTCTCCCAAATTTTGATCAGCTTGATGCCTGTGTACCCTCGATGCGGTGTAGGCCACATCATATAGACTAAAGGTTGGGGAGGTTGCCCCAGCAAGACTACTAGAGTTGTGAATTGCAACCTTTGATGCAAGCTCATTCTTGCTTATCATGTCCCGGACAGTTCTTTCTAAGGCAGAGAAATCATCTTGATCTCCTTTAGTGCAATTAAAAAGAGGATGTATTTGTTAGTGCATGCATGCACAGTTACTCGGTTACTAGCAAAGTTGTTCTGGTTTGGGAGGAAGTATAATAAGAATATTTTTAACAATATAAAAAAAGATTTAGTCCTACATGACACATTACATGAACATTATAAATGAAGTACGCAATACGAATTTACTTATACTAATAATCACATATCAACCTAGATAGTCACCGCGTGCACACACACACAACACAAAGGAAAGGTACAAGTGATAAACTAGTGTTGAAATTTCAGCAAGTCGTTGCAGGTTGAGTTCAGAAGTCTATCGAATCTGTTTATCCATTAACTTTAACTTAATGACCCAAAGATCCTGCTCAAATCTTAACCTTACTAAATTGTTCGATTAACAGTCCGTATTCCAGAATGAAAATAGATGGAATCCGATATTCTCTCAAAAAATCAAATTCAAATCTATTTCTAAATTTAAAGACCCTTTAGCACGCCCCGTGATGCTTTGCGCGAAACAAGTATTTTCGTGGACCACGAAATTCAGTTCTGTGACCGGCAATGTCTACATGTAAAGAATCTGCTTGCATCGTCGTTGTTACCGCTGATAGTTACTATTATATACGCACATACGATGAATACTCTTCTTAAGAACTTATTTAGGGCATTCTTTTAAATATTGAACCAAAATTTGCTGACAGATTTTGTGTGACATCCAACGGCCTAGCAAATCCAAGATGGCGCCAGCAAATAACAACCGCCAACAACATTGTCACGGTCTGTCTTCCTTCCTAAAACGAGAAGATCATTCGCCGATAATTCTCCGATCTTCCAGTTAGGGAAACACAAGCAACTGCAGTGAGTTTGGAGAGTACTCTGCATTCTTGCATTTCTGAGTACATTTGTAAATAGCCGACGGCTTAGCGGATGCCGAGCGGATGACTCTGGCTGTTCAAAGGACTGTCGATTCCTCAACGGTATGATATTTGTGGTTCAGTTTTCTAGTTGCGTGTATATCAGTGGATAAACTCAATGAATACCTTGCCGTTCCTCCGTTGTATCCGTGTTACTAATTCCGATATTTAGTAGCTTGTAAGTGTTCAAACCGAAGTCAAGTCAACGCAAATACTTTGTTAGCGATCGGTCAGTACACACTATTATAATATTCTCCTCAGCGAACAAATAAAGTTATTGCTGCTACTGATTTTCCATTGCTGTATGTTGTTGCTCGACTTATTCCTCATCTAGATTATTAGTTAGATGTGTATTTGATCAATAATCGAACTGTTGTGCTCTATAATCTGATATGAAATAAGTGTTCGTGCATCAGGTTTAAAATCCTAGAACGCGCTGAATAATTAAATAACGTCCTGCATCAAGTTCTCTTCCAAGTTCTACCTTTGTGGATGTTTGATTAATGAATAAGTCTCAGCTTTCAACGCTGAATAGATTTTAGGGCTTTCTTAAACTAGGCATTATTTCCGTTTATATAAAGTTTCATAGAGGTCCATAGAATTTTGACGACGATTGTCGAGTTTGGCGCTCGTCACAGTCAGTGAACACGAAATCAAAACAAAAACACGGGTTTCGCGCAAAGTATCACGGGGCGTGCTAAAGGGTCTTTAAGATAAATGAGCCTATTCTCGGGCAGTTTACATTGGGCTCAGACACCAATGTTTACAATTCTTCATGATAAACGTTTGGTGTTGTGACACAATTTGTGTGCCATGATATAAGCTTATTAATAGGTACGTACCGCAGAGTAATCTTGAAAATTGCGTTCTAGGCTTACGGGTTGGTAGATGTCCGAGGTGGTTTTGGGACGAAGTGCAAAGGTTTTAGGTCGGAGTTAACACTTTTTTTTGGGGGGGGGGGGGGGGGGATTTCGTCTTACAATTCGTTGTAAGCCTCACCTTTTGTTACATTTTTTCTAGGAACATGAAGCAGTTCCCTACTCCATTCGGTTATGTCAGGATTCCAGCACTTTCCAACCAGTATAACGTCACCATTTTCATCTTGAATGTCTTGAAGGTATCTATATCAATGTAGAAAAAAGCAGTACATTTAACAATAATTTATTCTCCGAAGTGGAGGTGCCTCACATTAATTTCAGAGAATAATTGGTAACTAGTTAACAGCTTAAACAAAATGCCCGACATTATCCCAAGGTAATTATTGCTCATTAGCTTACATACCAAAAAAGTGTATTAGTGCCTTTTCCGATTTGGATATAAAATGGGTAGCGCGATATATGAAAGTAGTCTCAACATGTAGTGTTAACGTGTCTCAATTTGTGCAACCTAAACTTTAACGTCGTTTCTCGAGGTCGTCCTGATAGTGTAGTCGTTTATAGTAATTTACAGTAATTAATTCGATGATTCTGGGAAAGAACGACATTATGTGCACTATAGCTAGCTGTGACAAAGATAAAATAAGTGCATTTGTAATTCAGTACTTTACTTGCCTTAATGCTCTAGCTTCATCACTAGCTTCAATTACTGGTGCCCCCATGTAAAGATGTGCAGCTTGATCATGATCTATAACGTCTGGGTTAAAACCGGGTTGAAGTTTCTCATAAATCTTATAATTGTCACATGTAGTGCTGCATGGAAGTCCAAATATATCCTTAAAAATAAATATTTAGCTGTTATCGCTTGTATATTCATGTAGTTTCAAATAGGCTATATGTAAGCTAGCTTCTCTGAAAAAAACGTAATATTTGTACACATGATATAGCATCCTGAGATACGGATTATCACTCAATATTTTATCTCATGCCATATAAAATATACAACTAAAGAGAAAGTTTGGTAGCCAGCGCTTTCATTTGTCTGTATTCCATTCTTCTTTCTTGAAATATCTTGCAGACATAGCACGTTGAAGTCTAGATCTAGACCGTGTACTTCTTTCATATTTGGGACATTGGAATAATTATATTTTTTTATATGCAATGCTTTCTTGTTGCATCCATTAATGTTCTTCTTAATTGTAACTTAATGTATTTTCTTTTACGCATTGAAATAAAATTCAAATATGGGATATTCCAGAATACCCACTTGAATAGCATAAACAGGGTTCTCTTAGACAAATATCTCAACTTATTAAGACAGTTTAGTGTGTATAAAAATTATAATAGGCCTGGTATTTTTACGAGTCATGCAGTATTTTGGCCGCAGCATGATCAAGTCAAAATACGAATGACAAGTAACAACGTACAGCCATATATACTACGGTATATATGCAGTCATTAATTTTTTTTAATCCAACCTTTTCTATCGTAAATTAAAAAAAGAAAGCACACGAGACAGGATATATGTGATATACTCGATTGGATATTTTGGTTGACTAGAATAGATGTACCTGTCAAACCGGCCTTACGTGAGACACTTGGTATATACTTCAACTTCAACTTTATTAATATTTATACACGGAATTCTAACAGATAAGAAAAACTGATTTACATAGAAGCCGTGTTAACTACTATTAAATATATATAAATACAGAATTGTCAATGTAATAATAATAATAATATAAAAATATATATACTATACTAATAATATGATATCCTAAAATTATGAAAACTACTACATACTATTATCAATTTTCAAAACATCATTGGTCATTTAGGACGGCGACTGTTTTGATTTTGTTTTTAAAAGAGCCTAGTGATTTAATTTCACGTAATTCTGTTGGAAGGTCATTCCATGTCTTGGCGCCGTGA